>BDMV01000007.1:28762230-28774988 GCA_008326285.1 Oryza officinalis | reverse complement strand
GGAACACACGGTGAATATTCGTGCAGATTCCGCTGAGCTCAAAGGTAAAATGACGTCCGAGAAAAAAGAGGTCGTCGAAAAAATGCACAAGAAAAAGATGGTCAGCGTAGCACTGTACTTGGGCAGAGCGATGGTTGCGCACAAAGACAAAACTGTCCTCTTCGTCCCTTACGCGCTGCGGTACGTATGATTCTTCCGTAGTACTTATGTTTTAGTACGATATCACATACAACTAACATATCTTCTTTGCAGCGATCATTACATACTTTTTCTGGTATATCCACGGGACCACCTGGCCGTAGTGCTGGATCCGGCGCACTATGGCGAGGAAACATTTACAGAGTTTCTCGTTATATTAAATTTGTAAGTCCTGTTATGCACCATTTACTAAATGTTGGCTATTGTACTCTCGAAGACACATAATTGACTCAAACAATTGTTTTGTCTTTATAGAGCATACACATATTACGTAGACCACGGTGGACCAATCAATAATCTACAAAAGAAGAAGCTTCTCGTGAAGACAAGATGACCGGTAATTACATGTCTCTTGTTCCGACATTTCTTACACATACTTGTTTCACTCAAAATATTGATGTATACAATTTTTTTCAACATAGTGTTTTAAACAACCACCACAGACTAATTTATGCGGATACTACGTATGCGAGATGCTTAGACTCAACGGGAGATACACTACAAAGTTTGAAAAAGTAAGTCGAGAGAAAATATCTTTTCACACATTATAAGATCTTGTATAACTTTCCTAACTATAACAATGTGTATTCCTTCTGAAACAGATCCCGTCCGTTCCAGTTGTAGCGAACCGGTTCGACGATCGAACCATACTAAACTTGTGTGCAGATATTTGCCGCTTCATCCGCCGCGATGTCTGCAACCATTTGGGCGATTTCTACGATCCGGAGAGCCAGCTTGCGACGGATGATACCTTCAAACGACTTAGAGAGTGGGAAAAAGAACATATGTATAGTAGCTAGTACAAATATTTCTAATTAAGGATATATTTTATGTGGTTTTTTAAACTTCTGTACATTGCGAGACGCGATGAATCGTATATATATACATATGTCATGCATGCGTACAAATTTAATATCTTAATTCCATGAAAAAATAATTAATTACGTTCAATTCTTAATACGTGCGATGTGTATGTATACTATTACTGAGAGAGACGTACGGAGAGAGAGGGGAGAGATAAGCTAATATATTCACATAAAATAATAAACCAACATATAAAATAATATTTTATATACACATAAAATAATGGGCAGATCGCTTATCCCGTGCGGTCGCGTTAAGTGGACCGCACGGAATAAGCGATCCACCCATTATTTTATGTGCATATAAAATATTATTTTATATGTTGGTTTATTATCCCGTGCGGTCCACTTAATGCGACCGCACGGGAAGATCGCTTATCCCGTGCGGTCTGCTTAAGCGGCCCGCACGGGATAATGGATCTTCCCGTGAGGTTGGGCCGCCCGCACGCGAAAATGGTCTTTTCCCAGACCTTCTCGCGCGTGCGGGCAGGCCTTCCGCACAGAAAGGTGTCTTTCGGCCCGCACGGAAAAGCTGTTTCTGTAGTAGTGCAATTCATAGACGCATGTAGTATTTTGCCCATCAAGGGCAAAGGGTCAGCGAGGGTCAACACGCGTCTGTGATTACTTTTACTACAGATGCGTGTTAAGAAGCCGCGTATGTAATCGATCGCAGACGTGTTGTGGAAACACACGTCTGTAGCTAGATGACACAAAACAGACACATGTTGTATGATCTGTTTATCGGATAACATGTTGATTAACTACAAACGCGTGTTATGAAGACGCGTCTGCAGTTAGATCCAATATTACAAGCAGGTGTTCTATCACAGGTGCGTGTCGTGAACATGCTTCTATAGATTTGTGAATGGAGCAAACGTGTGCTTGACTTTACGCGTTTGTGTTATCGGGCAGATGCATGTTTAGAAGATGTGTCTGTAGTAACTGTAGTCGTCGGCACGTATGCGCCACTGGAGTCGCCGTTGGCATAGTGCTGAGCGCGCGCTGCGGCTCAGGCAGGCGGCGGCGCCCAAATTTGAGCGGCGCTAGCGGGAAATCGACAGGGAGAGAGATAGAGAGAGAGAGCGGCGAGCACGTGCAGCGCACGTGGGGGAGAGGCAGGCCGGGGAAAGAGATGGGCCGAGCGGGAAAATGAATTGGTGGGATTTGGAGTTGGAGTTGAATTCAAATTGGATATTTGAACTTAAGGGTTCAAGGAGGATTCAATGCATGGATTCAAAATGAGAATTTGATACATTTGAAAATGAGAGGAGGATTTGGCGAGGATTTCAAAGGGAGAGAGGGAATTGGAAGTTTGATTTTGGACTTACGATTTTGGAGGAGACGATTTTTGATATCGAGAAGAGGGAACAAGGATAGATTTTAATTGAGACCCATGGCACGACTTAGACTCTCACTTAAAGAACGAGATTTTCGCGAATAGGTTTATATTAATTTAGATTTTAACGTCTTGCGAAAAGCGGGGCGTTACACCAGAACACAGGACATAGGGTATTATGTCGCCTTGAAGGCCCGAATCTGTCTAAAGCTTCATGTCCCTGCTCTTCGTGTTTATCATCTGGTTCTGATCATGCACGTCCCTCCATGTAGTTAATCTACCATCGCGGTTATCCCCCTCGGTGGACTGCCGACCATATTTAGTCGACACTAGTCATGGTGGAATGAACTATAGGAGCCTTATAGATTACTCTAACCTGCCCTTAACAACTAAGGTGGAATTAAAATTCCACAGTCTCATGATACAGTAACATATGAGCCAAATTCAAATAGGCCGACTGTCACCTAATTTAAGGTGACTAAATAAAACGGCTACCATGCCAAAAAAAAAATTATAGTTCTTGGACGTACAAAGCTGCCGAGCCTGTCAACGTCGATTCTTTGTCCTAATCTGTTGTAGTACGTTGTTGCTCTCCGGGGTAGATCTGTGTAGATATCTCAATATCGTCATCGGTGACATCGTCAGTCTCATTACCCTCTTTGCTCTTACCCCACAGCATGGTGTAAAGACTTCCGACCAGCAAAATTCCACCCAAGATGCTGCCAATAAAGGAAGAGTGGAAAAGGAAAGTTTGTTTATTTTAGCGTGTTTTTAGGATATTGCACCTTTGATCAGCTGACAGTGAGTATGTATATGATTTAATTTACCTGCCGAGGTGAACAATCTCTCCAAGAAAGAAGGATGAGCAAAATATTGTGAACACGAAGCAGAGTGGCGTCCAGGAGGCGAAGAACATGGGGCCTCTCATCTCTAGGCACCACGTTTGCAGGTAGTAGGACACTCCCGTCACCATAACACCCTGAAGCAAACCACCAGTCATCTAATAGTCAGATGCGTGTGCCAAAGACCATGTCAATAGTGAATACACTAGTGGAAGAGGATGACTAAAAATTTTATGTGCACAACTTACCGAGTATAGGATGGCAAGCAAGCTGATATCGAATCTTAGCTTCCATCTGGAGAAGTCGTGCTCTGCGACCACCGCGACGACAAATGACTGCACCGTGCTGAACAGACACTGAGTCACAGTCACAACCATTTTATCTTGATATTCCTTTTGCACCGCTGCCTACACAGTCAACAGACAAGGAGTAGAGACCCCGATTCGTCAGCAATTGCAGCTGTGGATCGATGCAGACAAGCATGCAAGAACAGCTCAGATTTTTGGTAAATAACTAAATATGCATGCGAACCTGAAAAATGATCCACAAAGACCAGCACATGTTGGCGACCACCATAAGGAATGTCCATTTGATCCACACCCCCCTCGGAACTACTGTTTTCGAGCCTGCGTCAGAGGCGAAGGCACGGTGATGGTTGATAGGGCCTATGGACGGGCCGGCGAAGAAGGCGATGGTGAAGACTCCGGCCAGGCAGAGTGCTACGCTAGAGACCTTGGCTATGCCTGAAGAGCTCCTCAGCTTCACATACTCCGTCCTGACAAGCAACATTTCAATGTTGGTATTATATACTACTCCATCCATTCAAATTATAAGGCGGTTTGGTTTTTCAAGATACGTTACTTTTATTATGTATGTTGATATAGTGTATATCTAAATATGTGTATCAAAATTTATGTGTTCAGAAAAGTCAAAACATCTTATAATTAATATTTTCACAACTAACTTTGAATCTATTTATGTACATTCTCAAGTTAGGCTTTAGTGATGTCTCGTTTAAGAGATGGTGGGCTATGATATCGATGATGATAAACCTCAAAAGCACCGCCAAGAAGAAGGTGATGGCTGGGAGTGAGCTGTCTACTGCAGATGCCACCGTTGCAGAGGTGAACTTGAGGCTTACATGGTACAGATTTACCCCAAGCGTAATCCTAAAAAGCAATTTTCGCAGGTAAACCAGGGACTAATTAAACTCTTGACATGGCATGAGTATACAATCGATCGTTTTTTTTGTTTTGTTTTGTACCAATAAATTAGAGTTTGCAAAGATGAGCGCATACCCGATTAAGGCACAGAAAAAGAGCTTTATGAGCACCCCAAGTGTCATGACGAGTCGTGCACTTTTCCTACAAATATAATCAAACGGACCTGTATTTCTCAGCTAATCAAACAATATAGCAAACTAAAAGAAGTAGTTATATATATATATATATATATATATATATATATATATATATATGAAAATGGTTATATACTCCCAGGAGTATGTACTCTCGCTCGCATCTACCGTCCATAGAAGGCAGCCCTGATGAAGAGCACTATCGGATTCACATGTGGACCCGTTTTGATTTTTATTCAAGGAAAAAATCCGGGAACTGCCTATACAATTTGTCGGGTGATTTCTAAAAACAAATCACCCAAATTTTTTTTACCATTAGATTTTCATCCAACGGACTAAAAAAACAAATACATATTTACTTACATAATATTTTTACATATTTACTTACACAATATTTTTATCAAAATTACAGTGCACCTTATATGTCATATCAACTGAATTTACAAATGTAATTTTAGTTATATAGGACTGTATTTTTATATTTTAAAGAAAATAACAAATACATATTTACTTACACAATATTTTTACCAAAATTACAGTGCACTTACATGTCATATCAACTGAATTTACGAATGTAATTTTAGTTATATATGACTGTAATTTTCTGCACTAATCTTGACGCACAATCCTACGGTCAAAAAAACGTCAAATATCAGAGAAAAAAAATCACCTAGCAAAATCGCTCCATCTCTCTCTCTCTCTTTTGCTTGATGCATCTGAAATCAAATCAAACCAGATCGTGAAATTAAAAAAGAAAAGAAAACCTAGTATCGGATTGGCAAAGAAAAAAATGCTTGTCTTCATCATCGAGATCGTCGGATCGTGACGATTGGTGGGAGCTGTCGTTATCACTTGTAAAAATCGCTCCCCCAAACCATCCTATCGGTAAATCAGGTCCTCGGCGAGAGCGCGATCTACTGGCGGCGATTCGGACGGAATGGCACCGATTTTTGCGGCGACGTCGGTGTCCATCGTTGCTTTGGCGTCTACGGCGAGTTGGAGGCGACGATGTGTGATCTGTTGCGTGGCTTATTCTGCTCCGTCGTCATCACAAGATCCCACGGCAACGGCATCAAGCGGCGGGACATTCATGGCTTCGCTTCCTTCCAGAAGATGCAACAGCGAATCCTCCCCAACACCAGATCAGAGCAACCCAGGCGGTGACTAAAGTGATAACGACAGCTCCCACCAATCGTCACGATCTGACGATCTCGATGATGAAGATAAGCAATTTTTTCTTTGCCAATCCGATACTAGGTTTTCTTTTTTNGGAGATCAACTCCGTCAATGACAACCCGGTCATCGACGTCGCCCGCCGCAAGGCGCTCCACGGCGGCAACTTCCAGGGCACTCCCATCGGGGTGTCCATGGACAACACTCGTCTCGCCATCGTTGCCATCGGCAGGCTCATGTTCTCGCAGTTCTCCGAGCTTGTCAGTAGCTTCTACAGCAATGGCCTTCCCTCCAACCTGTCCGGCGGGCGCAACCCGAGCTTGGACTACGGTTTCAATGGCGTCGAGGTCGCCATGGCGTCCTACTGCTCTGAGCTCCAGTTCCTCGCCAACCCGGTGACCAACCATGTGCAGACCGCGGAGCAGCACAACCAGAGCGTCAACTCTCTCGGCCTCATCTCCTCCAGGATGACCGCAGAGGCCGTCACCATCATGAAGCTCATGTCCTCTACTTTCCTCATCGCACTGTGCCAGGCCGTCGACCTGCGCCAACTCGAGGAGAGCATCAAGGCCGCTGTTAAGAAGTGCGTGACGAATGTCGCCAAGAAATCCCTGGCCATGGACGACAACCTGCTGCTCGGCGCTATTGACCGCGTGGCGGTGTTCACGTACGCAGAAGACCCATGCAGATCCAGCTTGCCACTCATGCAGAAGCTCCGCGCGGTGCTCATGGAGCATGCGCTGGCCAACGGTGGCATCCTGGCCAAGGTGGCTGAGTTCGAGCAGCAGCTCCGCGCGGTGCTCCCCGACGAGGTGGAGGCCGCACGCGCGGCTGTGGAGAGCGGCACGGCCCCGAACAGGATCACCGAGTGCCGCTCGTACCCGCTGTACAGGTTCGTGCGCAAGGAGCTCGGCGCCGAGTACCTGACCGGCGAGAAGACGCGGTCGCCCGGGGAGGAGGTGGACAAGGTGGTGATCGCCATGAACCAGCACAAGCACATCCACCCACTGCTGGAGTGCCTCAGCGAGTGGAAAGGCGCGCCCCTGCCACTTAGCTGAAGTACTATTGTGTATAGTACTATCCTACTATACACAATAATTCACGCGACGAGACGTGAATAAAGAATAAACTATAAACAGTTAGCTCGACTATATATAAATGTTTGAGCACTTGTGATCATGGTGTACTTGTGTCTTAAATTAAGAAAGCTTATATATAAATAAAAGTTATTTTAAGCATTACTCCCTCCGTTCCTTAATACAAGGTGTAACTACTCCGGACGCTAATACCAAGGAGGCTTAACTACAGTTCGCTCCGCCCGTGTGCATCGGCTTTTGCATGCATGCAGCTCTCGCGTCCATCCCCGCAAATGGAGTCCGGCCGGTGAGCCAAGAGCTTTCAAGCAACCAAAAGAAAGGAAAAGATAAGTAACGCAAGAAACGAAGAGCTAACTCCTCGCATTGAAAGTCTTTGCATGCATGCGCACGGAAGTCGACCAGGTTTCATACCATGAGTGTTTTTCAATCCGAAGAAAGTTTCAAATCTATAGTTGAAAATTTTCAAATCTCGAGTTGAAATTTTTCAAATCTGAGTCGAAAGTTTTTAAATCCGAGTTGAAAGTTTCCAAAATTTGTCTTACAAATTTAAATTTTGAGTTCAAGATTTTCAAAATTTTAGTTGAAAGTTTTTAAATTTAACTTCAAAGTTTAAATCTTGAGTTGAAAGTTTAAAATTCGACTTTGAAAGTTAAAAATTTTGAGTTGAAAATTTTAAAAAGTTGAGTTTAGAGTTTTAAATTTTGAGTTGAAAGTTTTAAATTTTATGTATGGCTTTTAATTTTTCGATAGAAAGTTTTAAATTTTACATGAAAGTTTATTTCACATATAGATTTCTTTTCAATCTGTTAGTAAACAAAATCTAAAAAAATAAAATATTTCCTTAATTATCGTCATTATCCTAAACTAACTCGGTTAGTTACGGGAGAGGAGAAAATGCATGCCACCACTCGGTTAGTTACGAGCTGAACGTCGCCGAATCCGCCGATGTAGACTCGAAGTGGGTCTCCTATCTGTGGAGACTAAAAAAAACAAATCGTGTGGATCGGGCGCTCTCACAACACACTCGCACAAACACCACGCACGCCTTGCCATTGCTGGATCGAGATGGTGAAAGCAAGTATGAAGCCTTATTTTGTCGCCATCGTCGTCCAACTGATCTACACTGGCATGTTTGTGATATCCAAGGCTGCTTTCAACCACGGGATGAACATCTACATCTTCATCTTCTATCGCCAGGCAGTTGGCTCCCTCATCTTGCTCCCTACAGCTCTTCTACAAAGGTATGTAACAACCCATATCTCTCTCTCTCTTTTGCTTGATGCATCTGAAATCAAATCAAACCAGATCGTGAAATTTTTTTTAAAAAAGAAAACCTAGTATCGGATTGGCAAAGAAAAAATTGCTTATCTTCATCATCGAGATCGTCAGATCGTGACGATTGGTGGGAGCTGTCGTTATCACTTTAGTCACCGCCTGGGTTGCTCTGATCTGGTGTTGGGGAGGATTCGCTGTTGCATCTTCTGGAAGGAAGCGAAGCCATGAATGTCCCGCCGCTTGATGCCGTTGCCGTGGGATCTTGTGATGACGACGGAGCAGAATAAGCCACGCAACAGATCACACATCGTCGCCTCCAACTCGCCGTAGACGCCAAAGCAACGATGGACACCGACGTCGCCGCAAAAATCGGTGCCATTCCGTCCGAATCGCCGCCAGTAGATCGCGCTCTCGCCGAGGACCTGATTTACCGATAGGATGGTTTGGGGGAGCGATTTTTACAAGTGATAACGACAGCTCCCACCAATCGTCACGATCCGACGATCTCGATGATGAAGACAAGCATTTTTTTCTTTGCCAATCCGATACTAGGTTTTCTTTTCTTTTTTAATTTCACGATCTGGTTTGATTTGATTTCAGATGCATCAAGCAAAAGAGAGAGAGAGAGATGGAGCGATTTTGCTAGGTGATTTTTTTTCTCTGATATTTGACGTTTTTTTGACCGTAGGATTGTGCGTCAAGATTAGTGCAGAAAATTACAGTCATATATAACTAAAATTACATTCGTAAATTCAGTTGATATGACATGTAAGTGCACTGTAATTTTGGTAAAAATATTGTGTAAGTAAATATGTATTTGTTATTTTCTTTAAAATATAAAAATACAGTCCTATATAACTAAAATTACATTTGTAAATTCAGTTGATATGACATATAAGGTGCACTGTAATTTTGATAAAAATATTGTGTAAGTAAATATGTAAAAATATTATGTAAGTAAATATGTATTTGTTTTTTTAGTCCGTTGGATGAAAATCTAATGGTAAAAAAAATTTGGGTGATTTGTTTTTAGAAATCACCCGACAAATTGTATAGGCAGTTCCCGGATTTTTTCCTTGAATAAAAATCAAAACGGGTCCACATGTGAATCCGATAGTGCTCTTCATCAGGGCTGCCTTCTATGGACGGTAGATGCGAGCGAGAGTACATACTCCTGGGAGTATATAACCATTTTCATATATATATATATATATATATATATATATATATATATATTGCCACTTCTTTTAGTTTGCTATATTGTTTGATTAGCTGAGAAATACAGGTCCGTTTGATTATATTTGTAGGAAAAGTGCACGACCCGTCATGACACTTGGGGTGCTCATAAAGCTCTTCTTCTGTGCCTTAATCGGGTATGCGCTCATCTTTGCAAACTCTAATTTATTGGTACAAAACAAAACAAAAAAACGATCGATTGTATACTCATGCCATGTCAAGAGTTTAATTAGTCCCTGGTTTAGCTGCGAAAATTGCTTTTCAGGATTACGCTTGGGGTAAATCTGTACCATGTAAGCCTCAAGTTCACCTCTGCAACGGTGGCATCTGCAGTAGACAGCTCACTCCCAGCCATCACCTTCTTCTTGGCGGTGCTTTTGAGGTTTATCATCATCGATATCATAGCCCACCATCTCTTAAACGAGACATCACTAAAGCCTAACTTGAGAATGTACATAAATAGATTCAAGTTAGTTGTGAAAATATTAATTATAAGATGTTTTGACTTTTCTGAACACATAAATTTTGATACACATATTTAGATATACACTATATCAACATACATAATAAAAGTAACGTATCTTGAAAAACCAAACCGCCTTATAATTTGAATGGATGGAGTAGTATATAATACCAACATTGAAATGTTGCTTGTCAGGACGGAGTATGTGAAGCTGAGGAGCTCTTCAGGCATAGCCAAGGTCTCTAGCGTAGCACTCTGCCTGGCCGGAGTCTTCACCATCGCCTTCTTCGCCGGCCCGTCCATAGGCCCTATCAACCATCACCGTGCCTTCGCCTCTGACGCAGGCTCGAAAACAGTAGTTCCGAGGGGGGTGTGGATCAAATGGACATTCCTTATGGTGGTCGCCAACATGTGCTGGTCTTTGTGGATCATTTTTCAGGTTCGCATGCATATTTAGTTATTTACCAAAAATCTGAGCTGTTCTTGCATGCTTGTCTGCATCGATCCACAGCTGCAATTGCTGACGAATCGGGGTCTCTACTCCTTGTCTGTTGACTGTGTAGGCAGCGGTGCAAAAGGAATATCAAGATAAAATGGTTGTGACTGTGACTCAGTGTCTGTTCAGCACGGTGCAGTCATTTGTCGTCGCGGTGGTCGCAGAGCACGACTTCTCCAGATGGAAGCTAAGATTCGATATCAGCTTGCTTGCCATCCTATACTCGGTAAGTTGTGCACATAAAATTTTTAGTCATCCTCTTCCACTAGTGTATTCACTATTGACATGGTCTTTGGCACACGCATCTGACTATTAGATGACTGGTGGTTTGCTTCAGGGTGTTATGGTGACGGGAGTGTCCTACTACCTGCAAACGTGGTGCCTAGAGATGAGAGGCCCCATGTTCTTCGCCTCCTGGACGCCACTCTGCTTCGTGTTCACAATATTTTGCTCATCCTTCTTTCTTGGAGAGATTGTTCACCTCGGCAGGTAAATTAAATCATATACATACTCACTGTCAGCTGATCAAAGGTGCAATATCCTAAAAACACGCTAAAATAAACAAACTTTCCTTTTCCACCCTTCCTTTATTGGCAGCATCTTGGGTGGAATTTTGCTGGTCGGAAGTCTTTACACCATGCTGTGGGGTAAGAGCAAAGAGGGTAATGAGACTGACGATGTCACCGATGACGATATTGAGATATCTACACAGATCTACCCCGGAGAGCAACAACGTACTACAACAGATTAGGACAAAGAATCGACGTTGACAGGCTCGGCAGCTTTGTACGTCCAAGAACTATAATTTTTTTTTTGGCATGGTAGCCGTTTTATTTAGTCACCTTAAATTAGGTGACAGTCGGCCTATTTGAATTTGGCTCATATGTTACTGTATCATGAGACTGTGGAATTTTAATTCCACCTTAGTTGTTAAGGGCAGGTTAGAGTAATCTATAAGGCTCCTATAGTTCATTCCACCATGACTAGTGTCGACTAAATATGGTCGGCAGTCCACCGAGGGGGATAACCGCGATGGTAGATTAACTACATGGAGGGACGTGCATGATCAGAACCAGATGATAAACACGAAGAGCAGGGACATGAAGCTTTAGACAGATTCGGGCCTTCAAGGCGACATAATACCCTATGTCCTGTGTTCTGGTGTAACGCCCCGCTTTTCGCAAGACGTTAAAATCTAAATTAATATAAACCTATTCGCGAAAATCTCGTTCTTTAAGTGAGAGTCTAAGTCGTGCCATGGGTCTCAATTAAAATCTATCCTTGTTCCCTCTTCTCGATATCAAAAATCGTCTCCTCCAAAATCGTAAGTCCAAAATCAAACTTCCAATTCCCTCTCTCCCTTTGAAATCCTCGCCAAATCCTCCTCTCATTTTCAAATGTATCAAATTCTCATTTTGAATCCATGCATTGAATCCTCCTTGAACCCTTAAGTTCAAATATCCAATTTGAATTCAACTCCAACTCCAAATCCCACCAATTCATTTTCCCGCTCGGCCCATCTCTTTCCCCGGCCTGCCTCTCCCCCACGTGCGCTGCACGTGCTCGCCGCTCTCTCTCTCTATCTCTCTCCCTGTCGATTTCCCGCTAGCGCCGCTCAAATTTGGGCGCCGCCGCCTGCCTGAGCCGCAGCGCGCGCTCAGCACTATGCCAACGGCGACTCCAGTGGCGCATATGTGCCGACGACTACAGTTACTACAGACACATCTTCTAAACATGCATCTGCCCGATAACACAAACGCGTAAAGTCAAGCACACGTTTGCTCCATTCACAAATACTATAGAAGCGTGTTCACGACACGCACCTGTGATAGAACACCTGCTTGTAATATTGGATCTAACTGCAGACGCGTCTTCATAACACGCGTTTGTAGTTAATCAACATGTTATCCGATAAACAGATCATACAACATGTGTCTGTTTTGTGTCATCTAGCTACAGACGTGTGTTTCCACAACACGTCTGCGATCGATTACATACGCGGCTTCTTAACACGCATCTGTAGTAAAAGTAATCACAGACGCGTGTTGACCCTCGCCGACCCTTTGCCCTTGATGGGCAAAATACTACATGCGTCTATGAATTGCACTACTACAGAAACAGCTTTTCCGTGCGGGCCGAAAGACACCTTTCTGTGCGGAAGGCCTGCCCGCACGCGCGAGAAGGTCTGGGAAAAGACCATTTTCGCGTGCGGGCGGCCCAACCTCACGGGAAGATCCATTATCCCGTGCGGGCCGCTTAAGCAGACCGCACGGGATAAGCGATCTTCCCGTGCGGTCGCATTAAGTGGACCGCACGGGATAATAAACCAACATATAAAATAATATTTTATATGCACATAAAATAATGGGTGGATCGCTTATTCCGTGCGGTCCACTTAACGCGACCGCACGGGATAAGCGAT
>BDMV01000007.1:28210537-28756991 GCA_008326285.1 Oryza officinalis | reverse complement strand
AGGGCAGTGCAGCTTGATTTTGCTCCAGAGGAGGGGGTGAACACTCTTGGTGAAGCCATCCACAACATAATCCTGTGGCGCAAGCGTTTCATTATCTTTCCTTCAGGAGATGGTGATGACGAGCCAAGCGATGGCGGGTCTAGCTCTGAAGGACTTCCTCCCTCCCCTCAAAGGATGCCAACTCCACCACCATTGCCACATAAGAGCCCGTCTCCTCCACCGGCGCAACGTAAGAGCCCATCTCCTCCAGAGGCAGCACATCAGAGCCTAGCTTCATCAGACCGGCCGAAAAAGAGGGGACGCCTCTGTAAAACTTCCCAAATGTCTGAACCACCATCTCTGAAGAAGACCAAGAAGACGCCATTGCCTACCAGGTCGGAGCCATCTTTCAAAGTGCCAGTCGAAGTACAGGATCACTTCATTCGCATGGCAAGGCCACCTGCCCGAAAGCAACCTATTACGGACTTCCGACGCACGATCAGGAAAAAGGGATTGCAAGAATTTTCGAAGAAAGAATTCGAGAAAGATGAGGCCAGCAAGACTATGCAAGACTTTCTAAAAGAGGCAGGGCTGAAAAGTTTGGATGATGTGGATAATATTGAGATGGCCCCATTGGCAGCTCAGTTCAAGCTTGGTCATTCTTTGACTACCGACGAATATCGCCACGTCATTGGCAAATGTACTCAAATGAGAAGGGTAGAAGAGTGGTACTTACAGATGGCCAAGGATGGTAAAGAGATGTTCCCCGTCTTTTACAGGGACGAGGACTTTCATCACTGTGATGGTATAGTTTGGGTCCCATTTAGAGAACTATTTCATCTATACAATCTGAGGGAGCTAGACTTATCGGTAATTCAGTTATGGGCATTGTAAGTATACTCGACCTCTCGCCATTTTTCTAAGTAAATATCCTCGTTGCGTGTCTAATTATTTTCCTTATGCAGAATGGGGTCGCTTGAATGTAGAGCGACCCATAACAAGCTAGGATTCCTCGACCCACAAATAGTCAATTCCTGTAATATTGACGCAGGCGAATGGTCCTCCCAAGAAGTGCTGAACTACCTTTACACATCCTTTGTCAAGCTGCAGGACATGAATACCATCCTTCTGCCCTACCACTTTAAGTAAGTGTGGCATTATCGTTGTACCTCCCATCGTTGTACTTTAAGATGTTAATTGTTCTCTTCCCTTGTATGTAGGCCTCACTGGATTCTTATTGCCATCCATTTAAACGATTCCAAGATTGTCGTCATGGATTCAATGAGGAAACCGCAATCCAACTACCAATCCCTCATTGACATCC
This sequence comes from Oryza officinalis, assembly GCA_008326285.1. Lineage (NCBI taxonomy): Eukaryota > Viridiplantae > Streptophyta > Magnoliopsida > Poales > Poaceae > Oryza > Oryza officinalis. Next base: position 28,755,688 of record BDMV01000007.1, on the reverse strand, counting down.
TAGATAAGGCACTTGTGAAGTACAAGAAGAAGTGTATTCGACACGCTCCATGTGCAAATAAATTTCGAGTTTGGTGCCACCCTTATTGCTCACGTCAGGATCCGGGCACGAGCACATGTGGGTTCTACGTGATGAGATTTATGTGGGTTTTCATGGAGGACGGCAACTGGAACATTACGGATGCTGAGGTTCGCCCTGTCTCCTAAGACATAAATCCAATTTACTAAACACATAGTATCTTTCCACATCTTTAATCCTTTCATTTGCAGAAATTAAAGCTCCCGACAAGTAAATTGCTGCCACATGTTTGCTTGGGCCTCGCTGAACAGCTATGTGGATTCATCTTCGACCATATCATCTCGTCAAACGGCGCATACAACATTTCGAAGGCTCCTGCTGGGCTAGTGGGTTTCATTGAGGCTGGCGGCCCTAGTGACACTTTAGATAGCCGATCAACGCTAAAGCATACAAAGACCTAGAATTAGTGGGCCATACCTTTCAAACATTTTCTAAGTATCTTGTAGATTAGTTATTTGGATTGATGTGGTTTTCTTAATGTCTTGAACATGCATTAAGTTTCTCTATTTGTTAATGTTTATCTATTATTTTTTGACACATATATCTAACCATGTATTAAATTTTCTCTATTTAATATTTTTATCCCTAACAGCAACAGGTGATCTCACTGACTGGATGTGGCATGGATGAGGGAGGCATCATCATTGTTGTCTCTGTGAGCAACAGGTGAGCATGTGTAACTAAAATTTTCATATGAGTACGAGTTTAGAGCATTTGAGATGTTGTAGAGCTCAAGCGAATTTTTGTCAAGTCTCCTGAGATGTGTAACACATCTGGTCGCCGCCTTCGTGTGGTTTGACGGGCACGTCTCAGGCTGAAGTTGACTGGCACGCTGAGTCCCAGCAATATCTCCTATGTTCTCTACTCGAGCTTTGGGTTTTATATGTTAGGCCTTGCGAGACTAATTAATTTAGAGCATTTGAGATGTTGTAGAGCTCAAGCGAATTTTTGTCAAGTCTCCTGAGATGTGTAACACATCTGGTCGCCGCCTTCGTGTGGTTTGACGGGCACGTCTCAGGCTGAAGTTGACTGGCACGCTGAGTCCCGGCAATATCTCCTATGTTCTCTACTCAAGCTTTGGATTTTATATGTTAGGCCTTGTGAGACTAATTAATTATAAATTAATGATTGCTTTTGGTGGTTATTACTTCAAAAAACACATATACAGGAGTATAGAGGAGTAGGACTTATGTGAATCTTTTTGAGATATTTTTTTATAAAATAGGTACTCGTCGTCAATGTTATTATCGCCAAGACTATAGGTGCCACAATGCTTTCTTCTTCATGCCACTCAACAACACATAAGACTCTATAAAAATTCCAAACAGAACTGGAAAAAAAAAACAACAATTTATAAAGTATACAATTTTTGTCATGGACAAGTGTCATGAGGTGATATTCTTCTAGTTTGTGCAAGGTTGATGTGATGTAGTGGTAGTAGTAAATGGAGTGTAGTATTTATTTCAGTAGTAGCTCACAGAGGTTTATAGAGACTTGAAGACCTTAGATTCAGGAGCCTGTCACATGTCCAATTATATATTTGTACAGGTAGATCAGGAGAAAAATTCTACCTCTCCGGATAATTTCAGGGCTTCACATTGATAGTTTACAAGATATTTTGTACTGTGATCTTCCTCTGTTCATCCAACTATTCGATTACTCTGTCAAAATTGACGTTAGTCCTTTCATGAATTTGGCTGATCCAGGATCTGTGCAGTTTTTGCTTCTGAATCTTGCCAACATTTCAACATGCCATTTTCTGAAGTTTAAGGTTAAGGATGTGACTAAAAGGATGGTAAAACAGTCGGTGCATTGTGGAATTAGAGGATATATATCCATATCCTAATCCAGATGCTTGCTGTTAGGAGGAAATGTAGGCTCTGAAAATGACATGGTGTAGAGGAGTAGTGGAGTACTAATCAATCGGAGAGATTGATGGGCTCTGGAGTTTGGAGTTTCTTGACATCAAAATCCAGAGTTGTCTGTGATAGAGACAGTAGTGCTAACAAGAATTAACCAGCAGGATAAGTTGAAAAGTGTGTCATGCAAACATGACACTTAATTAGAGTTACAATAGATTTAGCTTAAGAGGGGCCAAGCATGATTTGAGTTCCATAAGTCAAATATTCTTCCATTTCTTTCCTCTCATTATAAGTCAAATACTAATTAATTATAAATTAATGATTGCTATTGGTGGTTAATACTTCAAAAAACACAGAAATTATTTTTTTTGCCTCAAGACTATAGGTGCCGGTTCTTGTCAAGAACCGACACCTATATTTAAGACGCTCTGCTAGGCTTATAGGTGTCGGTTCCTATTAACAACCGACACCTATAAGGACATATAGGTGCCGGTTGTTAATAGGAACCGACACCTTTCAAGACACATAGGTGCCGGTTGAAGAACCGGCACCAATGTCTTTGGTTATTAGTGCCGACCAATAGGTGTCGGGCCCGAAACCGACACCTATTAGACATTTCGAACCGACACCAATAGATATTTCTGTAGTAGTGCTTGTATGTGATGGTATTTTACGTATCCATATGATGTTATTTTTTAATTTTTTTTCTCATAAATATATGTCAACATACGTCTGTTTTAAGCCAAAATCTGCAGATCATTAACTGGTACGTTATTGCTAGCTCATATTACGTTCAAAAAAGATCTGGATGCAGATTTCACGTGCTCGTTTTAGTATTTCTTTTCAAAAATAGGCAAAAAGAATAATTGAAATGGTTTTCTCGGACCGTCATTAATTCGTGATTAGTTCGCCGTAACCATTGTGATTAATTCGTGATTAGTTCGCCGGCCGGAGTGCTCGTTTTGCACATGCGCAGTGTTATTGTTCATTACTAACTATTTCCATCATACAGTAACCACCAGTTAATTAACTAAGTAATCAGCAGATTGGACGTGTATACAAGTTCTGAGGTAGCCTTCATCAATTAATCGAGATATTATATTCAAGCCGTTTGATTTGCCATTTGTGTGTATAATCAATTGCCAGCTCAACGACATTAGTTGAGTAAGCCCATGCCTTTCGCTAATTAATAATTAACCAAACGCTTAAATTAAATAAACATGTTTTTGTTATATATATACAGCTGTATGCAGCGCGGATCGCGCAAAAATCATTGGTGATTTCGAGTTCCATATGCTTCTTATGCCGATTTTATTTTAAATTCATTTGGTTCCCCTTCTGACTTTCCCCTAATTTCTTTATGTACAAATTAATCATCAGTGCATAGTTAATGCTGTTGATTTGATGTGCATATAAAGTATATGCCTTAGCCACACATAATATCTGGGGAATATCTCTGTTTAATTTTCTTTACCAAATCAATATATCATATGACTGTTGGAGGATTCTATTCTGTTCATTTCTGGTAATGAACTCAACTCACTAATAATTTCTGTAATGATTGGAACAACATGCTACCCAAGCTAGGAGAATACTTAAATATGGAGATGGAGGGTATATATGTCTAGTAAATTAATTTGGCCATTTACATTCGTTCAGGACGTAGAGGTCGGGTTTTAATTATATTTAATCCATCATCTTAGAAAGTTAAATTAATATACCCCTTGAAGTCCAATAAGAATCTGGACTAAATAATCAGCTAGCAAGATTAGTCAATGTAAATGGATTATTTATGTTTTTAAAAGCCTTAATTTAAATTCCCACACAAATTAGGCTTGACAATGGAACTAGCTCTCTAAGACTTGTTCATCAAAATATTATAGAGTAAATTTCACCTAATCACAATAACGTTAGATATCATGGTTATAAAGTTTTATAAAACCACACTATTAACTTGATCGATGATAACCTTCTCTATATGTGAAATCATATATATCATGCATGTACTATTCTATTTACACAATACGCGAAATCAAAATTCAGAAAAGTAAATTCAAAATTGGCGTGAAATCCAAATTAAAAATGATGGGAAAACATATTCTCTGGCGAGCCACATTGCATGTGGCCGAAGAAAGTTTTCGTTGGCGGCCTTCTTTACGTAGCCGCAAGTGAAGATTGTTTTCCCTGGCGACTACCCTACATGACCTGCCAGCGAAAACATCATAACACTGGCAGTTGGCGGACATCACAGAAAGTTGTGTATTTTCATTAACTTTTGGTCACTGGTGGCATCGCCAGCCGCCAACGATTACCCATTTCATAGTAGTGATGGTTTCAATGTTTTGTCGGTAATCTACCGGTGTAGATCATTTTATTCAATTTTTCGATTGACACTACTAGTATGTAGGGCATTTTTAAGTTATTAATTACTTTACTCCCTCCGTTTTCATAATTCTTAACATTTTAGACAATAACATAGTCTCTAAATATCTTTGACAATATTTTTTTATTATAATATATAAAATAAATCAATACATTTTTTTTATTTTTATTATAGTACTTTGTAAGATAAATCTACATATGATGTTATAGTACCTTTAAACTAAATAATTTTAAAGTTATTGATAGTCAAAATTATAAAAAGTCTAACATCAACTTTGTCTAAAACGTCAAGAATTATGAAACCATCAACTTTGTCTAAAACGTCAAGAATTATGAAACCGGTTTCATAATTCTTGACGTTTTAGACAAAGTTGATGTTAGACTTTTTATAATTTTGACTATCAATAACTTTAAAATTATTTAGTTTAAAGGCACTATAACATCATATGTATGATTCTTTTATGTATTTTAATAAATACGATAATATAAATATCATGTGTTTTCTCATAGTAGCCACACACACAGAGGAATAGAAAACGAGATGCATGATCCAGAAATGCACAACCTCACGCGTATTACTTATCCTACAATGTTTAGCTTGAATCGAAAGCTAACCATCCATTTCATGTCCCTAACAACTTTCCTAGATAAGCTTGCTTCGCTCTAGATGAAACGAACTTGAAACATTAAATATACATCCGGATGCTAATTGAGTCGCAGTCATGCGTACGGCCAAACATTTCAATAAGGAATTTGGAGTTAGTATTTGACTGATGAGAAATTTTGTTTACCTGTTATGTCTCTATCTCTTGGCATATCAATGAGCTATTCCATCCTGTTTTTCCTAAATTTTCATCGTTTAATTATTTGAAAAGGCTGGGGGGACGAAAGACGAGGATTAATTAGACAAATTAACATATCTTCTCAAAGCACCATTGTATATATTTGGAAAAGCTAGCAATTGATGCATGCATGGTGACATCATCTCTTTCTTGGGTTAGAAACAAATGGATTTCGTAAGATATTGGAGCACTGAAATATTATTGTTTAGGATTTGTGTCCATATCATAGGATGATTTATAATATACTTGTCCAATTTTAAAGGGAATTCATGTAATTCTTTTTTTGGTGTAACTTGGAGAAAAAAGGAGAGTACAAATTAATGCTCCCTTTCTTACATACTTAATATATATATATATATATATATTGTTCTAGTTGTGATGTTTGGATAAAGCCTAACCAAAATACACTACTTAAAATGAGATGATCAACCACATGGATATAATATACCCTTAGGCTCTGTTTGAAATTAAAGCTCATTAAGCTTTTGCTTTTCTGCTGCATGCGTAACGAGAAATATCATTAGCATATGATTAATTAAGTATTAACTACTACAAAATTAAAATGAGTTTTTAATTTTTTTAAAAAACTTATTTATCAGTGCTAATGATTAATTAAGTATTAACTACTACAAAATTAAAATGAGTTTTTAATTTCTTTAAAAAAAACTTATTTATCAGTTTGGGAAGTGTGCTTATAGTAAACGAGGGAGTTGCAAAAGCGAAATGAAAAAACAAATACACCCTAATAGTCATAAAATATTTTATGCTTTGAACAAGATTTCGTTACACTTTAGAAACTTAATTTGGCCATATATAACTTTTCAAATATTTAGTTTAAAAAATGATGTGTATTTATACCTTGAAAAGTACATTGTAGTACCATAAACTTATTAATTACTTTATTCATTTCATATTATAAGATGTTTTAGGTTTTAAATATATCCATACATGCATCCATGTATGTGCTTCATATATGTATCTAAATTCACATAAATATTACTAAATATGGACAAGAAATGAAGAGACCAAAACATCTTTACAATATTAAACAGAGGAAGTAGACTTTTTAAGCTTTTTCTAACATAGAATTAATTGTTAGTGTTTTAAAAGTTTGACTGAATTTCATCCTAAACATATTTAGAACATTTGTGACTAGGAGTATGTTTTTTTTGAAAATTCATAAATTTATTTATAATTAAGAGGATTATAGACAAAGCTGAAGGGAGATATCATCCCCGGTACATCGCCAGAAAAGATAATACATACACAGCAAAACCATCCATTCAGAAGATAAAGCCAACTGAACTAAGAAAAACTTCCTCCAAGATAATCCAAACAACAGTAATGGACGAGATCAACAGGGGACTGCGGCATTGCCGCGACGACTACGTCCACGAGCCTCTACTAAAGACGTGCACACCGCTTGACAGACCGATGACCCCTTCGGTTGCCTCCACAGAAACGACACTATTCAAGGTTTGCTGTTGAGTCGTATATTTGCTAAAGCTTCACCGGACTCAACAAAGAATCGTCAAGGAGTTCTCCATCAAATCTAAGGAGCACTGACTGTAATCCTAACGATAAAAATCGATTAGGCGGTCTGTACTCAACCCGAATGGAATCCTCAACTTGGATACTGCTACGAAGAGAATTGAAAAAAGTCTTCACACCCCAGCTCGCCTTGAACATGTAATAATTAGGACGGCGGCGACTGAACTCCTGTCTTGTAACGATTTGGTGGAGGCAGAACGCAAATGCAGTTGTTGAGTCAGTCACCAAACAAGAAGGCCGGCAAAGATTCACCTGAGGACGCCGACGAACTTGTTGGAGCCCACTCGCTTGCTGTGCAGTACCAAGAGAAGGGGAGATTGGTGGATTGAGGCTCTTGCTACCGAGAGCTTCAACAAGCAGGAGCCTAAGCAACCAACCAACAAGCTTGCTACCAAGAGCTTCAACAAGTGGGAGCATGTGCAGATTCAGCCAACAAACGAGCAGAAGCAGCTCGTGCAGCCCACTAACAAGCAGGAGCAAGCGCAAGCTCTTGCAGCCGGAGCTGGCTGCACAAGATCCACCACCATCCTTCCTAGTTGCCATGGAGCCTGAGACATCCAACAAACACATCCAGCTCCATCGGCATGGCCAAGCAACAAAACGAGGCCAGCTACACCAAATCCACCACCGCCAGCCCTCATCGCCATGAAAAGGACGCCATGCACCCCGGATCCATCCACCTTCCGCAAGGCCGCCGGTGGTGAACTTAGGGAGCAACAGCGAATTGCGTCGGTCACCACGAGGACCCTCGATGGGGAGAGCAAACCAGCTGCGGTCTAGCTTGCAGGCGGCACTGGGACAACCACGGCTACAAACACCACCACCACCATCACCTTCTCCGATTACCATGAAGCTACACCAGCGAAACCCCAAAACGGGATAAATCCGAACTACAGGAAGACCTGACTACGAAAGAACTCCGACCTAAGCTACTCTATACTAGTATGGGGAGGTGGCCTAACCCCTCCTCCGGCCCTTGCCGGCGGCAAACACCACCGGAATCGGGGGGGAGAGGGGAAATTTATTGTAGAAGCCTGTTCTCTCTCACGCTCTCTAGAGACTTCCGGGAATCTCCTTGCTATTACTCAAACAAGCATGAAACGTATGCATATTGATATCTCTCAACAAAATAACTATTGAAGTATCATGTACTTTAAACTATGTTTTCCTATTTAATCTGAACTTGAAGTAGCTAGGTTCTCCAACTACATTTTTTTCCAAATTTTTTTGAAAGAATCACAACATATATTGTAAAAGATTAAATGTGGATATTATATCGCAATCCTACACTTGCTGATCCGCATCGCAAGATGGATGTTTGTGCTTTGAGATAGGGTAGAGTCATCCTTAGCACTAATATATATCTTTGGCCCTGGTTACATGCACCTCCCCCTATTTTAATTGGCACCAAAACAAAAAAAAAAGAATGAACCGCTGATTTTTCTTTTTTACGGGGCAACATCACCAACAGCAAAAACACCATGTGCACCAACAGTGACTGATCAAGAAACCCTAACCTCTCAAAAATCAAAATCATCTTTCTAGCTCCCAATGCGTGTTGCACGCTACGTACACGCGTCCATTCCATGATTATATTCCATCCATCGAGAGAGATCAGCACGCACGAATCCCCGGTCAAATCGGAAATAGGAAAAATCAAAGCTAGATCATCTCATGGTCATCGAGGCCTAACAAATCTCCTCCTACTCATGATACGGTTGCTCACTCAGCTGTGCTCTCTTTGGCCAAACCTAGCACAGAGAATCAACTCCCCCACCCCCAAGCAGCGGCAAATTAAAACGTGGAAATTTCTATGTATATGATCCAACTGTCCAACTCACGTACGACTGAATTTGATCAACGGTTATAAACGGCTGCAGTGCATATGAACATACTCTTTGCATATCTCTAGTTGTACAACTGGATCATATGCATAGCAGTACTCTTAAAATATCTCTCCGTCTACGTACGCCATGTGTCGTGGTGTTAGTGGGTTGGACCGATCCGACGACCGTGTTGCGCCCGGTGGGCCCCGGAGTACAGACGGCCATGTAGGACAAGCAGCCTCGCAGCCACACGTACGTTTGTACGGGTAGAGGCAGGGGCCAGCACGGCGGTGGTGGTCAGGTCGGTCAGCCAGCTGTGTATGTTGTCTCCACGTGGTGGGCGGCAAGTGTAAAATGATTATTTTGTTCTCGGATCTTTGCAGGCTAGTAAAATGATGTAAACGGGCTATAAAAACTTGGCACATCGTACCATACTTTGGTAGAGCAGAGAGGGCAGAGAAAAGAAGGGAAGCTACTAATTTGTAGCCAGCTCTACCGTAAACTCTTAATAGGCTTTAAGAAAGATACATGTTGGCTAGATATTAATGGTGTAATATATATATATATATATATATATATATATATAAAATTGAGAAAACCTATTTGTTCTTGAGGGGATGTCCTCTTGTTTTTACCAGTTGTCGAAAACATCATCAAAAAATTTGAAAAATTTAACAAGATAGATCTATATTGCTCCAAATAACATACAAATTTAAATTCACTTTATACAAGTAAAAACAAAAACACTTGACTATGAGTAGAATGTATAATTCACAGTTAAATTTATAAATTTTGTTTTTATTGTATATTCAAATTTAAATTTGTATGTTTATGAAGTGACTATATCATATATCGATCTATCTTACCAATTTTTTAATTTTTTTTAGATGATATGTACAAAACAAGAGGATGCCCCTTTAAGGGATAAAAATCTATCTGTCTATAGCTATCGGTGAACTATTAAGTTAGTTAGATGACCATCTTGGCTAGCAGTTGGCTATGTATCACCACAGAACGGTCTTACTACTAAGTAGTAAAGATTTTTAATAACTGCAGTAGATTTCCATCTGGATCCATGCAAATGGGGGAAATTGCAAAAAAAAAGGAAAAAATTATGTTCGGTTTGTTCAAGTCACAACCTTCGAAGGCGCAGCTCCCATAGATGATACCGTGAGCACTAATTATTTCTTTCACCAATTAATCAATATTATCCCTTTCTGAATCTTTGGAATTGGATAAATATATAAACCTTATCATGGATCTTAAGGATAGGTTTTAATAGTACGCATTGTTAGAGTTTGTTATCTCATGTAATCTAGAGTGGCTAAGATAAAGTCCGGTTGATTAGAGATAGAGTTTGTTTTCTGTTAGAGATTTTATAGGAGATTCAACCGAACACATCTAAGTTGCTATATATGTAAATTATGCGCCGTTTTGTGCAATCAACACATAATCGTCGCACCGTCGACGTTCTCCCATCTCTGCCATGGCTACCTCATCCTCCTCTACCACAACTTCCAATCCACTGCTGGCTTCCCAAGTATCAGAAAAACTGGGAAGCAAAATCATGCGCTGTGGTCGGCGCAAGTTCTCACTGCTATACGACGTGCATGCCTCGATGGTCACATCAGTGGCAAGACTGCTGCACCAAGGGAGGAGCTGGTAAAGAAGGAGGATGGCAAGGAGGGCAAGGAGACCATGATCTCCAATCCGGCCTTTGAAGAGTGGTTTGCTAGGGATCAACAAGTTCTTGGCTTCCTCTTTTCATCGGTGACAAGGGATGTCCTCACTCAGGTTGCTGCTGCGAAGATGGCGGCCCAAGCCTGGAGCGTGATTCAGGAGATGTTCGCATCCCAGACACGCGCACGATCTCTCAATGTCCGACTCTCTCTCATGACGACGAAGAAAGGTAATCTGACCGTCGCAGAATTTTTTGGGAAGATGAAATCTCTAGCAGATGAAATTGCTGCATCAGGAAAACCTTTAGATGAAGAAGATATTGTTGCTTATATTTTAAATGGGTTAGAAGATGATTATGAGCCAATTGTGACCACACTGGTAACAAGGGTTGAGCCTCTTACTGTACCGAATTTATACTCTCAATTGCTTAACTTTGAGCACAGGCTTGCAATGAAAAACAGCAGCTCATCCATAGCGAATGCTGCCAGCAAAGGTGACGGTGGCATGCCAGGCCGTGGTGGCCCAGTGCGTGGTCGTGCCACAACTCGTGGTCGTGGCTCAGGTGGACGTGGCAGAGGCAACCAGCAGTAGTACCAAGGGATAGACACTAGACCAATTTGTCAAGTGTGCTATAAGAGAGGCCATATGGCTTCTGACTGTTGGCACAGATTTGATGAAGACTATGTGGCCGACGAAAAACTTGCTGCAACAGCCTCAACTGCCTATGGAGTGGATACAAACTGGTACATTGACTCAGGGGCGACAAATCACATCACTGGTGAATTGGAGAAATTGACTGCTCGTAAAAAATACAAGGGCAATGACCACGTGCATACAGCAAGTGGCGCAAGTATGAAAATTAAGCATATAGGTTATTCCATTATTTCAACCCTTAATCGTAATTTGCATCTCAAAAATATTCTCTATGTTCCTAGTGCTACAAAAAATCTCATATCTGCTAGTCGTCTTGCTATGGATAACTTTGTTTTCCTTGAAATTCATGGCAAATATTTTTTGGTTAAGGATCGAGCTACGAGGAACACAATTCTTAGAGGGAGATGTCATCAAGGGCTCTATCCTCTACCTCCATCATCACCGAAGCAAGCTTTTTTGACCACTCCATCGTTTTCGAGGTGGCACAGTCGCCTGGGTCATCTATCCACTCCAATTGTCACCAGAGTCCTAAATAATAATAGACTTCCATGTCTTGCTAGATTAAATAAAGAGTCAGTTTGTGATGCTTGTCAAAAGGCTAAAAGCCATCAGCTACCTTATTCCAGGTCCTTGAGTGTGTCTAATCATCCTTTGGAACTTGTCTTCTCCGATGTTTGGGGCCCTGCTCCAAGTTCAGTTGGAGGAAAATTATATTATGTTAGCTTCATTGATGATTATAGTAAATTTACTTGGATTTATTTCCTTAAGCTTAAGTCTGAAGTCTTTCAAAAATTTCATGAGTTCCAAAAGCTTGTTGAACGCCTCTTTGATCGCAAAATCCTTGCTATGCAAACTCACCGGGGTCAGTGGCGGAGGGCTTGGTAGGGCAAGGTCTGGCGCTCGCCATACCTCGTGCTGCCCGCAAGAACCCCCACCCCCCGCCTCCTACTTCGTCTCTGGCAGTTGCGGCAGAGCGCAACATCGCCGTGTTGAAAGAACGACGAGCCATGGTCAAAGGGGCAGCGCTGGGCCGCTCGTGCTGGTAGGCCCATTGGCCATTGGGCTTGTATTGACTTGTTGCCTAGTGAACCCTACCTCAAAATTCCCCATCAACCATCTCCAATTCTCCATCGATTCCCTTTCTAGCCGTCTCATGAGTGACGACGGCGCCGGCGGGGGAGGTGGCAACAGCAACCAGCCAAGCGAAGCCACAAAGGGGCGCCAGCAAGTAGTTGTGGCAGCCGGCAAGGGCGTTGGCACCCAGCGGGCTGCGGCTGCAGCTGCGTGGCGCACCCACACCAGAGCGGGCGCGTGATGGCAGGCCATCAGGCAGCAGGTGCGACGCGACACGGCAAGCAGGAAGCAGCATGGCAGGGCAGCAATAGCAAGCAACAAACAGCAAGGGCAGGACGGTATGCTTTCACATTTCATCACTTGTTTTTCTTTATCTTATCCACCTCAAAGATAATCTATAATCAATCTTTGCTATTTGTTTTGCAGATTCTATATGTGTGTGTGTGTGTGTGTCCATCCTCCCTAGCCCCTATATGTGATGTATTGTTGAAACTTCTTTACTTGAGGTATTTTTCAATGCCTACTCTTCTATTTACCCTTATTTACAAATGGATAATGGATTGTGATGAGTGGTTGTTGCCACCCTTATTGTAGTATTGTTGGGATAATGTTGTATTATGCAATTGAGCTTGTTTTTCAATCTATTCTTGTTGTGTATTGACTCTCACGGCCACACCTAGATTTTTTTTTTGTCCTCCGCCACTGACCAGGGTGGTGAGTATCAAAAACTTCACACATTCTTTAATGAAATTGGCATCTCCCATCATGTGTCTTGTCCCTATGCCCATCAACAGAATGGGTCAGCAGAACGAAAACATCGTCACATTGTTGAGGTTGGGCTTGCATTGCTTGCTCATGCCTCTATGCCATTGAAATTTTGGGATGAAGCCTTTCTTGCCGTCACCTATCTCATCAATAGAATTCCTAGTAAAGTTATCCAGTTTGATACTCCTCTAGAACGTCTTTTCAAACAAAAACCAAACTACATCTCTCTTCGGGTCTTTGGGTGCGCTTGTTGGCCAAACCTTCGCCCCTATAATACTCATAAATTGCAATTTAGATCCAAGCAGTGTGTGTTCTTGGGCTATAGTACCATCACAAAGGTTTTAAATGCCTTGATGTTGCAAGTGGCCATGTCTATATTTCAAGGGACATGGTCTTTGATGAAAATATTTTTCCTTTTAGTCAATTGCATTCCAATGTCGGTGCTTGTCTTCGTTCCGAAATATCCCTTCTTTCACCAACACTCCTTTTGGTGGCCTATGATCAAGGGGGAGAAATTATGGGTGATCATATGCTTAATTTGTCTAATGCCACTAATAGTTCTGATGGACATGCAGATGAGTCTGAGATTACAGGTGCAGATCATCAGGTGTATGCAGCAAAAAAGGATTTGGTACTGCGCAGGTGCAAGCACAGAGCAATCATTGCTCAGAAACGATGCCATGTGAAACGGTGATGCAATCACTGGCTGACACGATGCAATCGGTGGCTCCTCCATCTCCCGCCAGTTCTGTGCATACGACAGCGACGACCAGTTAGGTGGCAGATCTAGGCACAACTGAGCTGCAGCAACGCACAGCCGAATCTGAAGATGACACGTACATGGTGGAGATGGACATGGCTGGATCTTCTGCGCTGACGAGGCCGCAAACCAGGTTAAGCAGTGGAATACAGAAGGAAAAGGTATACACTGATGGTACTGTTAGATACAGTTTCTTTACATCATCTGGTGAGCCCCAAAACTTAGATGAAGCTCTAAATGATAAAAACTGGAAGGAAGCTATGGATTTAGAATATCTAGTTCTAATGAAAAATAAAACATGGCATCTAGTTCCACCTCAGATAGGAAGAAATGTTATAGATTGTAAATGGGTCTATAAGATAAAGAGAAAGGTTGATGGAACCTTAGACAGATATAAGAGCATCTCCAAGAGACAAGCTAAATCGTTTTCTAAAGTTAAATTTAGCTATTGTTAGAGAAAAAACGTTTTCAACAGACTCTGTAAATGACCCTCCAAATTTAGTGGCTCTCCATCCCACCTCATTCGCTAGCTATTTTTAGCTAGCCTACCTCACTAGCCATCTTTAAAGAATCTGTTGGATTACTCTGTTATTTGTTAGTCAAATCTATTTTTGAGAGTAGCTAAATCAGTAAATTTGACTAGTCTTTTTAGCTAATCTCTTGGAGATGCTCTAAGGCAAGATTGGTTGCTAAAGGGTTTAAACAACGATATGGCATAGATTATGAGGATACTTTTAGCCCAGGTTTTAAAGTTGCTACTATTAGAATGGTTTTGTCTATTGTTGTGTCTAGTGGTTGGAGTCTGCGTCAGTTGGATATACAGAATTCCTTCTTACATGGAGAGTTAGAAGAAGAAGTATTTATGAGACAACCTCCAAGGTATGAAAGTTCTTTTCCTAATTTTGTATGCAAGCTAGATAAGGTTTTATATGGATTGAAACAGGCTCCTAAAGCATGGTATTCAAGACTGAGTACTAAGTTACATGATCTTGGTTTTAAATCATCTAAGGCAGACACATCTCTGTTTTTCTAGAGTAAAGGAGGTGTTACTGTGTTTGTTTTGGTTTATGTTGATAATATCATTGTGGCTAGTTCTCTACCTAGTGCAACTTCAGCCTTATTGAAAGACCTCAGAATTGAGTTTGCCTTGAAGGACCTAGGAGACTTACACTATTTCCTTGGGATAGAGGTGAGTAAAATAAATAATGGTATACTAATGAGTCAAGAAAATATGCATCTGATGTGTTGCACAAAGTTGGAATGAGTGACTACAAACCAGTTAATTCTCCTTTGTCTACAAGTGAAAAATTGTCTGTACATGATGGAACTCCTCTTGGACCAAATGATGCTACTCAGTACAGAAGTGTTGTTGGGGCATTACAATACTTAACCTTGACAAGACCAGATATTTCCTTCTCAGTTAATAAAGTGTGTCAATTTTTACATGCTCCAACTACAGTACACTGGACTGCTAAAAGAGAATTCTAAGATATCTCAAACATACTGTTAAATTAGGACTTAAGATTTGTAAATCCTCATCTCTACTTATAAGTGGTTTTACAGATGCAGACTGGGCTGGTAGTCTAGATGATCGTCGGTCTACTGAAGGATTTGTAGTGTTCTTGGGTTCCAACCTTGTATCATGGAGTGCAAGGAAACAAGTTACAGTGTCAAGATCAAGTATGAAAGCGGAGTGTAAAGCCTTAGCAAATGCAACTGCTGAAATCATTTGGATTCAAACATTGTTGCAAGAGCTAGGGATACAGGCTCCAAAAGCAACCAAGATATGGTGTGACAACATTGGAGCTAAGTATCTTTCTGCCAATCCAGTCTTTCATGCTCGTACTAAACACATAGAAGTTGATTATCACTTTGTGAGAGAAAGAGTTGCCAGAAAGCTTCTTGAGATAGAATATATTTCTACAAAAGATCAAGTAGCAGATGTCTTCACCAAGGCACTTGCTGTTCGACGGCTTGAGATGTTCAAACACAATCTAAATTTAGGGAAATTAGATTGAGGGGGAGTGTTAAAGTTTGTTATCTCATGTAATCTAGAGTGGCTAAGATAAAGTCCGGTTGATTAGAGACAGAGTTTGTTCTCTGTTAGAGATTTTATAGGAGATTCAACCGAACACATCTAAGCTGCTATATATGTAAATTCTGCACAGTTTTGTGCTCCATCAATCAACACGCAATCATCGCACCGTCGACGTTCTCCCATGCGTCTCTGATTTTCACATGCATGGTTGCTAGTGCTGACCGTCCTACTATGATCTTCTTGGAGAGTAATGGACTCGATCATGCATTGCTGTATGATTTGATTCATCACAAAAAAGAAAAGCAATGGTCTAGCTAATTCTGTCCAGCTTTTCTTGCAGCCCTCGCATGGGCGGTTTGGCAGATCCACAACAATGCAAGACGGCAATTAATATAAAGAACAAGAAATTTCGTTGTACCATTCTGAATCTCTGATGCATGCATGCATGTTATGTTTAAAATTATTTCTTGCCTGAAGTCTTGGAGAGCCTATAGCTAGCTTGGTCAAGGAGTAGGATATATATATATATATATACAGATGCAATATCAATTTTTGGATGAAATGTTGAGTGGTATGCGATGAGCCTTTTGTTGCGCAAACTTCTACTAGCTAGAAACATGTGCTAGCTTAGTGGCATTTATTGTTTTTTCTTCTTCTTTTAAATCCTCATTGATCCGTACGTGTTCAAGTGCAACTGATATACCCTAGTTTTATGTCATTTTGTAATGAAATATAACTGAATCAATTTTCAACAAAAACAATGGATTATTCATGAAAAAAGTATAAATATGACAAAATAAGGGAGTGTCTCGATTTCAGAAGAATGAAAATACATTCACTTTCTTATCACCTGGATGATAATCTAATAGGTCTCATCAGTCTCCCTATTACTTATTTAAATGAAATCTTTTTTTGTTATATTGAACAACAAATTATTCTAATCTAAATTCATAAAATTTAGATAATTTATAAAAGTATTCAAACATGGCTAATAACAAATTAAAACCATAAACAACAAGAAAATTGCAGCAAAAATCATACTTACATAGCACTGCAATTTTAGGCCTGCTTAGCAATAAATTTTAGGTGACTAAAAAATTATATACAAATTTTTTGGCACAAAATCTACCAAATACCAAAATATAATTTTATATCACAAATAACTAACTAAATTAATAAATAGTATGCAAGAAATTCACCTTTAAAATATATACCTCTTAATTCCTAATCCATATTTTTTGAGGGAATAGAATCATAACGCATATGAGTTCCGTACTACACTCTATATCAATAAACGACGGAGATTCTACATCCCACTTATTTGTGTGAAAGAGTGGTCCAAGGCCCGTCTTACTCGGGGTTGACGCTCGGGATCGCCAACGGGTCATGTCTATGATCGTTCGCTTATGCGTTTACCCAAGCTCCAAAATATTCTTAGATCAACCACTATCTGAATATTCAAGCAGATCGACCACTGTCTGTTTGATATACAATTGATCTATATCTATTAATCTAGATCTAAAGATATCCCAAAATTTCCAATTAACCAATTTTATCAAGACCCATACCTAAATCAATCCATTGCCCATATAAGATTCAGAGAG
Organism: Oryza officinalis; assembly: GCA_008326285.1. NCBI lineage: Eukaryota > Viridiplantae > Streptophyta > Magnoliopsida > Poales > Poaceae > Oryza > Oryza officinalis. Next base: position 28,738,572 of record BDMV01000007.1, on the reverse strand, counting down.
CATGAGTGAAAGGCAACACCTAACCTTACATACCCGGATACCCCTAGCACATTCGACAAACAAAAAAAAAGCACCCTTCTGGAATATCCGGGGTCCCGAGGGGCTTATCTGCGATAAGGCCAAGCGCACCGCGACGCACGCCACGGACGCGGGGGAATGTTGATGTGCAAGCGACGGGCCCCCTCCATGGCTGACTCCCCCTGCGCCCCACGCCTTTCTTATTGCTCCTCCTCCTCCTTTATAAGCTCTCGCGCTCGCGTTGGAGCTTTCACCTCGCTCGCTCGCTTGCTCCATGGATTCCTTGTTCTTAGCGTTTCTTGATCTGCTTGCTTGCGTTTCTTGATTTGGTTGGGGTTGATTGTTCTTGGCCTTACGATCGAGCCCGTTTCTTGAATCCAAAGGGAAGCTCAGCTCAGGTGGGAAGGAAGATCCCACCAGGTGAAAACGTACGGCACAGCCGCAGATTCAATTCGCCCAAGCGTCCCCGGCAAGCGGCCAGCCGGCCATGGTTGCTGCCCTCAGGCCGCAGGTGCTCTGTTCTTGAAGATAGGAAGCGAACAGAACAGAGATCGTCTGCTCCTCATAGAAGAACAAGCTGAGTTGGCTCTGCAGCTGAGATTATCCATCTGCGACGAGGAGGAGGAGGAGGAAGAAGGAGCAGGCCGGCCAGCGAGGATGCGGCACATCTCGTCGCTGCTGCAGGGGCTGGCACGCTCGCTGTCGGTGGGGAAGGAGAGGAAGGGCGGCGACGGCGACGACGGGAAGGCGGCGACGGCGGTGCTGAGGACGTCGGGGACGCTGTGGGGCGAGGGCTCCGAGACGTTCGCCGCCGTCTGCTCCCGCCGCGGCGAGAAGGGCATCAACCAGGACTGCTCCATCGTCTGCGAGGTCAGAATTGCTACTTCGCTTCTCCTCCTCCTCAGCTTCTTGCTGCTTTGCTTCTCTCTCTCTCTGCATGTGAAAACACTGATCTGATCACAATTATTGGTGGCATATTACCACGTATCAACAATAGAAATGGCACATGATACATGATACGAATGCAACCTATCCAATGAAAAAATTCGAATATGTTCAAAAAAAAAAGGATCATTTCTTTTCGTTCATATTTTAGAGCTGATTTACTACTAGTCGTCTCAAATATGGTTCGATTCAACTATTGTTTCTTTTCACCGAGCATGTTGTTTGTATGGCGAGATTTTGTCCATGGTGTCATAATTCATTGTCCTCATCTATGTGCTCTAAAAAAAATCTTCTTTTTCTTTTTCTCAAAAAAAAAAACTGGCGATACTACTGTGGTAGGACTAGCTCATCTTGTTTCTGACCACACAAGAAAGCAAACAAACTTCCTGTTCCTGTGTACTTTCTATTGACTTCTCTCTCGATTGTTCACCTAATCTTGTGTTTTAGTTCGCTTTGTTCTCTTCATGACAATTAACACTATTTTTATTATTTGGCCATTAACTAACTAGACGAGTGATTGATCAACCACAGAGTCAATTTCAGGGTCAGTTATTACCTAGACACACAGTTTTTTACGCATGTTGTTTCACCAAGTTCTTGGATCTGGTGTTTGTTTTTGGCTTCTAGGGGTTTTCTGATCTGTGCCAAAAGGGTTACTGATTACGTGTCATTTTATTTGCTGAAGAAACAAGGTGCTTTGGGTTCTTTGGTATATCTCACCTTTTTCGGTTTGTTGGTGTCTGGATTCTAAAGCTGCTTTTGGTTAGTTAAACCCTGTGGCTAAGGTGGATGCATGGAAAGTAGATCACATCAACACATTCTTGAGAGTTCTTCCTGGATTTTGGGTATAATAATTTGCTATTATCATAAAAGGATAAAAGGAGAGATAAGGGCCTTCAATTAGAGAATCCTTTTCTTTCCTAAATATTTTTACAGCATTCATTATGTAATGTTCACAAGCTTCCATTTTATATATAACTGTAAACAAGGTTCATATAATAAACAGCAGTGAACATATTTGGAAGGACAGGCTGCAATTAGGAAAAATGATTCTCTCTCTCTTTTTTAAATTTTGCAAGCCAGGCCAACCAAAGGAGTAAGGACAACCATGACCGACCAGCTCTCAAAAGCTGGCTCGGTTCAGTTGGTTAACCATGATGTCACAACGGAATCTTTAATTTTTTGTATTAGCATGCATGATTGTACCCTAGAACGCTAAACAAATCCCCAGAGCAGAACCACACACGTAATGTCAAAACACCGCAAAACAAAAACGAAAAAAAAATCAACAAGAACAATGTACAATTTGATCATATCGTCTTTGTACTACTCCATCCATTTTATATTACAAGATGTTTTGATTTTTTTCTAAAGTTAACAACATTTATAATATCAAATTAATTTTATTATAAAAATATTTAATATATTTTGATAATATGTTAGTCTTGTGTTAAAAATATTATTATTATTTTTTATAAATTTGGTTAAATTTTAAAAAATTTGACTAGAAAAAAATGAAAACAGATTTGTACTATGAAACAGAGGGAGTACAAAATTTAACCAAAAAACAAGTAAAAATTAGATTTTTCCAGCTGAATTCTGAACCAAACCAATTTGTCTTGTGTGTTCAGGGATTCGGGTGCGAGGAGGGGAGCGTGTTGTGCAGCATCTTTGACGGGCACGGACAGTGGGGCCACTACGTGGCGAAGGCAGTGAGGGAGTCACTGCCGCCGGCGCTGCTCCGGCGGTGGCGGGAGGCCGTGACGCTAGCGTTGCTCATCGACGGCGGCGAGAAGCTGCTCTGCGAGTGCCAGGTCGACCTGTGGCGGCAGTCCTACCTGGCCGCCTGCGCCGCCGTCGACGACGAGCTCCGCGCCAGCCGCCGCCTCGACGCCGTCCACAGCGGCTGCACCGTGCTGTCCCTCGTCAAGCACGGCGACCTGCTCGTCGTCGCCAACGTCGGCGACTCCCGCGCCGTCCTGGCCACCGCCTCTCCCGACGACGGTGGCAGCCGCCTCGCCGCCGTGCAGCTCACCGTCGACTTCAAGCCCAACCTGCCCCGTAAGTTCGCCATCAAACTCTCACGGAGACATCTCCCAGTGGTTTACATGTTAAACTTTAACTATTACAAATTGCAAAAAAAAATTTACTTTTTACAATTTGTATAAGTTTTTTTCCAAAGACAATTTGTATAAATTAAACTTAAGTGGAGTGATTTATCACATATTAAGCTATGTTATTTTTTAAAAAACCTTTTTATAACCATTTACATGACATATAAACAACGAGGGATGTCCTTCGAGAGTTTAGAATAATTTCCCTGGTGAATATAAGAGTACGTCCTACCGTCATTGTTGACGTTTGCATTGTGTGGATGCAGAGGAGAGGGAGAGGATCATGGAGTGCAACGGGAGGGTGGAGTGCCTCACCGACGAGCCCGGGGTGCACCGAGTGTGGCGGCCAGACATGGAGGGCCCAGGGCTCGCCATGTCGCGCGCCTTTGGCGACTATTGCGTCAAGGACTACGGCGTTATCTCAGCGCCGGAGGTGACCCACCGCTGGATCACCGCCCAGGACCGCTTCGTCATCATCGCCACTGACGGGGTAAACAAACAAACAAAATATATATACATATCATCTTTATTTTTTTAATATATGACATCCTTGATTTTTTACATGATATTTGATCATTTGTCTTATTAAAAAAATTTAAGTAAATATTTTTGTTTAGTTGTGACTTGATTTATCAAATTTTAAGCATTATTTATATTTTTAAGATTTGTATAGAATTTTTTTAGTAAGATGAATAATCAAATGTTGTAAAAAAAATCAACAGTATTATATATTAAGAAATAGAAGGAGTACAAAATAAAATTCATTCCTTTTTTGGACAAACATCTCAACTTGTTCGTCTTCGTCTGCGCGGCAGGTGTGGGACGTGGTGTCGAACGAGGAGGCGGTGCAGATCGTGGCGTCGGCGCCGGAGAGGGAGAAGGCGGCGAAGCGGCTCGTCGAGTTCGCCGTCCGCGCATGGAGGCGCAAGCGGCGGGGCATCGCCGTCGACGACTGTTCGGCGATCTGCCTCTTCTTCCACTCGCCGCCGTCCTAAACACACACGCAGGCAACAAAAACCGCACACGCCGACGATGTCGCCGTTGTTGAGAGGCGCCACAAAGAAACGCAGATTGTTACACGCCAGAAGAACATGCAATTTGCCGTCATGATTGGGACGGTGCACGATTGACCTGACCACCGGCCGGTGAACTCTGCTGCTGCTAGTGGATGACCGGGAAAATGCAATCCTCCGGCTTTCACACCACCGTCCTTGTCAAAAGTTGTCCGAGATTCGACAGCAGCCACAAGAAAAAGGCAGAAAAAAAGATGCATTTTGTCCTCATTTTTTTCTGCATGTATGGCTCCAGAATTTCTGTGGTGGTGGTGACAAAATAGTCACTGTTATTGTTGTGGTACATCAATCATTCAACTCTCTCATGGGAGGGTCATGAATCACATCTCCCTCTTAAGTCTGAACGCTATGTGGCCCAAAAAATCGGAATTTTGGTAGTATTATGCACTGAAGCATCAGGAATTATTTAGCAGAATCCTGGAACACCACCGACCGTCGATTTGAGCGACAGCGAAGCGGATGGAAGTTCAATCCATGGTGGCTGTGGGAGTCGACGGAGTTGTCTTCGTGGAGCTAGCTCGCTAGCCGCCATAACGGCTTTTTAGCGATTCTGGAGGCTCCTCTTCCATGATGCCGGCTCCGGTAGTGGCCAAGTATTCCCTTATTGTGGTTGTCCGGTCACCCAGATAGGTGTGGTCTAAGAAGCTGCTGTATGCTGGTTCTCCAAGATTTTTCGCAGCGAGGGCACTGCAAATTAAGCAATCAGTATCGTGAAAGGCGACTCTAATATCAGAAGGGCCAAGATTCAACATGCCTAACAAAGTAATGGCTGATAATGACATTTCCATAGAAAATGTGCTGCTAATGGATAGTTCAAAGCAATGATTTCCCTTTGCTTCAGAAATGCATCTCACTTTGAGATGACACAAAGCAATGACATTTTAGTTAGAAATGCATCTTGCTTTGACATGCCATCGATGGGCTGTACCCAGTGGAATAAAAAAATAAAATGCCTAAACAGTGGAGTTAATCAGTTGATAGGTGTTCGGTGGTTTCAATTAGGACAAGATACATTTTCTGATGTTAATCACAGGCCAATTTAAGTTACTAAAAAAACAACCCTGCAGACTGCACATAAGATGTTTGAACAGAAAGCACTCACCAATGTCTAAGATAAGCACGACAGGGTAAAATATCATCTCTCCATATTCTATCAATGTTGTATCGGCCATAGCGCTGATAATATATTTCCTTGCTTCCTACAGAAAGAATCATGCCGTAATTAGACACAAAATTATAATTCTGAGCTGTCTACTGCAATCCCTGAAAGTAAATATACCTTATACCTGCATAAGAATGCATTAATTTGACATGGACGTGTAAGGGAAGCATCCAAACTAACAAAATAAATCTAATATCTGACAAAGGAAATAAACTACATGTCCCAGTATTCACAGTCGAAAAAAAGCACACACAACAACAATCTTATAGAATCTGAAAGGATGTCAGATGAAGTCAAGAACAGATTAGTCTTTACTCAAAACATGAACAATTTATATCCTGTAATAGACCTAACACTGTAACCAAATTATGAAACCTCATCAACATACGAAACAAGAGTAACACTGACTGTCCAGAATTGTCATAACACAGATATCCATACCAGTATAGTCAATGGCAAGATATTAAAGTGAAATGTACAACTGATGAGAAAATCTGGTTGTGATATAGATTCAACCTTTGCATCTCAGTTGGAAATATTCTTCATCGCTATAGCGTGCACAGACAACCTGAATCAAAGCAGAAAAATAATTCCATTGCAGGGGGCAGCAGCCGAAGAAAACAAGACGCTACAGCTAGAATTGCAGTAACAGAATATAAGCCCTTACTGCTGGATTTGCATAAGGCACCCCATCCAGTCCTTCTGGAACAACCTGACAGCATATTAGAGATAAAGAAAAATTAACTGCAAAATTAACTGCAAATAATCATAAAAGACAGTCTAAATTACAGATCAGGAATTAAAAAATCTAAGCTCCAAACAGCTTGAGATTTCCAATGAAGAAACTGAAAATCTAACTAAATAGGTTAGCATCCAATGAATTATTTGGCACCCACCGCAAGAAACCTAAACTCATGCTCCCTCTCGATGAATGCTGGGACCTGAAAATATCACTTTTCAATCCTTCCGCAGCAAAAATAAGTTCAGAAAAGCTCCATTCCTTTGCTTAAATAAACCTGAAGCATCATCACAGGGTAAACCACAATACCTCATCCTCCTTTATTTCAAACACAGTGACAACGATCAGTTCACCCTCACATGGCTCCACACTTAAGCTTGAGAACTCCTACAAGTCAGCCCGGTGCTCCAGTGAAAACGAGAGATTTATCAAAAATCCAAGAAGCAAATGCAAATTCCTAACAAAAGCACTTACTAGACTACACAACTTCAATCAAACAAATCAATCACAGAATTTTTTTTTTCATAGCTTAAAAAAGCACTTTGCTTCCATTTGTTCAATGGACATAATGAGCAGAAGCAACAATCCCCAAATGCATATTGCAGAAAAGCTCACTCAAGCAGAAACTAATTTTTATCATGCTTGTAAAATGCAACCTTAGGTAGTAGTTTCCCCCTCTTTTGATGTCACGCCAAACTATAATTCCATTCCAAATTGAGAAAGATGTGATTCATAGTTTCATTTCATATGGTAATCAACTTGTAGCTCCATTCTTTTGCTTCTTTTTAGCATCTACAGTCTGCAGCACACTCTAACAGTAATACTGAGTCCTGACCTTGGTGGCCTCCATGGCGATGCCGCGCTCGAAGAAGATCGGGGCGGAGTGGGCGAAGACGCGGCGGAACCCGCGCAGCGCCGCCACCCGGAACCCCTCCAGCTCAGGGAACGTGCTCCTCGCGCTCCGCTCTGCCACTCAGGAAGGCGCTGGGTTTAGGGGTTCAGGGGAATCGAGCGTTGGGCGGCCGCGGAGGTGAGGTGCTCACCGGAGAGGAGGGAGCCGAAGCCGACGACGGATACGCGGCCGCCGCCGCCGCCATGGGCGGTGACCGCAGCGAAGTCGTCGACCGAGTTCATCTCGGGGAAGGAGCCGCCGCTACCTATGGTGGCCGCGGAGGGGGAGGAAGCCATGAGGCGGAGGCGGAGGCGGCGGCGGGTGGGCTCCGGCGATCGCCGGAGACGGAGGTGGGGAGCCGAGAGGGGCCGCGTGGGGAGGTGGGTGAGGCGGTCTGGGCCGTTGGATTTTGATCGGACGGCTCCGGGTGGCCCAGGGCGGAGCGTGGAGGCGGATGCGGCGACGCCACGCATTATTTCTGTTTGGTGCCGTACGTCGCTAATCAACCATGGCAATGTAGGACTAGGCCCGTGTTTAGATTAAAAAAAATTTAAAAAAAAACATCACATCAGGTCATATCAGATATACGGACACACATTTGAAGTATTAAATATAGTCTAATAACAAAACAAATTACAGATTCCGCCTGTAAACTGCGAGACGAATCTTTTGAGTCTAATTAATCCGTCATTAGCAAATGTTTACTGTAGCATCACATTATCAAATCATGGTGCAATTAGGCTCAAAAGATTCGTCTCGTAATTTATACGCAAACTGTGTAATTAGTTTTTTTTTTCGTCCACATTTAATACTTCATGCATGTGTCCAAATATTCGATGCGATGGATTTTGAAGTTTGAAGTTTGGAACTAAACAGGGCTAGAACTCTTGAAGCAGTGATGACTATGTTGGAAATGTTGGATATGATCCTCTATATACCATTTCAGTTAGTTCTCTAGCTTATTAAGTCACGCGTTCACGTAGACTATAACCTTCCTTTCTATTTAAATGTGGGTATATGCTGTTTAATTAGTTTAAATTAGGTGAAACCCATACGTTGCTCCGAGAATTTATTATGATAATAATAGATAAAAATAATATATAAGATAACTTAAATAACATAAGTTTACATAAACATAAATTTACATAAACATAAGTTTATATAAGTTGATGTGATTTAAATTTAAATAGTATGTAAAATAATGATTTAAATGTAAAAGTAAAATGATATGATTTTACGAGAGAATAAACGAAGGAAGATAATTTAGAACATACATCTAAGGGCTAAAAAAATTAAGATAATATGGCATATTGAGAGAAGAAAAGAAGAGAGAGAATTTGAATCATAGATTGATCATCTAAGGACTAAAAATAATTGATGTGATATGACTTAATGAGAGAAAAGAAAAATAACATGAACTAAGTGAGGATGAACTATATAGGTATATAAGATATTATAAAAAAATGATGAAAAGATATATTGAAATATTATGTAAATTATATACGATGATTTAACATGCTTATTTTTAAATCTCTAAAATTTAATAAATTATTAAATTATAGATAACATAACATACTTGCATGATGTTTAAATGTAATAATTATTAGTGGATGATGATGTGACATCTTTGTATGTCAATCTTTAAGAATTAGTGGGCTTAGTATGAGAGGATAAGTGTCTGTGAAACATAATTTGCAATAATTGTAGCTATAAGGGAACAAATTTATCTTATTTTTTTATGAATAGCATTATTATAAAAATAAATTACTTACCAAACATTTATGAATGTGTCATTTGTAATATTATAAGTAGACTTGTAATATTGTAATATGAAATGTCAGCCCTTCTTTCAGCTTAACAAAATGGTAACATGTAATCTGTAATGGCTAGGGTTAAAACTTAAGGTTTCTATTCATCTTCGCCATTGTTTCGCTCTCCCTATCTGTGCAATCATAAGCTCCCTCTCTGTTGCTGCTTGAGCTACCGTCTTGGCACCATATTCGCTGATGCACTACCCCCATCCTCCTCTTATGTATTTCATTCATCCTCTTGTTTAGCAAATTTAATTTTATTTTACATAGTTGAATAGATGTTTGGAGAACCTATTTGATAGGAAGTCTAGATATGACACAGAGAGATTTATTTTGATCCATGATAAATGAATCTAATAATGATAATAAATTATTTACTCTGGCTACATTAAACCTATGAAATTTATCGTAAAAAAAATTATAAATTTTCCTATATGCATATATATCATGTTATCAAAATTTTCTATATTATGCGTATGTATCTGCGTCATTCTACCAAATTTCTTATATTATGTGCATGTTGTCATTGGAAAACAAATTAACTACACATATGTTATTTTATTTGTTTTACATATATTATTGGAAAAGCCTATTATAACAATTTATTTTTAAATAATTTTGTATTATTTATTTATACAAATTCTACAAAAATATACTTTATTATAATATGTTGTACTAAATGTCTGAGCTCTAAATTTACATCTCTAGCATATGCCTAATTTTTTAATAGCATTGACATATATGCATTTTGTACTTATGGGGTTAGTTTGTAGATTACATTTTATTATAGGACTAAAATGCAAAAAGGTAATTACATCCCCCATCGTTCCTCCACACTTCCACAGTCCTCCTTTTCCTTTCCATTGCTGTAGCTGTTCCTCATTCTTTTTTCTCTCCCACTAATCAATGGAGGACCCCGGATGGAAAAATGATGTGGAACTGTCTAGAATCACTATGTTTGACCGACTTCCTCCTTTTACATCAGACGGTTAATATCCATTCCACCTTTTCTTTGCTTCTTAATCCAATGACCATGACCATGAATTAATACATGACGTGGCTCAGTGTGGTGAAATCTTGAAATTTACTTTTCACTAATGTAGATTTGTACCAATCAAAAATATTTTTCCATTTATACTATTTTCTCTGTTGATTTTTTTTCTTCGAGCACTTTACTCGATCATATTAAACCTCGCTTATGACTGACATTGTCAAAGGAGATGCCCATCTCCGCATACAAGTGTACCTCTAAGTCATCATCCCTTCTTGTCCTCCAACGCTACTCCTCCTTTATCTTCATTGCTACATGTTCATTGTGTCCCGTTGCCCATTGCTCCTTCTCTCCCGCCATTGCTACGTGTTTATTGCGTCCCGCTGCCCACCACTCCTCCTTCGCTCCTCTACCATGCAAGTGCTATGGCACCAACTGATAGTTGCTTGTCTTGGCTAATAAAGGCGGCGCACCATCAACACACTAGCACATTCAAAAAGCTTTACCATGCCAATTCGGATTGGTGTCACGGAATATATGCTTGGAGTAGAGCATGCTTCTTTCGGTTTGGTCCCTAAAGAATGTAGATGACCACATACATGATCCTATTTGCCACTAGTTTTAAGGTAGACAAAAAATTATTGAAAAACCGATCACTGACCAAACCAAACGCTTTGTCGCCCAGTCTCATTTCCGTCCTTAAACCAAAAAATCCATATATAATGTCACGTCGTGATTTTTCGCTTTCCGTTCTTTTCGTCTGTTTGCGAAAATTCACATTTGGTTTGTTTGCCTAAAATAGCTTAATAAAAATTTTGTTAAATCAAAAGGATTTAATGTGATTAATTAAATTAATTACATCGTTCACTTTGTGGTTCATAATTGGAGTTAATTGGATTTAATTTGTATTTCGGAAGTGGAACTCAATCCCTAATTCAAATTCCGGCCAAATCCAATATTCTAATTCAAATCCTAAATCCTCCAGAAATTCCAAATACTTCATATCTGGAATTTTTCAGAAAAGTCCCCGTCTTTTTCCCTTTTTCCCTTCATCTCTTTCTATATTTTGCCTTTTTGCAGTTTAGCCCTTCTTCTTCTTTCTTTTTCCTTTTCCCTCCACCTTCTTCTACCTCCAGCTCTCCCTCTCTCCCTCTTGGGCAACAGGCCCGGGGAGGCCAAGCCCCGAGCCTACGAGTCGCCCTCGGCCCGGTCTCTCCTCTCCTCCGCGTCGCCGGCCCACGCCGCCGCTGACGGAGCCTGACCCGGCCCAAGCCACGCTGCGCTGCGCCGCCCTCGTCCGAGAACGCCGCCGCCTTTCCAGAACTTGCGTCGTGCGCCCTAACCCTAGGCCTCCTCTATAAATACGCCAGCCGCTGCCCTCTTTCCCCTTTTTTTTTCGAAACCACCGCCGCCGCCGTTGCTTCGTGCCGCCGCCGGGAGCCGCGTCGTCGTCGTCGCCGCCTTCCTCCCGCACCTCCACCGCCGGTGAGCCCCGAGGCTAAGCTCCTCCAATCCCGCGCCGACGTTTCTCTCTCCTCCCCAACTCCGACGAGCGCCGCCCGTCGTCAATCCGTCGCCCCCACACCGTCCCGGAGCCCCGTGCCGCGCCACCGGCTTCGCCTCCGCCTCTTCTTGCCGACGCCGCCACTCGTCGCTGCAGCGGTGCGCCGTCGCCGGTGAACGCCGCCACGCCGCCGCCGCACCGGAGTGCGCCATGGCGCCGTGCGGTGGAGCAGCTGCTCCTTCCCTCCTCTGTGACATTGCATGTGGGACCCGCCATCCAAAATCCCCAAATAAATCTTAGCCATACAAATCCCTAGATCCAATCTCAGCCGTTGGATCTACATAATCTCAATTCCCGAAAATAAATATCCAGAGAATATTTCCGAAATAATCCTTTTTCTTTTATCCTGGATTTTCTCTAAATTCAAACTTCCAAGGCCATAACTTTTCCATTCGAACTCCGATTCAACCTGTTCTTTTTCCTAATTTCTTCTAAAATCGAGCTCTACGTCCTGGTTTGATTTGTTATTTTATTTTATGTTATTTAGTTAGCCTTTTTTTTGTTTATTTGTTTTTCGTTTGAGACCGTGTAGACGTTAGAGCAGAAGAGTAGTTCGCTTCAGAAGATGCTATGCAAGGACAGTACTGGGATCAAGGCGAGTGCACTTTTTGAACATATTGAACCCATTTTATCAAATGTTTTGTTTTGAATACATGCATTATTTTATTTACGAATTATCGATGGGTAGTGTGACCTAATTGTTATTATATCCTACATTTGGTAATTATTAATTACCCATGATACCTTGTCACCCTAGTCTTTGTGAGTTGAACATTGAGGCTCAACTCAAGGTAGAGTAGTTATGCTTAGCCCCGATCAAGGTTGTTTTACAAGCAAAACATAATTTTGATTAATCATATACTTATAATCACTTTTATATGAACTGTGTGACTGTGTGCTATCTTTTCGGTAGCATGTGTTGCACTGTGTAATAACAACGGACGGATAAAACATTTTGGACCGGGGTGATGGGTGGTTCTGTGTGAACCTGGTTAGGTGGTAATGTATCAGCGTAATCGTTGCCGAGTATGGTATCTATGTGAGCCTACTGTTGAGCTGTGTGCTATTGTAGTTTGGTAAGTTGTCTTGGTCAATTAAGGACTTCACTTCATAAGCCATTGATCTGAGCCTAACGTGCAACCACATGTTCTCATGGGAAGAACCTGGCCCAGTAGGATTCCGAGTCTTGACACTACCGGCTCAGATGGCTAGATGATAGGAGTTAAGGTTAGCCATGGGTACTTTCTTGTCTATACGAGGGAAAGGTGTCTCATGGGGGAAGACAGTGTTGGGATGGAGTTTCTAAAAAGTCTTGTTATAGACTCCTTGGCTTCACACAACCTGAAGTGTGACATTTGCGCATGGTCGTTAAAAGGACGATGTATCTCGTGGGTCAAGCTGTACAACCTTTGCAGGGTGTTAACTAATCTATTCGAATAGCCGCGTTCGTGGTCATGAACGCTCATAAGGGGTAGTTTGTGAAAATTGGGAATGAGTTATGTGCAGGTTAATGAATATAACTATGTGGTCCTGTGTGGACAAATCCTGTTTGGATGGTTGGTAACACCCGTTATTTATAAATGTTGTTTTAAACCTCTGTTTATAAATTGTTTATAACAACAAATTGCTCTCTTATGCAAAATAGCTATTGCCTTCTTTGTCAGCCTTGCATCATTTCTGTGTACTTGCTGAGTATTGCATGTACTCACTTTGCAATTCTCCAATTCCAGAAGAAAGGTTTTCGCTGTTTCCTGAGAAGTCTGCTGCTGAAGACGAGGAATAGGTTGTGTGTCCCAGTTGGTTGCCTGTTGCTAGTTGAATGGAACTACTACATGTTTATCTTATTTCTGCTGCTATTTTATTATTTTCCTTAGGCCCTTCATGGCAGAATAAATGTAAACTTTAGCCATAAGGCTTATCACAGTCACTATTAATACTAAATATTAGGTTTCCTTCGTGATGTTGGTTGCGATATTATCTTTGTGTCTATGTGTGCTAGTTTGATCTTGGACTAGCACTTATACACATGAGGTCCTATTTTGGGTCCTCACATATAACATGTCCTCCAACTTACAAAACTAGTGCAAACGAGGTCCGTCGATAATATTGTCCCCGATTTTGGCTGATGTGGCACCTACGTGGCTAATTTGACTAGATCTTTGTCCCATGTGATATTGACATGACACTTATGTGGTAATTTCATTTGCAAAATATTAAAAATTGTGGGCCCACATGTCAGTTACACCAAAAAATATTTAAAAATGGTGGGGTCCATGTGGGCCCCACACGTCATTCTCACTCCCCTCATCTATCTCTCACGGGCGTTCTTCTTCCTCTCTCCCCATCTCCCCTCTCCTCTCTCTTCTCCTCTCTCCCCTCTCTATCTTCTCCTCTCTCCAGGCGCGACGGCTGATGGGTGGCGGGGAGAAGGGCGGTGACCGGCGGGCAGAACGGGCGGCGCGCGACGGCCGTCCGGTGAGGAGCTAGCGGGGAGAAGGGCGACGCCCAACGGAGATAAGGGCGGCGTGGAGAGGCGAGGTCTCCTCCACTCCCCCCCATTCGGCCTACCGCTGGCGGTCGCTGCCTTTCTCCTTGTTGCTCGTTGCGCCTGCCTCCGCCTTCGCTGCCACACACACCACCAACACCGAGACACAAAAACACCAACTAGCATCACATCGACATCGTCGAAAGGATTTGCAGCGAGGTCATCACCCTCTCCCCTCCTTTGATCTTCTCCGCCTCCGCTTCCATTGCTCCATGTCCGTCCGTCCAGGATTCCCCAACTCCGGCATGGCGGGCGTCGGACAAATAGTGCGGGCTATGGAGGTGGTGGTGGAGCCGCTTGTGCGCTCGCTCGGACTGGCTGCTCCACTCCCAACGGCCACCGCACGTCGCTCCTCTCTCGCTGGGCGCTGGTGGGAGTGACGAATATGACCTCGACGACGTCGGGCGCTCCCGCCCTATCCCGTCACATCTCTTTCACCCCTCTGGTGTGTCGTCTTCGACACGGGTGGTGCCAGGTGAAGAGCTCGAGGAGATAGAGTAAGGTGGAGGAAGTGGGACCCACTGACATATGGGTTATTTGGGTTATTTTTTGACTGACATGTGAGCTCCCATATTTTGTTTTAATTCTTTAGTTTTCAATTTTACTTCTTTTATTTTTTTCCGAATTAAACTGCCACATAAGCGCCACATCAATGCCACATGGGACAAGGTGCCACGTCAGCTAAAACCAAGACAATACTACCCAAGGACCTCGTTTGCACTGGTTTTGTAATGTAAGTTGGGGGATGGATTGTACATGGACTTTTAGGTCAAGTACAAAAATCAAACTACATGACAAATTAAGGGACCTAATGTGAACTTATTCCCTCGCAAATGGCACAGCGCACTAGGCCATGGCGTGCCATGGCGTGCAGCGTGCTAAGGCCTAGGCCCAGGCACGACCTAAGAAGGCCACCTATATCATCTCGTCGTCCCTTCTACTTCAACAAAGCCCACGCTACTTCAAAAAGCCTAAAGCCCATCATCAAACAAACAATTTAATTCACCCCAACGCGGAGGCACAAGCGCACCAACCAAACCTTTTGCTCTCCCCGCCAAGGGTGGCAATTTTCCCATTAGGGTTGGGGACCCGCCCCTACGGGGTCGGGGTCGGGGGAGAATTATCACCCGCGAGTGAACGGGGACAGGGCCCCGCAAAAAATCGGGTGCGGGGGCGGGGATCAAAAGTCACCCGCGGGTGACCTGTCGGGGCCCCAGATGCAAGTTAAACTTGTAAAAATAGTTCGTACTAAATATTTAAGCCCAACATCAACCCATAGAAAACTGGCCCAATAGGCCTAGTAGAGAGATGCAATCCATTGACAAAAAGGAAAAACCCTAATCCCCTCCCATTCCCATCCCACCGTCTCCTGCAACTCGGTCGCAATCGCCAACACTCTGCGCCTTCTCCCCTCTCCGCAGTTCCTCGCCTGCCGCCGCCCGCACCATTCTCCTTCTCCTCTCTGCTGCCAGTTGCCACCCTGCACTGTCTCCTTTCTACCGTCGGT
This sequence comes from Oryza officinalis, assembly GCA_008326285.1. Lineage (NCBI taxonomy): Eukaryota > Viridiplantae > Streptophyta > Magnoliopsida > Poales > Poaceae > Oryza > Oryza officinalis. Next base: position 28,723,211 of record BDMV01000007.1, on the reverse strand, counting down.
CGCCCGCTGTCGCCCGAGCCCTTCCTCTAGCACCAACCGCCATCGCCTGCAAGTGAGGCACGCCATGCGAGGCCTCGGTCGGGTGCAGGTCCTCGGAGGGGCCGGGGCCAGGGCAATATTTTGCCCCGTTCATACCTTCGGGGGCAGAGCCGGGTGTACCCACAGGGGAGCAGGGTCGGGGCCGTCCCTGCCCAACCTGCACCCGCCCCGTCCTGTTGCCATCCCTAAAACCTACTGCTCTCGCCGCGCTACTGTCAGCAGTTTTGGCGGGAGTCGCTCTCCTTTTCCCGCCATTTTCTATAACATCCTGAAAATTTGTAACAATAAAAATCACTAAAATTTCGAACTTTTTAAAACTTTTGCATCATGATGGATATTATGGTTGCTATTTTTTGCCAAAATATAAATTGTCATAACAAGGAATCAAATCAAAGATGGACACATGAGCAATAATTATAATTTACGACAATACATTATTTGTTATTAACCCCATAAATATTTATGCAGGAGAAAGCAAAGCCAAATAAAGTACAAGTTAAATATTAAGCATCCATAGTATAAATTACTGAGCAAATGTTAAACAACTGAACCATGTTAATAGCCTGATCTCGCGAGAATACTCAGATTAACTTCGAACTCATCACATGAAATAATGATCACCACTATAATAATTCATTATATAAAAGAGCCTCCAAATTATCTAGACTAATTTTGGGGATTTAACCTCATTTGAATAATGCAATAAAATATATTTGTGCCGTCACAACTTTTGGATAAAATTTAGACTTTTGAACACTAAATGTTAAATTTGGTTGCCTAGAAAATTTACGGAATGAACTCTCCTCTTTTTCTTATTTAAATTCCTCCCGAAACCCTAGAACGCAAAATCTTGAAGACTTTTAAATTAAAACTTGCATAATGCCAAGTTTAGTTGCTCTTCTATTTGGATCCTTATTTGCGGAATTTAATTAATCAAAATTAATTAAATATAAGACCCTAAAAAGGAAAACTAGCTAAATGAATAATTAGAGACATAAATTGAAAATAAAGTTTGGGGAAAGTTGGTAGTAAAGAAAATGTTCTACATAAATGTCATGAATTTATTTGGGTAATATAAATTTCAATAGGAAATGTTATATATATATAAATATAAAATTATCTACACCTATGCATATATATATACATACAAATGTATATATTGTGTATGAATATAAGTTTGGTGACATAAAATGTTGGGCCATTCTTTAGGTCATGGTGATATAAATTCGATGAATATTTCACACACACACACACACACACATATAGGGGCATAAACATAAATTCTAGGCTTAAATATGTATAGGCATATATATAAATATGTATATATAATGTGTATATATATATAAATTATAAAAACATGGAAATTTTGAGTGAAATGTTTAGGAACAATAAAAATATTGAACAATATTCAATTAGGAGAGATTACAAAATTTTGGGCGAATTTTAAAATTGAAATCAACTCAAATTGCAAAATTTGGAAAATGCTACTGTTCATTAGCCGCCAGGTGTTCGACCTAAGCCTAGCCCGTCGCGTCGCCCGCGTCCCGTCGCCGCCTACCATGCCGCGCGCCGCCGTTGCCAGCCGTCGCCATCGCCACCAGGGCCTCACGCCTCGCGCCCCCCTGCCCTGCCGCGCTCGTCGCGTCCTCGTGCCCCGCGCCCTTGTGCGCGCCGTCCCCTCCCCTCTGCCGCGCCGCTGCCATCTCTGCTGCCCCTCGCGCCCCTCGCCAGCCGTGTGCCGCGCCCTAACCGGCCGAGCTATTCCCCCCGCCCCACTCCCTCTCCATTTTCCCCCCTTCTCCCCTGTTCTCTGCCGAGCGCTGCCGCTGCGTGGAGCCGCTGCCGCCGCCTTGCCACCGCGTGGATCCGTCTCCGGTGAGTTCCCTCCCCCCTTTGCCTTCCCTGCGCCACCGCCGCTCTGGCTCGGTAGCTGCTCGAGAGAGAGAGAACCAAGAGATGAGAGAAAGAAGGAGGGGTAGCAGGAGAGAGAGGGCAGAAAGAAAAGGAAAAGAAAATAAGGGGAAAATAGAAAAGAAAAAGGGAAAAGAATAAAATAAGAAGAAAAATAAAAGAAAGAGAGAGAGTTTGAGAAAGTTGGGTGAAAAACTAAATTTAATATAGACATATACACATATATGTTAGTTGAAAAATTAATCGTCGATTATTTTGGAAACTCCTAGAAAATAAACTGTGAATATTTAGGATTATTTGCTAAATAGGTTATTTATTTAATAGGTTATTTATTTTGCTACTTATTTGGATATTTATTTACTAAGTTATATAAATACGTATATATTTAATCGGAGGATTAGTCGTCGACTATTTTTGAAAATCCTTATATAATAAATCGTGATTATCTATTTAATCAATGACTTATTTAGGTATTTGGTCTACTAATTATCTATTAATTTTTCACTCGTTAATTTATTTACCAACCCGATTATTCATTGTGGTTATTTAGTCATTTATTAGGGTTAATTATTATCGGAACTTAAGTATTAAATATTCGGGGTGTATCATTTGGATTAAAAATAAATGAATAATAAACAGTACCATTTCACAATTTCTCAAATTAATTCAAATTTGAATCTTTGAACAATCATAACTTATTCATTTTAGCTCCGATTTGAGTGAGACTTAAACCTAAATTCATCTAAATTCATGAACTTTCCAATAGTATATAATTCACTCTTTAATAAAATATATCTATATCTATAAAATAATTAATATCAAATGATTGGATAAAAAACTAACTTAAAAATGTACTAATAAATAAAAGTGATATTGTTCTGTAAAGTAGATATAATAATATTTGTCTCTAACATGTTTATTCACTATGAAAACCATGTTAACTAATTGGAAGTATTATTTCAAAGACTTGCTAGAGAATGTAGGAAAATACCAGTGCCATTTATTATCACTAACCATATATATACATATATATATATACATATATATATATATACATATATATATGTGTATATATATATATATATATGATTAAACCCATGACTTATAGGTTATTTAAATAAAGTTTAGCCTTGTAATTTTGTAGGTAAAATATGAGTACACTTAGGTCAGTTCATAGCATATTTTCGAGAAATAATAACAGCGCTAATATGATTAAATCACTTATACGAAATTAATAAATGCCATATTGTATAGAGTAGTGTATATATAATTTGATTGTACCCACTAAAATGTATATTATGCGATAGAATATCTAAGATAGATAAAATACTAATTATAAATCTTGACCTCATATAATAGTAGCCCAACTATGGATTAGGATTATGCATTGTAAAATTATGTAATAAGATAATCTGCACATCTAATATTATCAACCTCACAAATCTAACATATTGAGCTTGGATAATTATTAACCTTTTATAACGTCAGGTAAAACCTATCCATAATTAAAATAGTGGCTCTATTGATAAAATAATCAAATAATTCATCGAAATGATTCATTGATCCGACATTGATACTATGACCATTGTATTCAGATAGAAGCGAGTACTATGAGCAACCCTAGTGCGACTCCAACATCTATATTTGTTTGTGCATGATTGATTGTTGGTTGAATATTGGTTTTTCTCGCGTATTATAGTATTGGTGTATCGATTAGTTGTGAGGCAACGTGTGCAGCTTCCAGGAGGTGAAGGTTGATCAAGATTATAGAGTAAGGACTATCTTGAGCAGGCAAGTCATCACTAATCCTTGAACATATTGATCCCAAATTACGAACTTACTTTGTTTACAAATAAAATTGCATGCGATGATTAATACCCTACTTGTTATTATGCCATACCTTTGACTATTGTTTACCTTATTCCCTTGTACCCATAAATATGTGTGATGTTCCTAGTCACTTATGACAAATGCTTAGTAATGCTAATTTAGATTTATGCATTCTCATATTTATTGAATGCTATATGCTCGGGCAATTACCTTTGGGAAGGTAGTTGAGATGCGGCATGTGGAGACATGAGCGTCACATTGCCACGACATTGATGACATGATTTGTGAAAGGAAAATAAAACTAAACAACTGTTTTTGACTGGAGCGGCTGGATGACTTGGGTGGTGTCCGGTAAAGGCTAGTGCTGTCCCTGGTCAGTTAAGGACTGAGCCATGAAGCTAAGCATGAAACGACCCCCGTACAACCGTACTTCTTGAATGGGCATAGACCTAGCGGAGTAAATATGTGGGCACCCAAAAATTATACCGTCCAGTGCAATTTGTGAACACCACATAATGTTGGATGAGTGAGATCCATACATGCATAAATAGCCACTCATATCTCAATGTGCCCATGATCACAAATTAACACCATTCGATATAAAATTCATAATGCCGAATAATGAATAAAGGAGATATTGTTCGGACTCAGCATGCCAGTCAACTTCAGCCTGAGACATGCCCGTCAAACCACACGAAGGCGGCGACCAAATGTGTTACACATCTTAGGAGACTTGACTCTATTTGCTTAAGCTCTACAACATCTCAATTGTTCAAAATTCATACTCATGCTTAGCTAGTCCCTAGGAAAAGCGACTAGCCTTGCACTTTCATCGCAAGCAATTGGTAAACATCACGATTGCATAAATATAGATAAAAGGACAGCAAGGTACATATTTCATAATGGGGTTCAACAGCCCATCATTCAACACAAAATAAAGCAGCGGAAGTTTTATAATTTCACATAAGCAAAAGTAAGACCTGTGGTTTGCCAACCATCCCACAAGGGCAACCAACCGGGCAAGAGCCAAGCTGAAAAGGCTACTTACTACCCTCACCGCCCTCGGTAGGGTAGTAAGAACAATCAACCATGCCGACATCCTCGTCTAAAATTTGCAGGCATCGGGTTAAGTACAAGATTATACTTGCAAGTCTTACACATTAATATATATACACATAGAAGAGAGGAGTATGCAAGTTTCTACCTTAACAAGATGGTATAATAGTTCAAGTTTTGCATAAAGCCAATTTAATTGAGCAAGTAATAAGTTGAAAATATAGAATTTCTAAGATAGCATAATCTGAAATTTTTGGACAGCCGGCATGTAAATCTAAAATTGAATCACAAATAAGCACAGCCGGTGCTCTCATCACCATCCCTGGGCTACCATTGCCCAACCATGGATTACAAACATAACTATCCCTATATCCAAGACTAAACTAATCCATTTAGCCCAAGTTTGATGCTAACATAGACTTATTAACACATCAAGCAATCGTCCTGTAACCGTGGACACGGCTATTCGAATAGTTTTACTCTGAACAGAGGGGTACATCTTTACCCACACGAAATGAACAAGGATCAAATGCTTCACACGCACACAGGTGTGACCTACAAGTGATACAAGCTCATAACATGTCCTTTCCTAGTCACACCCCAACCATCTAAACCACGCCTAGGCCCCCGACGACTTAGCCACGTGTGTGTGATGTGGCTAAGGCGGGCTCACCATCGCGGGAGAAACCCCCTGCCAAAACCAGGCACATCCAGGGTACTCCAAAGGGAAAACCACCCTCATGAATGACCAGCGAAGCGTAGATGATCACAGTGCAACATAGTACTAAGTCAAGCCGTCCCATGCCCGGCGTGTGGAAGTACGTAAGGTGCTTGAATAGATGTCAACATGTTCAGTCCTTAACAACCCAGACGTGGCTACTTGCATCAGGGTAAAACCACAATCCCGTCATCGCCCTATCACTCGTCCAAGTTAAAGCATGTTTTCCATATGAATCATTTAGTGAAATAATCCGATTTTATGCCCACAAATCGCAGGTGGTGAATAAGTTCAATCGATGGCTCCATCCATCGATTTTTAACACTACTAGACCTAAGCATGACTAAGCATCGGTAAAACAATAAAATATTCCCAAGTACTTTCATCCTGAGGTTACAAAGATAAATGATAACAATGAAACAAGGAAGGATATGCAGCAATTAGGTTATAGACAACTCTAACCAATACCAATAAATTTTGGAGTAAATCAACACAAGCATATATATTGTTTTGCAATCAAATCATTTTAGTAAAAATAGGGATTCTATATGCTTAGATGCTTGCCTTGCTGCTGTGAGAAATCACACTCGATCTCAGGTTCTTGCTCCACGTACTCCGGAACGTCTGTATCTACCGATAGGAGGCAATGATGCAAATAAGATTCAACTAAACATGCATATTCAACATGCTCTATAAATCATGGCCTAATTACAAAAGGTAGAGAGTATGATAAAATGATTTTAGAAGCAAGAATCATCTCATTTACATTTATGGTTTAAGAGCTATAAAAATAACAAGCCATATACTCTGAAAATGGCATTTCTGTAATTATATATGAACTACCCTAGGTCATAACATATCCTATCATTTTGTAGTTATATTTCTTGGTTCACTGCATTTGGAGTTAAAATGATTTAGTTATGAATTTTACAAATTCAACAAAAAGAGGATTACTTAATTGTTTAGATTTAATTTAGGAGGTAGTTTTGTCAAATTCTTTTCATTCAGATTAAAGGGTATATACTTCTAAGATAAAAAGCAGTGGCTTTATAATTTTGGGATTAACCATTAATTTACTAGAGATTTTATAAGTCCTAGGTGCAAAATAAGTGTTTTTGTGCTACTCACAATTTTAGTGACATTTTATGTACAAAATTTGGGAAAACTTTATTTTATAAACATAAAGAGAAAAAATTAAGGAATACATAGAAATTTGGTTCACTCAATTTGGAGTACAAATGAATTTTCTACAAATTTTACAAGTTCTATGTTAACTATTTCATATTTGAAATTTTAAAAATAAAAATCATACTGTAAGCATAGAATTTTATTCTACAACATTAAAGTTCACAATTTTATAAACTTACTGAAATTATTTTCACCTCAAAATGAGCTATATTTGATTTTATATGATTTTCACTAGTTTGAGATAATTTTCAGTTGAAAAGATAAAGATTTATCCATTCCTTTTATATTTCCAAAATATAAATCATTGGGGTCCATAGGTCAGCCTCTGTCAATATGCAGAAAGGTCCGTAGGTTTCTCAGGATTCAACCCGCAGTCCTTAAGCACGTGCTATTACAGTCTTCATTAGGAGTCCCTGAGGTCTTTTCTATTTATAGTTAGGTCCTGGGTCCACATGTAATATTAAGGATCTTTACAAATTAAACCTTGCGAGTTTTAAATCCTTTCTAAGCCGAGTCCTTCAGCGCTAATCAAGTGGGGCCCGCTCGTCAGTGACTCGGCAGCTAGGAGGCAGGGCAGCAGCGCATCGCCGAGCTTCTTGCCGGCGGCAATGGCGAACGGCGGCCGATCTCCCGGGGCGGCTAAAAGAGAAAAGGGAGAGGGACTCTTAGCGAACCTATCGGTGGTTGTCTCATCGGCTGCGATGGTCGGGATCGATGGCGACGACGGTGCAAGCGGCGGTGGCTCTTAGGTTGACGACGCATATTGAGCCCCGGCTCGAATCCGTGTGAACTAATGCATGCATGCATGTCTAAGGGGCTCTTGGAGACTTACCGAAGCGTTGGAATGAGTCGGTGATGCTCGGACAGCGACGGCGATGGAGGAAACTCCCAGGCGGCGGCAGTAGATGGTGGCTTCACGGCGACAGCTCGCTTCGGTCGGTGAATACCTAAAGGGGAATGTCCGTGAGGTTTCTAGGGTTCCTGGGACGACTCATGCGCAAGGAATCGCAGCGGGGCTCACCAGAGAAGAAGGACTTGAAGATGGAGTCCGGTGGCCGGAATTGGGAAAGAAGAGGCCGATCTCCTTCTCCACGGCTTTGTGGTTCGATTCCTTCGGTCGGTGGTCTCCTGGGATCGAGACAATGACGATGGCGTAGCGGTTTGGCCTGGCTTGATCAAGGATGGCCGGACGACGATGATGCCAATGCGGCGGCGCTCTGGAGCTTCTGTGATCGCGGCGGCATTCCGGTGATATGGCTGCAATACATAAGATGGGATTAGAGAGGACGGACTCGGTATCGGATGGTGACTGCGAAACGTGAAAAACAAGGAGAAGACTGTGGCTTGGTGGCGATGGCGACAGTCGTCGTCTCCACGGCCGACGGTGAAGATGGGTGTGACAGAGGTGAAGCGAGCTCTCCCTCTCGACTTGCTTGGCATAGGGGCAAAATGGAAGAGGAGGTGAAGCACTGGAGAGGATATGGAGAGCGTCGGCGGCTGCCACGGCGATGGACACGCGTCGAACACGCCGGCGTCGATCATTCCCTCGCTCTCTGTCTCTCTCTCGGTCTCTTGAGCGGTGGAACAATTTCTACCGAGTTGGAGCAAGTACAAATGACTGCCAAGTGGGTCCAGGGTGGTGTAGGCTAAGCAGAGAGGAGAGGCATGGGTAGGTTTATTGGTGAACACAGTACTAGGAGAGTATTAGGGTTTTTCCTTATTTATTTACTTTCTCCCATCTTTAAAATTCCAAAACTTAATTTCTGTGCAAGATAAATTTATGTGGATTTTTCTGGAGATAGATAAAAATACCTAGATTCCATTTTCTTTGGTTTCACACAAAAATTCCCAATATTTTAATGTCAGGAAAATTAAGAAATTCAGTTCAGCCGAAAATGATTTGAATTTTTAGAAGGTCAAAACCTATAAAATAAATTCTGGAAAAAATATATTAATTCATGATAAATAGAGTAGTAATTGAATAAATTATATCCCTAATACATTTTTATGTGATAAAATACACATATGGAATGTGTATCAATTTTGTCGATTATGGTTTTGTTTGGTTTCCAAAATTTATTCGAATGTATAAGCTAATGCAAAATAATTAAATATGTAACCTACAAATAAAGAAAAGTAATCCTAAATACCTTGTACCAGAAATTAGGGTTGTGACAAAATAGCCGAGCGGACGCAGGATCCCTGCATAGTGGTCTTCTTGATGTGTATGAGAGGTGGGGCCTACGGTGGAGTAGCCACTGGTAGGACCGCCATGTGTAAACCTAAATTTAATTAAAACTTAATGCATGTGTGAGTCTTCCCTCCCGGGAGCGCCAGAACTCCTCTCACTACTAGAAACAGTGTACACCTAGAGTGCATGAAGATGTAAGTTTATGGAGCGGGTACTGCCAATGTGAGGTTATTGAAAGGCTTTACCGTGACGCGTCTCATTCGTTGGGACTTCCGCTCATGTGTTGGGCAAGTCACGGAGTATGGGTAAAGTGTACATCCACTGCAGTGTGAGTAAATCAAATCTATTTGAATAGCCGTGCTCACGGTCACTGAGCACCAGGACATGTATTACACTTGGCTAGACTCTAAATTCTTAAACTGATTGGGATGGGTATGCATAATGACTTTTATGTGCTGGTGGTTCAACTTCTCGAGAAGCGAGAAGGGGTAGGCCCCAGAAAACCATGACGACACAATGGCGGGAAGCTATCCTTGGAATCACAATGGATGGCGGACAGAACCGTTGTTGATTAATGACTTATGGTATTAAAATTTGATCAGTCTATGCTAGGTCTTAGGCTTGTGAAAATATTTACAAAACTTGCTTTACACAAAAGAACTGGAAGCCATTCCTTGAAATACCCTCTATCATATGCATTTTTGTGTGGTGGCTTGTTGAGTGCTTTTGTACTCATTGTTGCTCTATATATATCTTTTATTAGAGTGTTTGAAGAGAAGCCCTCGTTGGTACGCTTGCATACCTAACAAGATGATCGGAGTGCGGTCCCATTCTAGGTCTCGTTCCCCAGTCGACTGCTTGTGGCATGTCAACCGGGCCCTTGTATTGTTTCGTCTTCCGCTGTTGTTCTCTGATAGTTGTTGGCCTGCCTGGCCCTAATGTAAGCACTTAATCCCTTTAGCCTGAATTCATCCGTGATATGTTGTGATTCGGCTATGTATGTGTGTACCAACTACTGATCCGGGAATTGGTACGGATAAACACATAGAATTTTCGATTTCCAAAATCGGAGGTCTACATTTTCCCTCCACCTTAACCCTTACCCCCCCCACCGCCCACCTGGTCTTCTCTCTCTCTTCGGCAAGCAATGGTGCGACGCGGCCTCGGCGGCTTCACCCGCCTCTCCATCACCGGCGGCCACTGGCCACAGCAAAGGTGAAATTGAAAACGAGGTGAGAAATAATTCTTCTGAGATGAATCCCCTTCTCAAGTCGCCCAAACCGCTTCCCCTTTGTTGTTGATTTTGATCTGAATCGGTCGCTCAATTGATTGGGAGCAGGTTTTAGTACGTAAATCTGTAAGAAATTTGGGTGAATCAAGATCAATTTCCATGTTACTTGACCCCTCGCCCCCCCTTTGCTGCCCCGCTCGATCGCCGCTGCCGCCGCCGCCTCACCCCCCAGCCACCCGCGTCGCCCCTGTCGCCCTCCTGCCTCCCTGCGTGTGTCGCCGTCCCCGTCGCCGATGCTCTATCTTTCTCTCTCTCTTTTTCTTTTTTTTTCTTGCAGCGGGTAAACTTTTTTAGTTCTTTGGTAGCAGTTTTGGTTTATTAGATGAAGCACAAAAGACATAGTAGCTCTTCAGTACTCCAGTTATTATTATTTTTCTCAATTTTGATGATGCATTTTTTCCTACGTTTGCCTTTGGAAGTGTGTAATGAATGGTACTAGTAATCAATTACAGCCTAAAAATACGCTGTAATTTCATTTTCTCCATGTTTCAAATTGACATTCCTCAAACCAAGCACCATCTTTATCTCAGACCGGCTGTCGCCCGAGCCCTTCCTCTGCCACTAACCTCCATCGCCTGCGAGTGAGGCACGCCATGCGAGGCCCTGGTCAGGTGCGGATCCTCGGAGGGGCCGGGGCCGGGGCGAGATTTCGCCCCGTTCATCCCTTTGGGGCCGAGGCCAGGTGGACCCGCAAGGGAGCGGGGTCGGGGCCGTTCCTGCCCAACCCGCACCCGCCCCGCCCCGTTGCCATCCCTAAAACCTACTGCTCTCCTCGCGCCGCTGTCAGCAGTTTTGGCGGGAGCCGCTCTCCTCTTTCTGCTATTTTCCCTCTGCCGCCCGCCCGCTCCTCTCTCTCTCTCTCTCTTCGGCAAGCAACAACGCGACGCGGCCTCGATGGCTTCTCCGGCCTCTCCATCACCGGCGGCCACCGGCCATAGCAAGGGTGAAATTGAAAACGAGATGAGAAATAATTCTTCTGAGATGAATCCCCTTCTCGAGTCGCCCAAACCGCTCGCCCTTTGTTGTGGATTTCGATCTGAATCGGTCGCTCAATTGATTGGGAGCAGGTTTTAGTACGTAAATTTGTAAGAAATTTGGGTGAATCAAGATCAATTTACGTGTTACCTGACCCCTCGCCCCCCTTTCTGCCTCGCTCGATCGCCATCGCCACCTCACCCCCCAGTCACCCGCATCGCCCCTGTCGCCCTCCCGCCTCCTTGCGTGTGTCGTCGTCCCTATCGCCGATGCTCTATCTTTCTCTCTCTCCTTTTTCTTTTTTTTTTCTTGCAGCGGGTAAACTTTTTTAGTTCTTTGGTAGTAGTTCTGGTTTATTAGATGTAGCACAAAGGACAGAGTAGCTCTTCAGTACTCCAGTTATTATTATTTTTCTCAATTTTGATGATGCATTTTGTCCTACGTTTGCCTTTGGAAGTGTGTAATGAATGGTACTAGTAATCAGTTACAGCCTAAAAATACGCTGTAATTTCATTTTCTCTATGTTTCACATTGACATTCCTCAAACCAAGCACCATCTTTATCTTAGACCGGCTATCGCCCGAGCCCTTCCTCTGCCACTAACCGCCATCGGCTGCAAGTGAGGCACGCTATGCGAGGCCCTGGTCGGGTGCGGGTCCTTGGAGGGGCCGGGGCCGAGGCGAGATTTCGCCCCGTTCATCCCTTTGGGGCCGAGGCCAGGTGGACCCGTAAGGGAGTGGGGTCGGGGCCATTCCTGCCCAACCCGNCCTGCCCAACCCGCACCCGCCCCGCCCCGTTGCCATCCCTAAAACCTACTGCTCTCCTCGCGCCGCTGTCGGCAGTTTTGGCGGGAGCCGCTCTCCTCTTCCTGCTATTTTCCCTCCGCTGCCCGCCTGCTCCTCTCTCTCTCTCTTCGGCAAGCAACAACGTGACGCGGCCTCGGCGGCTTCTCCGGCCTCTCCATCACCGGTGGCCACCAGCCACAGCAAGGGTGAAATTGAAAACGAGATGAGAAATAATTCTTCTGAGATGAATCCCCTTCTTGAGTCGCCCAAACTGCTCCCCCTTTGTTGTGGATTTCGATCTGAATCGGTTGCTCAATTGATTGGGAGCAGGTTTTAGTACGTAAATCTGTAAGAAATTTGGGTGAATCAAGATCAATTTCCGTGTTACCTGACCCCTCACCCCCCTTTCTGCCTCGCTCGATCGCCGCCGCCACCTCACCCCCCAGCCACCCGCATCGCCCCCATCACCCTCCCGCCTCCCTGCGCGTGTCACCGTCCCCGTCGATGATGCTCTATTTTTCTCTCTCTCTTTTTCTTTTTTTTTTCTTGCAGGGAGTAAACTTTTTTAGTTCTTTGGTAGCAGTTCTGGTTTATTAGATGAAGCACAAAGGACAGAGTAGCTCTTCAGTACTCCAGTTATTATTATTTTTTTTCAATTTTGGTGATGCATTTTGACCTACGTTTGCCGTTGGAAGTGTGTAATGAATGGTACTAGTAATCAGTTACAGCCTAAAAATACGCTGTAATTTCATTTTCTCTATGTTTCACATCGACATTCCTCAAACCAAGCACCATCTTTATCTCATCCTACTACTTCTGTTTTCTGTTTTACCAGAGACAGTTCTTGATCTTAAACGGAGACGATGGCAAGGGAGGATGAGAAGGTTGATGCGATGGAGATCGGAGTTTTTTTGAGAAATAATATTATTTTAATGGAAAATCACAAAAATATATGTCAAATGGATAAAATTGCAAAAATAGTACCCTGTCGTCGTGGGGGAGGACGACAGAGTACCTGTCGGCATACCACATGCCGACAGGGGACATCGGGTATTTTTTCTCGAAAAATCACTGTTCATCACTGTCGACACACCGTGTGCCGACAGGGGTATTTTTTTTCGAAATTTTGCTATGATGAACAGTGGCGAACAGTATTTTTTTAAAAAAAATACCCCTGTCGGCATAGGGGATGCCGACAGGGCCATGATGAACAGTATTTTTTTAAAAAAAATACCCCTGTCGGCATGGGGTATGCCGACAGGGTCCTTCAACAAGCCTGTCGGCATACCACATGCCGACAGGTACCCTGTCGTTCTCCCCATGACGACAGAGCGCTATTTTTGCAATTTTATCCGTTTGACATATATTTTTGCGATTTTCCATTAAAATAATATTATTTCTCAAAAAAATTCATGGAGATCGATGTGCAGCATCAACAAGCGGCCACCACCGCCGTACTGGATGGCTTCAATGCTGATTACCTCAGGATCTACAATGGTACAGTAGTGCTTCCCTTTTTCGCCTAATCCGCCACCGAAGGTTAAGAAACTAGGCACCGCACAGCGCTCTTTTCTCTGATTATTTTCTCTTTGTCTTGGATAATCCACAGAAAGCTGTGATCTTGAAGCAAAATGTTTTTGGCATATATATACACTTTAATAGTAGTTGTAGGTAACCTATGCTCTCTCCATGGAAAAATTCTGTCCCAACTTCTTGAAACTGGAGTTCAGAATAATATAGTGATTTATCTGTGCAGTTCAAAAGGTTTTTTTTACTGAAAGATGCTTAATTTAAAGTCATGGTTGATCTACCATTTAATGTCTACTTTAAGATTTTGATGACTTGCCATTGCTAATGGTTATGTGTGTTGCAGGAAAGCTCTTCCCTCATGGCGATTTCTTCAAGTGGCTTTCATATGGAAATGGCCTGTGGTTGTTGGTTCAGGATCTAGTTTTACTAATGGTTTCATCTATATAATTCATCAGGCCCGGCCCTTGGGGGGGGGGGGGGGGANGGGGGGGGGGGGGGGGGGGGGGGCGAAAGGGGCCGGCGTCCCAGGCCCAAAATCTGGATGGGCCCCCTAGGTACCAGTACGTAGTAATAGGTAAACGTCGCTTCGTTCCGCGGTCAGCGAAATCATGCGTCCCGGCGTCCGCAGAGCCGCGACTTTTCTCCTGCGTGGCTGCGTTCCTTCCTTCCGTTCCGTCTTCGGCGTTCCTTCTCCTTCCGTTTCGTGAGCGTGAGGGCCTGGCAGTCTGGTGGAGTGGCGGCGGCCATCCTGATTCCATCTACGAGAGAAAGGGCCCTTCCCTGATCCTGATGATCTCCTGATCCCCCAGCAACTGGAGCTGATCAGCTGATCATCCATAATCCATTCATCCGATCCGGACTGATCCAACAGACAGACAGCAGCGCCAGGCAATAGCGTACAGCAAAGGTAGATGATTAAATTACTTACTATTGTTTCTTGATTGATCCTTACTTTACGAAATTGTAGTTACTAATTATTTTTAAATGGTAGTATTAGTCGTATTATTATGTTTATATAAAAAGGTCCAAAATTTTAGCATCGTCCCAGGTTCAAAAATCCTTAGGACCTGTAATTCATCTATATAATATGATTTTGTCCTTTTGTAGATGGTAAGCATCCAGGATGTGATCAGTCCTATGTTGGACGTCGAGAGTTCTCATTTACACTAGAGAATGACATCTACCTGCGTTTCCAGTCCTTTGACAGTGTGGCTGAAATGGAGAGTTCTATCAAGGAAAAGTGCCCTTTCAAGATCGATATTGGACCGGAATATAGTGTAGATGTATGAAGCGTAATCACTAAACTTGTCCATTATTTTTTAAGCTGAGTGGTTTTTCTGCATTAAGCCCTGTTTTTCTATACACTGATGAAAAATAAAAACCACTCGGGCACCTGATGAAAATTGTTTATTTTGAAGCTTCCGAGGACCACGAGCTGCCCGCGTCGCCCCCCGCTCGGGCGGAAACCCTACTGTTGACGCAAAAACGTGCCAAAAGTGTGTTGATGCGAAAACACGGCAGCTTGAAAGATTTGCTTAACTCCAGTGTAGGTCCAACTCTTAGAAAACGGGTTTAGGGTATGTCAGTTAGTTTGATCCTGCAATCAACAAGATATACAATAAAACTGAGTTAGACACACAACAGCCGATCGGCCGATAAGCCGATGATGTATCATATAGACCTAACTGATGCGATTTGACCGAATCGGCTGTGAGGTGTAAGATAAATAATTCAAAGTAAACCCTAAATATGCTTTGTCGGTGACATGGGACCGAGGGTGTCATGACTAGAGGCTTGGGTAGCCGCGGTCCTCCACGTGTCCCGACCCCCTCGGGGGGGTCGGGCCCGAGGGTGACGTGGCCACCCCTTCCTCTGTCTCCCCGAGGGGTCGGGCCGCTCCCGTTTCGGCCCCGAGGGCTGGGGCGCCCCGACCCCCTGTGATTTTGGCGCCACGTGTGCGGGTTAGGTGAGCACAGCAGGGCTCACCTAACCGCATTTATAGCGGATCAGGCGAGCGCACCACGCCGCATTTAATGCGGCGCAGCGCACGCTTATCCGGTCCGTGACCGGTCGTGGTGTGTGACCGGTCACAGACCGGTCAGATCGCGGGTTAGGTGGCGACAGGCGGCCGATGGCACGCCTCGCCCCGTCCCGTCGGAATGATGAGAGCCTCCTGGCTCTCGTCCCTAGCCGGAGCCGGCGTGCTAACTCCTGGAGTTGGTATGTCAGTCCCGGTCAGATCCAATCCAGATTTCAGCGCAGGCGTGGCAAGGAAGTCGCCGGCCATTGAATGAAGGTTGAAACGGGCGTCCACCGGGAGAGCTGGCGAGCGGGGCAGAAGGCGTGCACCATGCTTGTCAGAAGTCACTTCCGGCTGTAGACTAGCCCTGATTGTAAAAAGAATGTTTCTTTTCTTAGGCAACTTGAGGCCCATGTGGTGACCCCTGATCAGATAAAAGGAGGCCCAGGCCTAGGAAAGAAAGGAGGACTCCGGCGGATACGTTGGAGAGAGGGAACTCTCTTTGTATTGTTGGAGACCACCACATCCACCAGAACACAGGAGTAGGGTGTTACGCTTCTCAGCGGCCCGAACCTGTCTACGTCCCCCGCGTCTTGTGCGTTTCCTCTCTCGCTGACATTCTTTAGATCGAGGGCGAAGAACCTCACTTAGCGCCCCCGGCCGAACCGGCAAAGGGGGGCCCGCGCGGTCTCCCGGTGAGGAGTTTCACGCTCCGTCATGCTTCATCGGCTGTAAATACATAATCTATTGACAAAGATTAGATATTAGCCGTGAAATCATAGTTAGGTTAAAAACTGATACCATATTGGCTAATACTCCGATATAGCCTTACATAAGAATATCAATCTAAATAAATATATTAAGGCAAGCTTGATATATTTAACTAAAGTGATACTTTTGTACAAGCGGTAGATATAACATGAAAAACATGATTAAAAGGAATTTAAACACTACTAAGCAGCTATATCAGATAAGATCGACTGAAAATCTGATGCTACCCCTATTACAAACAAGAGACAGGCTAGGGATCATGATTCTAATTAGGATTAGGGCTGATGCAGCACAAAGTGTAAAAGATGCATGATATCTAGACAATCAAGTCCTTGAGTGCTTTTTGGGTGGTAGATACCTTATGCCAATCTAGGCTAATTAGCTAATTTAGCCGATACCGACAAAACCTTAAAAAGGGCCCGATCGATACGGCTAAACCAGTCATCGACTCAGATTGACTAAGTTATGTGATAACTTAACAAGCCATGCCTCCAGTTGACAAACCCGAAACACGAACTCGTTCAAAAGCAAAGGAAAATTGTGGCGATGCGGAGAAAGTGTTGATTGAACTGTTGTTGTTTTTACATAGACCTCGGGCTTATATTTATACCCATACATATAAACCTTGTCCTTGCCTGACACTACTTACAACCTGCCTAAACAAATAAATCCTAGGTGGACTCTTACCACAATATTATAACAAGGAAATTAACTCTTATTCCTAATTAATAGATACAATTGCCTTATCTGGACTCAATTCCTAGTCGGCAATATCTTCAAGCCCTTCTCCGAAACCATCATGAAACTCAGCTACCTGTATCGGCTTGGTCGAGTCCGATTCAAATTACCCATATCGGTTGCCCGAGTCCGATTCCATATCAGCCGATACAGCTTTAGCCGATGCGCTGTCTGTTTTGGAAAACTCCTCTATTCCTTTAAATCCACCTCGGATCCAATATTGATTGCTGGCATATCTTTACCAAATTTTGCCGTTAACACCTACACACCACCGCCGCCCTTCCCAACCTCTCCCCTCTGCCTCGCCGCCGCCTGAGCGAGTGGCCGGCAAAGCCGGCGGCTGGTGAAGATGGAGGTGGCGGGGCTCGCGGCGACAACCATCACACATCCGGCGCAGGCGGATCCAAGATGGATGCCGACCAGAGAGATGGCGGCGTCGAGGAGGGCACACGAGAGATGGCGTGGATGATGGCAGAATTGGAGGTGGAGGCAGCAAAGGGAGATGACAGGCGGCGGGGCGTGAGACGGTGGCGGTGGCGACGGAGAGGCCAGATCCACGGTGGGCGCTGCCGGATCTGGAGCCACCGAAGGCAGGGGAGGATGAGGCACTTGTCACGCCCGGAAATTTTCCCAAATTTTCAGACCATTTTGTGTATTAAGTCCCTGTCCAGCAGTTGCCCATTCTTGCTTGTGGTAAGCACTGTTATTCTTCCAGGGTTTCCCATGAACCGGTCCTTAATTGCCATGGGTGCGACCAGCAAAACCATGCACCCACAGCCCACCATTAGGTCATATTTTAGTTGGATAATTACGACCAATGAAACATGGTCAGATGTTTCGAGCTCACAGCTCAACTAGAAGCTAAAAATAAAGGTGTAATTATCCCATTAAATGAGCTAGTGGTAATTAAGCATGGCTAAGCATATATAATTCTAGCAAAGTCAACATAAGTGACTCACGCTAGTCAAATTATCACCCAAGGTTAACAAAGGACGGTTAACAAGTAAACATGGCTCAAGCAGACGGATAGGTAAACCCTATTCCCATGTAATTAGCAAAACATGCACTTTATTTGCAAACGTAAAACATTTCGTAAAATAGGTACAACATGCTCAAGGGTAAATGTGTGACTTGCCTTGCTTCTTCAAACAATCTTCCGAACTCTTTTCCTCGCGAGCGCAAACTCCCGAAACGACGGAATCTACACGCTGGCATGCAAAACGAGGAAAAACTCTAATAAAAACCAAGTAAACAGTACATAAAAAGTAAACAAACATGTAGAGCTCAATTTTAGATGAATTTTGCAAGTTGAATGGCTCAATTTGGAGTTCGTATGAATTAGATATGAATTTTAGAAGTTTTGAGCCATTTAAATGAATTTCTGGAAATTAAATCGATTTATTGCGCAATTATTAATTAATTTTGCAAAGGAAAGGACTACGCTGACATCATCAAAGGGAAACGGCGCCGGAACGGCGAGTCCCATGTGTCAACGGGTCAAGAGAGGACAGTCCACGGTGGAAAAGCACCACGTGGCACAGACGTGGCGACCACGGCGGACGAAAGGGAGAAGGTAGCGCCGACGTGGACGCCAACATGGCGAAGCCACGGGCGGCCACGTGGTCTGGGTGTGGATTAGAGCAAACAAAGGGGGCCCATGTGTCGGCGAACAGGAGAGAAAAAGGAGGTGGAATGGACTTTGCAGGGGAAAAGGGAAAATTAGGCTGAGAGGGAGGTAAACTGGACTTGAGGAGATGAGCTGGATTTTCTCGGGAAAAAGTTAAAAGGGCCGAGGGACGAAAAGTAGACTTTTGTGTGGAGAAGGGATAATAGGCCGGCGGCCCAATAGAGGAGAAAGGGCTGGGAGGGACGTGAGATGGACTTTTGCGAGAGAGGATTAACGGGCTGACGGCCCAAAGAGATGAGGGACCAAGACTTTCCGCGAGAAGGCGGGCCAATCGGGCCGAGCGGGGTGATGGGCCGGCCTGAGAAAAAGGGAGGGGGACGCAAAATAGACTTTTGCGGGGAGATGGGCCAATCGGCCCGACGGCCGCTGGGCCGAAGGGAGCGGTGGGCCGGCCCGGAAGGAAAAAGCCGGCCTCTAGGCTGAGGCGGGCGGCTAGGGCTGACGTCAGCCGCGGCGGCGGCGGCTGCGCTCCACGTGGCGCACACGTGGCGCCGACGCGGCAGCCACGCGGCGCCCACGTGGCGGCCACGCGGGGCGGGAGCGGGCGGCCGGGATCGGCCCGAGTGGCCGATCCGACGGCTGAGGCGCGCGGGCGGCCGAGCGGCCGGGCTCGGGCTCGGCCGAGCCGGCCATGGCGCGCGGCGGCGCTAGGGTTTCGGCGCGGGAGGCGGCGGCGCGGCGGCGCGCGGGAGGCGGCGCACGAGCGGCAGCGGGGGCGGTGCGGGAGGCGCGCATGGCAGCGAGCGGCGCGGCCGGGAGAGGGGAGAAGGAAAAGGCGGCGGCGCTTACCGGCGGCGAAGACGGCGGCGGAAAACGGCGGCGGCGGAGTGGCGCTAGGGTTAGGGTTTGGGGCGGCGGCGGGGAAAACGAGGAGGGGCCTCGGGGGGGGGGAATATAAAGGCGACGCGGCGGGAATCCCGCCGGGAAAAACGGCGGAGCGGGCGGCCGGCGGCCGGCCGGGTCGGAGACGACTCGGTCGCGGCCCCACCCGTCAGCGGGCGCGCGGCGCGGGGAGGCGGCGGCGGCTCTCGGCCGGCCTTTGGGCCACGGCCTCGGGCCGGCCCGGGAAGGGGGAGGGGTGCGGAGGCGGGACGGCTTGGGCCGCCTTGGGCCGAGGAGGGAAGAGGCGCGGCGGCTCGGGTGGCTGGGCCGGAGAGGGGAGGAAGGGACGGGGCCCGTGGGCCGCGCGGGAGGGGAGAGGGGGGGCGGCAGCGTGGGCTGCGAAAGAGGGGGAGGGTTTTGGGCCGAAAACGGCCCAAAACAAAAGAGCCCCTTTTAATTTGTTTTTCCTTTAATTTAATCAGTTAAATGAACTTTGTGACTTTAAAATTATTTCTTTAGCTCCAAAAATTCACGAAAAATTTTGGAGAGTACTTTAAGGCACAGAGAATATTACAAAAATATTTCCGGCCATGATTTTTAAAGGAAATTTTTGATTTCCTTGCTAATTTCACTTGTTTAAATTGCTTTTGATTTTTATTAAATTTCTGGAAAATGTATTATTAGGTAATTTTTAATCCCGATCGAAAATCGGGGCGTGACAAGGCGGCAGGCTGCGGTGGGCACCGCCGAATCTGGACCTTGGCCAGAGTTGAGGACCAGCGGCGTTGGGCGGCGGTGGGCGACGATCAGCTGAGGTGTCGAGGGAGGCAGCGGCTGGGGGACCTCCAGTGGGGGTTCTGGCATCCTGTGTGGAGCCACCGTCGGTGCGGCAGTCTCTGGCGACGGTGCAAGAGTTGAGGGGCTGCCGGTGGCGGCTAGGTGCGTAGAACGGCATGGCTGCCACCAACGCGGAGCAGCGAGGCAGAGCTCCCTCGTCGCCGTGGTTGATGGCGGTAAGGGGACGGCAACAGAATTGAGGAGGATGGCGAGTCATCTCCTTTGACACCGGCCAGGCAACCCCCTCTTTGTGGACTTCCTCCCCTCCTCTGTGAGGAGCTCCATAGGTAGGGTGGAGGCAGTGGCTTGACGGCAAGGGATGGCTTGGGCCACCGAAACAACGTGGCCCAACTCTGGGCTATCCTTGGCCGGATTCGACAAGGAGGCTGGTGGGCGACGGAGACCTAAGACAGCGCGCGGGGAGTGGTGGCGGGGTAGAGAGCGTTGGCGGCGAGATAGAGCCGTCTCCCTTGATGTCAGCCGGGTGCCCTCTCTACTTGTGGAGCATCTCCCCTTCTCTATGGGATGCTCTATAGGTAGGTGGGGGTAACGGTATGTCAACAGGGGAAGGCTTGGGTTACCAAGGCGACATCATCCACTTCCGGGCTCCTTGGCCGAATTTGAAGAGGAGGTCGGTGGGCGGCGGGGCGGAGGAGACCTAGCCCAGCGTGCGGGGGTGTGGCGACGAGTAGAGGGTGCTGGCAGCGGGGTGAAGTAGCGATCTTGCCAGTGGCAGGATTGGAAGTCGGTCGATTGAGGGGCGCTGGACCGGTGTGGCGGAGGCCACGTGCTACCGATGTTGGGCTGGTGGTATCAGAGTTGGCGGGCGACGGACCACGGCGACAGGGGTAGACGGACCCAGGGGAAAGCCTAGCCCAGTGTTCCACTGGGCCGGCAGCGGCTACGCCTTCGGGTGCGGTAACCCTCTTGGGGGCGTTGTCGAGGTACCCTCCTCCCTCGACGAGGATCTCTAGGTGAAAACCATGTCTAGTCTCTTTGGATGGACAACGGCGGTGTCTTTTGACATCACTACCTTCGTGAAGGCGTTGTCTTTTTTGGAGTATCTGTTCTGTGGTGTTGTTGTAAGCCCGGTGGCGACCGGCCTCGCATAGCGGCGGCCGGTTTGGTGTTCGGCTCTCCTCTTTGTAGCTTGTGTTTGTGCGGTTGGCATGTGGTGTCAGGGCGTGTGCTTTGGTGCACATCCTTCCTCGACAGCAAATTGTCGATGAAAAACTTTATTGTAACCTTTTTTCCCTCTATCTTAATAACATTTGGATGACCTCCTTCGGTCATCCCGACAACAAAAAGAAAACTGTTTATTTTGTAGCCTGCAAAGCGGCATGCCTATGCTCAATTTGGCAACAACGCCTTTGTGCCAGTGGAGAGAGAACTTATTTTCGATATTGTAAGAATCCTGCAAAATTTCTCTTGTAGATTTTATTTGCATTTTTCATCAAGCATCTGTTCCAAGCCGTGAGGCATTTCAACATCACAGGATATATCAGATTACGATGATGTTCGCTATTGCTGCTTTGGAGCTGATGTCTGCATGAAGTGCTGGCCTTTAATGACCATTGCTATCAAAACCTTGGATGCTTCACTTAGAGGCATGTTGTTTTGCAATGCAATTAATTAAACACACATGCAAACACTCGCTTTTATTTCAGTTTAATTGACTTGAATTGCAGATCTTTAGTCAACTATTTTGTTGGTTAGTTTGACCTTTAACAATTGAAAGTATGTGTTTACAGATGATTTTGGTTTCAATCACATATTGTGGGTATATAGTGGTCGTCGTGGTGTCCATTGCTGGGTTTGTGATAGTAGAGCAAGAAAGTATGCATGATTTTTTTTCCCCTTTTCATTTCTCCATTTAGTTTGGTTCCTAAAATGCTCTGGTATTTTCCTGTTAGGCTCAACAACGAACAAAGGGCTGCAATTGCTGATTATTTTCGCGTCTACAAGGTGGTATTCCTTTATTCATGATCCTAGATGGCGTTTTGTCGCTGAAATCTTGCTGTATGGATCTTTTGCAGGTTGGTGAAAATACAATGAAGAGAGTTTCATTGACTGGCGCTGTTCTTCATCATTTCCTTGCGTCTGTTTCAATCTCAGTTCCTTGCTTTTAATCATAAGTTGAATTTGCGTATGTTGTATCAGTTCAAGAAATTGCCAAATATATTGTAATGAATCTTTACTTTTCTGCAGACGGTCATACACTGATGTTGTGATGAAAGGCTTCTTTAAGATAAGCTACTACTTAGTCAACAACTCTTTGCATCTGAGGAGAGACATCAGAAAATACTTGATCTTATCCCAGATGAAAGTAGGAATGTAACCCTAACTAAAACAATTTCTTTTAGTATCATCACTGCTATCAACCATTTCCTGTTCTTCAAGTCTTGAATGTTTTAAATCATTGAAAGTGTATGTCATTTCTAGATGTTGCTAGTGAACTCCATGACAAGTGGCAAGGAAACAGACGATCTTCTATTTCAAAGGAAGATGCAAATTTTGCCAGATGGGAGCAACCAAAATCAACCTTGCAGACAGGAAAGCACAAGGTCCACACATAATCTCTAGCAATTCTACTTGATTTTATTTGTGCGTTTGACTGTGTATCAACTTTAATCATATTGGTTATTCTATGGTCAAGGTTTCATCACAATATTGCATGTGGGATTGGTTTCTTATTTACAATTGCTTCTGGCAGTTCATTCTATTACGCTAAATGCACAATGATATTTTTCTTTTATATGCTTCTGGCACAGGGGCTCCCTAGATGTATATAAGAGATTATCTTCTAATATACGTATCCTAGACTTGATATGGAGGTAAAAGCAAAACTATCAGTAGCATATGTTTGTAGCAAGTTATAAATCCATGTTCTGGTTCCTGTTTAACATTCTGGTGAATATCAGGTTTTGGAGCACATGAATCATTTACTGAAAGCACCCTTTTGAATACACCCAAAGACAGGTTACACCCTAATATATTCCTATTTTAGTATCTAATGTACTATCTCCGTCCCAAAATATAGCTATTTCTAGCACAGTACCTTGTCCCAAAATAAAGCTATTTCTCCACTTACCTTCTCCTCTCAACCAATCACAACCATTCTCTTTTATCTACTTTCTCTTCTCAACCAATCACACACTTCCTCCAATCATTCCCACCTACTTTCTTAATACCCATGCCAACCTCAAAAATACTTACATTTTGGCATGGAGGAAGTATAAGGATTCGCTTGTTTGCACCAAAAACTGTATTTTGTTGGCTGTTTTGGTATATACACTTGGTGTATCCATTGGAAATCTCTAGTTCAAATGTTTCTTGAATGATATACTTGTTTCGCCTATTTATTCATTCACTTCATGCTTTGCGCTTATGCGTAAGATATGTCTTACCTAATGAGTTCTACCAATTGTTTTATAATCTTTCCCTAGGCTGTGTTTGTACATGTTCCAATTAATCCAGATAACTATGATGATTTTGATCCTATGACAGTTCCAACTCTATCACAGGTGTGGCCTACAGAGCTCTAAGATTTAATTTACCTTTCGAAGCATCATTATGCTAAACTGACTTGTTGAAACTGTTGTACATATCTAGCTTTTGGGTGAGCTCAATGCAGCTGGTCTTCGTACTGATTCTGAAAATGGCAAGTGATAAATTCAACACTTTTAGGAATCCTGTGTTTAACTATTTCATCCTAGAATTTTCAGTAATCTTTTGATAATCTTGTAATGGACTACAGATTGAGAAGGAACATCCCCTGAAAAGTCTATCAAGTTTTTTAGGACATCGTTTCTGCAACCACTGCTGAAAGCTTGCAAGGTATGCGGTATTTCCTTCTACATTTCTAAGGCAGTTTTAGTTACCAGTCAAGCTCTTCCATATCTTAAACTGAACGGATTGGGTGCCAATATGCCGTACTCGTATCTACTCTCGCTACAGTGCTTTGCTTGCAAGAAATTGTCTTGTTTTCTTTTGGTTCCATAGTTTTCCAGGGTCAAGTCTCAGTGTTTGCCTTGTAATGTTGCAGAAGGAATTAGAAAGCTCATACAATGCAAAGCTCCAGCAGTCCAAGAATACCTTGACTTGGTAAAATTCACGCTCAACTTCCAGCTGATCTGACCAACCTAGTGCCCCATGAAAAGCTTCTGCTCCATGAGACAAACCACTAAACCCGACATTGGTTGTATTAACTGGTTAACCACAACGCTCTATGAATGAGGTGCAAAATACTCTCCGATGCTGCTGTCATGTTAGCCTGCTCCAAGGAAGTTGCAATTGTAGAATATCCAGTGACCGTCTTAGAGCCAACTTGGTGCTGGCTTGAACCTTTTGATCTTTCATGTTGCAACCTGATGTTATTAGGATAAATTCATTATTGTTGTAAAATGAATTTTATAGGATCCCTATGAGTCGCTAGAAATAATATTTGTTAAATGCTTCTACCAAGCTAGTAGCCACTACTATAAGATATTGCAAAACTGGCCACCATAAGATCTAAACTAGAATTAGTAAAATTAACCCTCAAGATCGTCTAGAGCTATGCTCGGTTTGTGGCTGATGACTTTGTTGAGAATATCTTTACGAAGCTGTAAAAGTAAAGAAGTTCGTTGTAGTTTTTTTTTACATGTAAAATTAGGAAGTACTATGTCTTCCTCAATTGTTTTATATTTTTGGAACACGACATAGATGAAAAGAAAAGTTGATGCCAAATACCCAAAATGTCAAAACAAAAAACAATTAAACAGACCAAAATTATTTGAACATGACCAAACTCATGGAAGTTTTACTTTCAAAAAAGTCAACATCTTCTAATATGAACGGGAGAAGTATATGCAAAGAGAGTAGTTGGTTTTGTCGCTGTCCAAACTATTTTCGTCATGCTATGTTAATTTATATACTATTAAGCAGCCCTGTCCGTCTGATCCGTTCCGTCATATAGATGGAATCATGTGACCAGGATATGATGTACGATGGCAAAATAGTTTTTTTTAAGACAAACATGATAAGATAGATCGGTAAGAAGAAATAAGAAAGTAATTGAAAAATGACCATAGTAGGCCAAAAGGAGCTAACCAGAGTATCTTGGAGGAATCCATTTGTGCATGCAATTAGTAGTTATTTTGTGTTTGCCTGGGAGTTTCTCTCTTTTTTGACCAGCACATTATTTTCCCAATCACAAATGCAGAAGATAGGCGGGGTGGGGCTAATTGGTGAATGATGTGACCATAGCTACTATTGATACAACCATTGCTTACATCATAGTTCAAACGGAAGACATCCAGATCAAGCAGTCTAAGTTCTGGAATCCAATTCGGCCACCTGCTACAGCGCTAACTTCAAACGGCCGCCAAATATGCATACGAGCTCCGTTTTGAGCCCATGAGTATTTGATGAAAAATTCTTGGAGTCCTCTTTCTAATGGATCCAGTCTCATATCCAGATTCCATCTTAGTCATCCGCAATTGAAGAAACAAGGTGTTGCATCACCTATAATAGGCCTATGCGCTTGTAACTTCATCTAGGACCCCGGCCCATGTGGGGCCCATGTGGGGTGCGCCCCAACCTAGTGGAGCACAACCTAGAGACCCCTTGGTCGTCCTCCCACTCCTTTAAATAGCTAGGTACCCCTTCAGAGTTTATTGGGTTTTGTTTAAAGTTTAGCTTCGCTACTTTGTCATGTAATCCTGTGATTAGTTAGATCACCGGTTTGCTCGTTACAGAATCCCAACTTATCATTTATTTTCAATTCCTATTTGCAATTCAGATTGCTTTTATTTTGTTTTTGTTTGTTTCTTCGATTTGCTTGCAGGAATAAGTTTGATCTGCACCGACAAGATCAGCAACCCACGGAGAGGTGTATCGATCGCTAAGGCACAACACAACAACGTCTCATACGGTTGTAGTCGGGTCGTCAATATTTCTCCCAAATCGTAGTTATCATCAACTCGAGTTTTTTTTAGAAATAATATTGTTTAAATGGAAAATCGCAAAACTAGTGGGCCTTTGCAGAAAATCGCGGAAATGTGGGCCTGTCGAACAGGGGAGAAACGATAGCCGGAGGAGTCGAACAGCGGCCCGTCGACAGGACTTATCGACTTGCGGCCGGTCGATAGGGCGGCCTGTCGAACTCCCGCAGTTCGACAGGGCCCACCACCCGTGCGGCCACAGCTCCTGTCGAACAACGGGCGGTCGACAGGCCCCCCCGCCGTGCCTGTCGACCAGCGGCAGGTCGACACGTCCGGCCCACCGCCCCTGTCGGCCTACGGGCGTTCGACAGGGCCCTTTATAGGCGTTCTGGACCACTTCGCTGCTGGGCTCTTTCCTCACTCGCTGCTGCTGCTGCTGCTTGGTGCCGGTGCTGCTGCTTGCTGCTTGCTGCTGCTGCTGGGAGCAGTTGTTTTGTCCCGAGTGCGAAGGTTGTTGTCGCGTCCACCACCGGTGCTTGCTGCCGTGGCGTGCCATCGTCGTGAAGGTAGCAACACTAGAAGGAAAGAGAAGGTGACGCCCAAAAGCAGCTGCGGTAGTTAAGGTATAATTAATCCCTATGTTAAGTTGTAAATATCAATGCTATTACGAGACTTGTTATTTCGATGCTAGTACGTATAATGTGTGAATCGTTAGACATTGTTGAATGTTAGTATATATAATGTGTGAACCATTTGTCGTTGATTAATGTTAGTATATACAGTTATTTAGTTGTATGTTGCAAATAATTTAAAGTTAGTATATGTTTGCTGAGGTGATTAGTAATTTCGTAATGTTGAGCAATTTGATGCTATATTTAAGTAGTCAAATTTAGTGCAGAGCTGTGTCATTCGGCTGGAGGGAATAACTACGCGCTTTGAAAGGAGACGTGCGCAAGTGCGCAGGAAAGAGGAACGACAGCGAAGGTATAAATTTGTAATCCCTTAGGACGGCGGTAATTTTTTTGGTTAATCATTGTTGGATGTTAGTACAGGTATTATACGTTTATTATTAGTTAAAATCGAATGGAGGTATTATACGTTTATTATTAGTTAAAATTGAATGGAACTTATATTCAAGTAACGAGATATAGTTGGAAATACGTTACAGCAATAATGTAAGCATAAAGCATGCGACACTTTATGGGTAGTAGCGTATTAATAGCAATTGGCATGCTATTTCAAGATGTCAGGTGATATGCCCGTTCGGGTGTATTATGGCGACGCTCCAATACAACTTTGTGATAGCGGGGTCGATTTGACCGTATATGCATTCGTTGATACTACCCTAAATACACCAGGCCAGTTGGTTTTGAACGACGTGCTAGGATGGCTACATAATATGTTCGGGATAGATCCTTCGATGGAGAAATTAATCATAAAAGCCGTGTGGCCAGTAAGGAGTGAATACGGATGGCAGTGGAGGGTAGTAGAGCTTGCATCTACCGGGAGTTGGAGGAAATTTGTGGCTAAAGTAAGAGAGAAAAGTTATAGCCTGGCAATATTGGTGCAAAAGAAAACAGATGTTGTTGGAACCAGCGAGACCAGCCGCACGGAGGTGGATCAAACTCATATCGTGGAAGAGATTAATATTTGCAGGAGTGGGCAAGAGGAAACAGTGGAGGAGGTTACTGCACCGGTAGATTTAGTTGTGCCCGGTGGCAATTGTCCGCCTAACGAGTTGGATGACGATGAGCCCGACTCACCTTTGGCTGTTGATGCTGCGGAGGAGAACGATGCGGTAGTGGAAGAAATGGAACTGGAGAATGAGGAATATATTTCGTTCGTGATGGAAGGGCAAGATACAGCACAGTGGGATGAGGAAGCCAACGTACCTGAAGATTGGACGACCATATCGATGAGCCGTCCGGGGGTTAACGATGGTTTAGATGCCCACTGACGATATGATTGTAAGAAGGTGCAAGTTGGACAGATGTTTCATGACAAAGGGCACCTACAAGACGCGGTGAAGAGGTGGGCTTTTCTGCAGAAGCGGGAGTTCAGGGTGAAGGTTTCAAATCGGACGACATATGACGTGAAGTGCACGAAGCCCGGATGCCCTTGGAGAGTGCATGGTTACAAACCACAACATGACAACTTATGGGCAGCTTCAAGGGTTGAGGAGCATACATGTTTGTTGGACAAGACCCCTTTGGTACACAGGAACATGACGGCTGCATTCGTGGCACAAATGGTTTATTCGAAGGTTGTTAAAAAAACCTCTTTGTCGCCGTTCACAATAATGCATGACGTGGAGAAAGAGTATGGGTATGAGATATCGTACGACAAGGCTTGGAGGGGTAAGCAGAAAGCACTGGAGATGAGATTTGGAAGTTACGAAGATTCATACCACAACCTTCCCCAGTTTTGGAGGTGTTGCAGGCCAGAAACCCGGGCACACATATGGCTATTCTCGATGAGGTTAATGACAATGGGAAAAACGTCCTTCGTCGTGCATTTTGGTCATTTGGGTGCATGATAGAGGCCTTCCGAAATTGCATTCCGTTGCTATGTGTTGATGGTACTTTTATGATAGGCAAGTATAGGGGAACTATTTTAACCGCAATCGGAGTCGACGCTGATAGCCATGTCGTCCCTGTTGCCTTTGCTTTTGTTGAAAGCGAGAACACATCGAGCTGGCTATGGTTCCTGCGTCACATTAAAAGGTGTGTTGTTCAAAACAGACCAAATGTGTGTGTTCTGCATGACCGACATGCCGGCATTCTATCAGCGGTGCAGCAGCTAAAGGAACATGTAACTGAGGAGGTTTCCTGGACAGATTTGCATAGCAGATGGTGTATGCGACATCTCGGTGCAAATTTTTATAGACAATTCAGGAGTAAGAGGTTAATGGACCTGTTCAAAAAGTTGTGCAAGCAGAATCAGCAAAGAAAGTTAGACGCCATATGGGAACAGCTGGATCGGCTGACCACTACTCACATGCAAGAGGTTCGAAAAAAACCAGTTGTTGCCCGACAAGACGAGCCAGAAGGCCTGGATCCCGTTCCAAACGAATCACCATCTGTCACTCGATGTAGGAAGCGGGGGAGGGCTACAAAGTGCTTCACTGACTGGATAGAGCATGAGCCAAGGGAAAAGTGGTCATTGTTGTACGACACCAATGGTTCACGGTATGGTGTGATGACAACAAATCTTGCTGAAGTGTACAACTGGGTGATGAAAAATACACGTCCTTTACCACTTGTTGCTATCCTGGAGGGTATCACAAGGGGTACACAGAAGTATCTTTGTAAAAGATACGCAATGGCTAGTCTTAACCTTGCCAATCCTAATGTAAGGTATAGCCCCGCTATCACACTGTACATGGAGGAGAAAAGCAAGAAGGGCGGAATGCACAGGGTCTGGCCTGCTGGGAATAGGGAGTTGCTGTTTGAGGTACGCCTGCGTGACAAGAGTGGTGTCGGTATTGGGAGTACGGACATCACATTGGAGTGCACGTTGTGGCCAGACTATCATGCTTGCAAATGCAACTGCAACAAGCCTTTTCTTCGACATCTGCCATGCTCTCATGTTCTTGCCGCTTCCGCAAAAGGTGGTGTCGATGCGAACATATTCGTCTCGCCTTACTTTACTAAGGAAGCATGGGAGAAGACCTGGCGCGGTGAATTGCGTGGTTGGCGTGCGGTGTGTGAATTCACTCGCCCACCCCCAGGGGAAGCCAACTGGGTGCCTGACTCAAATTTGCTGGTTGGCACGAAGGGGCGTCGCAAGACCCGTCGAATCAAGAACCACATGGATGAAGCTGAAATGAACATCCCTTCGCGGCGTCCAAAGGCTTGTATTGTATGCGGTGGAGACCATAGCCGTAAAGATTGCAGCATGTACGATGTAGGCAAAGATGCAGAAGGTCGCGATACTCGGCGTGTTCCAGGGCAGAGGTCGACTTCGAGAAATAATACTTAGTTATTCGTCTTGTAATATTTATATTTACCAGTTCTACAGTGTGTTCACTTGAACTTGTTAGTATGTAACCTGTACGATGATACTATCGCGTTGCATAACATTTTATTCATTTAAAGTTTTGCAGTGTGTCCACATCATTTTATCAGTATTTGACTTCTGCTATTAAAATTTCGCTTTGCATAAATTTGCACGCGCATTTTGTCATTTTTTAATTCATTTCTGATGCTCACGACACTGGTAATCATGCATTTTGCAGATATGGCTGCCAAGGATGACGTATCGCTGATCGACGAGGTGATCGATAAACATCACCGTTCGAGACGACTGAGTCAGGGGACGTTCTGCAACGTGCTGAAGATGCGGGGACCGGATCAGTATTGGCGTATCGATCCTCGTTGGGTTCCAAGGTATGTGGAAAACTATTTGTCACCTTGTGCTGTCATTTAAATTTTGTCGCATTGCTAATTATTCCTTTGTAACATGTAACAGGTTGAGAGCCGCTAGGTTGTTGACCTTCGCATGCTTGGTTGAGCCTTCACGTGGAAGGTCACCCCGTATCAACATCGATGCGGCCTTGCTGAGTGCTTTGGTGGATACATGGAGGCCCGAGACACACACCTTTCACCTGACAGTTGGAGAGATGGTACCCACTCTGCAGGATGTGTCTTTTTTGTTGGGTCTACCGATAGCGGGTGCAGCGGTTGGCCCGACACAGGTCCATGCTGGATGGGCGGATGATCTGTTGGCCAGTTTTTGTGGAGTAGTGCCTGCTCCGCTGGAGGATCTCATAGATGGGCATGGCCCCACGAGGAGTTGGTTGCACCAGTTCCATCAGGAGGTGTTCCCAGAGGATCGGGAGGACTGGGTAGTGCGCCGACACTTACTCGCGTATGTACTGTGGTTGTTTGGGTGGGTGATGTTCACGGGGACTCACGCTGACTCCGTGGACAAGCACTTCATCCACTACGCGGAGCAGATCGCCGAGCTACCTGTAGAGGAGATTCCGCAGTACAGTTGGGGGTCGGCTGTTCTTGCGGCGACGTACGCTGGTCTATGCGATGCTTGCAACAGGAACAGCAAGGCCAGTTCTCTGATAGGATGCCCTCTGCTTCTAATGTTATGGGCGCATGAGCGCTTTGACATTGGAAGGCCACACCTGGAGTCGTACGCAAGTTACGGCGTCGATGAGATGTACAAGTCTAGACTTGAAGACATAGACGATCGACCCACCATGGGATCACTGTGGATACACCGCGAGGTAAATTGTACATTGCAATGCATTTTTCATAGCACTTTCTTATTCTGCGCTTTATCTCGATTTACGGGCACTAATCACATATTTCATGTTTTTGCAGCCGAGGTGGGTGAGCGGAACGACACGTCGCGTGTACACACAGTTCGTGGCGGACTTCGATCAGCTTACGCCCGACCGGGTTCGATGGACCCCGTACACGCATCGCGATGTCGTCGAGCGGGCACCGCACGATCTTGCAGAGCTCTGCACACGCGACGCAGAGCTCTGGAGGACCACTTGTCACCTCGTGCTGGACGTGCACGTCGAGCCGTACCACGTGCAAAGGGTACTTAAACAGCTCGGCATGTACCAAGACTACCCTCCGAGAGGTGGACGCTCTCTAGCTGTTAGCCTCCACAAGTAAGTACTTGTCCGACAATGTTATAGGCAAGTAGTGTGTTTTACCCCATCATATACGTTTCTTACGTGCTCATTACATCGTACGCAGGTACACCCGGAAGGGACTCGGTCTGTCCCACGAGGGGACCATTGTTCAGACAATCACGTCAACGGTTGCGGAGTGGGAACATGCGGCGGAGCACTTGGTTCTCCAAACACCTCCAGACGACGGAGCTTCGTACGGACAGTACCTTCGTTGATACCATAGTGTTACGCGTTGGAGGTGTTTCCCGCCACAAGGGGAAACGTCTGTCCCTCACCAGGTGTCGATCACGGACACGTTTGCCCCACAACCTCGAGCTGCGTACAACTCAATGGTATGTCGTTGCTTTCGTTCATTATCGTTACATGTGGAACACGTTCAATGGTTCTAACGCCCTTGCCTATTCGTTCAATAGGCCGAGTTTGTGGAACAGGTTCACGTTGAGTCCAACACGATGCTACAGAGATTGGAGACGAGGCCTCAGCACGCCAGGCAGGACGACGTGGCGTCCGTCCTTCGCAGTTTCCGTTCACGGGCTGCAGCGCTACTTCGTCGTGTCTCCTGTCGAAGCGCGGCTGATGTTGTGCAGCCTTCCAGGCGGGCAGGATCGCCACCACTACCACGATGCTCTAGTGTGGACCAGTTCCGCTCCTCTACTTCACGTCGCCACTACGACGACGCCGGTCCCTCGCACGCTCGGCCTTCACTTCAGGAGACGCCTCCCCCCGTCCACCCAGGGAGATCGTCTGACTTTGGCGTTCCGGCATCGAGTATGCCACCACCGCGTCCTCAGGTACGGCACGTTTGCCTTGCTTACCATGCAGTTCATATCGTACTCAACCTCCGTTTTATACCATATCTTAACTTACGCAACGTGAACAGCCATAGCAGGTGTACGATACCCAGGGAGCCTATGCGGAGCCAGACTTTCCCTACCTGCCGACAGGGGACTACCTGGCGCCCACACCGGGTTGGGGACTCTACGTTAGTCCGCGCGCACCGGAGTTAGGGTACACACAGCACACAAGTAAGTATTGTTTAGATCGTAGTTACCATCATCGTTCGCTTAATTTTTATGCATGGTTACTAACTATGAACATGTGGCATCGCCTCTATTTTGCAACAAGTCACGACTACGGGGTTTCGCAGGGGCATTCTGCAGTTCCTACTGTCTCTCCTCGAACACAGTTCGTGGACGATTTCTTTGCGATGGATGCACCCGATGCGCAAGCTGGCATAGACTACTGGTACGGTGCTCCTCCGGTCACGCAGCCTACGCAGCAGGGGGAGTCCGTGCAGCCAGAGGATGCTACTCCACAGCAGCCGGCACGACATAGGCACCCACCTGATAATTTGACATATCCCACAGCGCAAATCAGACAACGTAAAAAGGGAGGGCCTAGCAAGCGTGTGAGAGGGGGGCATTCTTGACTTGTAGTGTTACCTCTTCGTATGTAACTCTATTCGGTCGCCGCACTCATATGTCACGAAAACATTTCATGTCATTCGCTACATCTACTCAACGAAACGACAAAAAACTTTCGGCGCGTAACAGAGGGCTACGATTGGTCCCTACCAGTTTTTGGCCCGTGACAGACGTTTACGATACGTCGCTATCATCTTTCGGCGCGTGAAGGCGTCCGGACTCAGCTTTTGCCGATGCTTTGTTCGACACAATCATTCAATTTGCGCTGCCGCGTGAACGTGTTGTCAAATCCACGCTACTGGTGAACTCACGTTAGATGGATATGTGCCTCTCCTTCCTCCACTATATATTACATAGGTCCGAATACGTGCTCTTCATCCAATGGCCTGAGGAAGTGCTCATTTCAACCGGTCACAATTGAAGGAAAAAAAAGAGAGAGGTGAGGAAGAAGGAGAAGAGCCGCGAAGCGTTGTTGCTGTGCTTATTCGATCGCAGGTTAGTACAATATCCCGACGTATGGTTATATTTTGTGTCGCATACTACTGTAATTACAATGTATTTGAAATTTCTGAGTAGATCTGTAGCACTTAGATGCGGACCCTTGATTTTTTGCGAGTAGATCTGTAGCACTGTGAGTAGATATGTTGAAATTTGTGAGTAGATATGTAGCACTTAGAAGTGTGAATAATTTTAGACTAGATTTGTTGTGCACACGTTTGGTTTGTAGTAGTACTATATTTGACTGTACAATGAGAAGTATTAAGGGTGTGTACAATATTTGATAGTTCTTTTTTAAAACTGTAGGATGCCAAGGCGTGGAAAAGCTACCAACTCAAGGTAATATAAATCGTTTCTGTGATATTATGTGTTATTCGTTGTGCATGAAATGAGGAATCCTAGATTAACGGGTTAGGACGTTTCATTTATTGTTGACTTGTAGTTATCGCCCGAAGACTGCAAATGCCTTCAACCCATTGCCTTTGCCTAGCGGTGTTCCAGTGCCCATGTGCTGGTGCGGTGATCCTTGCAAGGTAGCCAAGTCTGATGAAGAGGAGATGTACATGCAGAGATACTGGATGTGTGCCAATTTTGAGTTTGAGCCAACACCTGAGATCAGCCGCATTAACTTAATGGTGAGGAACTGATGTTTTGTAATAATTATTTGGTGTATTAAGTAGTCTTGAACAACTTATTTGGTTAGTAAACATTGCATTTGTTGTAGACCCCTCCACCGCTATGTGATTTTGAGCAGTGGATCGACACCGAGATCAAGCCGCAAAACAAGGAGCGGTTGGAGTACATGCGGCGATGGGATGCAGAGTGCAAGGAGAAGATAGAGCAGAGACGCAAGGAGGAGGCCGCAGAAAAAGAGCACAATGAGGAAATGAGGAGTGTTGCTGCGTACAGGGAGGAGCGGGAGCGGAAGCTTGAGCGTGCACGGCGAGCGAAGGCAGCAATGGAGGAGAATCCCGATGCACAGAGGAAGGGAAAGTGGCCTCGTTGCACTCAGTAGTATGCACGAGTTGGTAGTTGTATCCTCGTCGTGTTCAACTCTTGCACTACCTTCCTTCTAGTTCTAATCTAATCTTATCTATGTAACCGCAATGGAACCAGGTGTATCATGTTTAAATTGTACTACAACTTCTCTTTGTTTCGGTATGGTCATGGATGTGCTCAACATCAATTATTAAAAAAAGTTTCTTCTCGGTTTCTAAAAACATGTTCTGTGAATTCGAAATTTTTTGAGTCCTCCAAAAACGATTTTCGGAATTTTCGAAAATAGACAGAACCAATTTTCGCTTCTGCAAATTTTTGGCCCTATCCGAAAGTGATTTTTGAAATTTCCGAAAATAACCGATAAACAAAATAAGGTTATGTAAATTAATAAATTACAAATGGATATATCTAAAATTATTAAATTACAACTCCGATATGTTTATCCAAATATGCAGTTACAAATGTGTATGTCAATTATAATAAATCATAATTATAATAACAACTTACAAATTATAATTAATCAATTATAAACATTTCTCTCATTATTTCTTTACTAACAACTTAAAAACAATTCTTACCAAATTAAAAAAAAGTTTTGTACATTACTAAATTAAAAATGGATATATCTAAAATTAATAAATTAAAAATCCGATGTGTTTCTCCAAACATTCAATTCAAAATGGGTATTAATCAATTATAACAAAATTATATTTACAAAAACTACTTACAAACTTAATTATGAAAACAACTTACAAATTATAATTAATCAATTATAAAATATATGTCATTAATTAATTATTAACAAGTTAAAAACAACACTTAACAAATTAATTTGTATTAATAACAAAAAAAATACACTTAACAAATAAAAAAAAGGCCGGCCGGCCCGGCCTGTCGAACGGCCGACGTTCGACTGGTTCGGCGGCCTGGCCTGTTGAACAGCCGGAGTTCGACTGGGTCGGCCTGTCGAACGGCCGGAGTTCGACTGGGCCGGCGCCCCGGCCTGTCGACATGCCGCGTGCCGACAGGCCTAGTCGAAACGCGGCCGTTCGATCGGTCCGGCCTGTTATCGCTCCGATTGGGCCCTGTCGAATCGCCGTGGTTCGACAGGCCCACATTTCTGCGATTTTCTGCAAAGGCCCACTAGTTTTGCAATTTTCCATTTAAACAATATTATTTCTAAAAAAAACTCCATCAACTCACTGGAAGATCGGGCCAATCAAATCCCTGAGCGTATCGAGTGAAGTTCAGGGTATATCAGCGAATGCGTTTGGACAGCCAACAAATGGTTCTTTGGCTTGGCGATGGGAGCAGGAGTAGGACGTGTTAGTGACAGCGTCGAGGACGGCCTCTCTCCGATGAGCTCTCTCCATCGAACTCCCTCCACTCTCCCTCCGGCGTGAAATCCAAGTCAGCTTCGATTCCTCGTGAGCGCTAATTAGCGCGTATGCGTTGCGGGCACAAACGCCGCCAAGGCCCACGCACGCGCTAGCGCTAGTTTCTTCTTTTTTGCTTTTTTTTTGGAAATCCCTCCCTTATTTTCTTCATGCCATCGCGCGATTTTTTTTCGCGATAGTTTCTAAATTGAATATTTCACCTCCAATTTCAGTTGAAAGTTTTGAATTTGAGTTGAAAGTTTTTAAAATTTAAGTTGAATGTTTTGAATTTTGAGATGAAAGTTTTCAAATTTAAATTGAATATTTTGAATTTTGATTTGAAAGTTTTTAAATTTGAGTTAAAAGTTTCAAATCTTTAGTTGAAAATTTTCAAATCCGAGTTGAAAGTTTCAAATATTGATTGAAAATTTTCAAATCCGAGCTGAAAGTTTTTGAAACTAAGTTTAAAGTTTCAAATCTAGACTTGAAAGTTTTTAAATCTGAGTTGAAAAGTTTTTAAATCTTAGTTGAATGTTTTCGATCTTGACTTGAAAATTTTCAAATCTAAGTTGAATGATTTCAATCTTGACTTGAAAATTTTTAAATCTAAGTTGAATGATTTCAAATATAAGTTTAAACTTTTAAATCTAGACTTGAAATTTTTCGATTCTAAGTTGAAAAATTTTCAAATCTTGAATTAAAATTTTCAAATCTTTTGTTTCAGTCAACATAAGAAAAAAGGAAAAAAATACACATGTACATAAGAGGAAAGAAAAAGAAAAAGAAGAAACACGCGTGATATTTTTTTCCCGTGATAAGGAACAGGAGACGTGTAACAGGAAATTGGACCCACTGCTACCTCTGCATCTCGCGTGCGCGTCACTTTGGGAAGCGGCGTGTACGCGCCCATTAGCCTCGCCTCGATTTCTTGCCTCCTCCGCTACCACCGTCCGACCGTGCCGCTACCTGGCCTTGCCGACACCAAAAGGTGTTAACGGCCGGCACGTCCAGCCTCCTTCCCCTCCCATTTGCCTCACTTTTCCCTCACCACCAGCTGTCGACCCCATGGCTTCGCCCACTGCCAATCTGCCGCCTCACCACTTGCCCTTGTTCTCTGCCCAACACCGGATCGCCGCCTCCTAAACCATCCCTCTAAGCCCGATCCCCACCTCCCCATCCCAGCATCACCCTTCTCCCAAACCCACCCCCGAACCCTAACACTAACCTTAACCCAGCGTTTGTCACAACGTTGTCAGGACCCATATCACACACGTCCGTAGCTTAGGCTTTCCGAGATAGGCGCACCGCATATATGCAGAGCTAGTCACTTGTGTAGGCTTGTAGCTATATACTCGTTTCTGGTCTTGTGTGAGTGTGTCCCTAACTCACTAATAAGTAATAACATATTTCTTTATCAAATGAACTGAAAGACCTAGTATTATATTGTGATTCCATTTTACAGTGCCCTTACATCCGTAGGCCTTCAGCTTATAACCTATAGCCAAATTTGAATTTTATAATTAATCTAGAAACTTTTTATTGCTTTCTATTTTCTAGCCTTGATTTTTGGGTGTTACGAGTAAGAGTGTAAATGTATGGAAATCTTGCCCTCGAATAATTTTTGTTGCTTCGTTAATTTTTATCAACTTATAATCAATAGCTTAATCAATAGGAGCTACGTGAGTTAATTGTATTGGTTTTGTTAAAAAAATATTAGCGTCCTGGTAGCTACACTGGAACATAATTATAATGTTGCCCATATTTCCAACACGCTAACACAAAAGTACTACTGAGTGCTAATAATACAAGATCGTGTGTACTAATCGATGGATTGTGGCTCATTTAACGAGCCAGATGGGATAACTTGAGAACTCATAAATCATGGAGAATGCTTACATAACCGGGTCTATCTACAAAGCACAGTTTCTTGGATCGATCGACATAAACTACATAAAAAGCTTGGGCTCCGAGAAAGTGTGAACTCTTTGATTGGCTAATCATGCAAAATAGTGTTTGGACATCCGATAGATTGACAACCCGCTGTTAGCCAAAGAACACTTACTGTTATTGTGGGATATGTGTAGGCTACAATAACATAAATCAAATTTTTTCTATCGTTTAAACCAGGAACCATACAAGTATGAGATCATGAATCATTACCACTCGACACGCTATGCAGCGAAAGTAGGTGCTAAGAAGCCGAAGGAACGTCGGCGACGTAGCATGCGTCGATGTAGAGGAAGTAGTCGATTGCAGCCGCTCGACCTTCTCCTACTCATGTGTTTGTCTCGCCGTACTCCCATGCTGATCAGCACCATAAACTAGCAGCGCCTCTACCGGTATCCACACATCCAGGGATAGAACGCCACGCGTGGGCGTGCTAGCATCCGCGTGCGGCTAGGGTTTGGCTCGGGAGAGGAGTGACGACTAGTGTTTCTCGCGGGACACCCGTCACATCACCTCAAGAATATATAAGATCCATGACTGGGCCTTCGAGGCTCATAAGAGTCCTACTCAGATCCCTATCCGAATTGAGCACATATTGAATCTCCATCCAATCCCCTTATTTTGGCCCATTAAGTGTGCGACCCCATAGATTCATGTACACTCGCCTACAACCTGAAAACTTTTTTTCGGTCCACGTATCAATAGCGGCTTCTAGCAGAACATATTGACCCACTAAGTATACATAAAGATCATATCGGCTGAACCACTAGCATACACTTGTATGAACCCTTTTACCTCACGATACCAATTAAGTTCAAGGCTAGATATCACTACTACAAAAAAAGCTATAGGTGCCGGTTGGGAAACCCTCATCGGTGTCGGTTTTTTCAACCGGCACCTATTGGTTGGCACTAATAAATCAACCGGCACCTATAGATTCACACTGAGCCAAAAAAAAATGAGTCGGCTCGAATCAAGCCGAACTCACAATCGTCGTCACTGCGCCATTCCCCACATCGATCCCGATATCTCCAAATCATCAAATTGAAATCCCCAAATCCCCACATCATAGATCACAGATCGAATGAACATACTCAACAACAAATTATAATCATCCTAAAATCACAAAACATATCTAAAAAAATCAACAAAATCATCCACAAAAAATCTACAAAATCAGAATGGCGCCGCCGCCGCCCGCCGTCTCCCCACGAGCGCCTCCCGCCCGCCGTTGTCACCGAGGTCGCCATGGGGATCCCTCTCCGCGCTGAGGTCGCCGCTGAGGTGGTCACCACCACCAGATCTGGTGCCACGTGAGCTCCAGGCTGCCGGATCTGGCCCTCCACGCCAGTCTTCTTCGTCATCACCGCCGGATCTGGGCGGCCGCGGGCGGTCCTCCTTCGTCTCCACTTTCTCCGCTCTTCTCGTCGCTCATCCCGTCGGCCTTCTCCATCGCCCGTGCACCGATGGAGAGGGCCCCTCCCGTCGCCCTCCTCCACTGCGCGCACACCGACGGAGAGGGAGAGGAAGAGGGGAGTAGGCGAGTGAGAGAAAAGCGGCCGGGAGAAAGAAGGGGAGGGCGCGGTCGCCGCCGCCGCTGCCGCCTCCCCTAGGCAGTCGCCGGCCACGGGAGAGAGTGGGGAGGGAAGAGAGACACGAGAGAGAGAGGGGGGAGGGAGAGAGATGCGAGAGAGAGAGCTGAGGGGAAGGGAGATATGGATAAGGACGGGTAGATAAGGATGGGTGCGAAGTGCGGTGCTGATCGATGGGCTCAATCGGCTCACCGGCTCGGCTCAAAGATATAGGTGTCGGTTTTTTAAATAACCGGTACCTATAATATATTATAGGTGTCGATTCTTTAATTAACCGGTACCTATAATATATTATAGGTGTCAATTTTTCTAAAAAACCGACACCTATAGTATAGGTGCCGGTTAATTCTCTAAAACTGACACCTATATTGCTTAAAGGTGTCGGCTCTATATTTTTTTTATTGCAGGGAGGTGGGAAAAGCTCCATAGGTGCCGGTTTTAAATTAACCGGCACCTATGAGCCGTTCTCTATGAGGATTTTTGTAGTAGTGTATGTTCCATCCTTTAATAGCTCAATCATTTGCTTGATCCTGTGATAGATTATTTAATCTGTGATTGACTCCTCAATCACTTTTGGCATGGCCATGCATTTCCATAATCTATAATATCAAGGAGCCCAAAGATATCTCTTCATAGGAGAGGCAAATCTCATCTTGATTATTTATATCCCACTACATGTTTTATAGCATACCCGAAAACTACTTTTATAACTACTCAATCACGGAGTAGCATTTGGCAGCCCCTAAGTAAGCTACTACATATGTTAGGAACCATGATAATCTCAAGTCTAACGATTCTACACCAACACTAAATGATATCACTGATGGCACATCACATATAGTTCTTGCGGTGTCTCATGTTGGGTCTATCCAACAACATATTCCCCAACATGTGTCTACAT
Organism: Oryza officinalis; assembly: GCA_008326285.1. Lineage (NCBI taxonomy): Eukaryota > Viridiplantae > Streptophyta > Magnoliopsida > Poales > Poaceae > Oryza > Oryza officinalis. The sequence goes on along the minus strand of BDMV01000007.1, from coordinate 28,682,502 downwards.
TGTTAATATGGTATCTCTATACTATGATCCATAAGACATGATTATCAATCAATATATGCGCTGATCATTAAACCATATTTGTTCCACATATGATATTTGATCAGGGATACTTTAGAAATAGCAACATACAATATAAAGAGTCTCATGAACGAATCACATATTCATTAATCAATAATGAGTTATCTATTTCAAAGAACAACATATGATAAATATGTAAACATAGTATGTGATACAATCATCTCTATGATTGTCTCTAGGACATATCACCAACAATTGCCTCCTCTGCCGATACACCTCGAAAACATCGTTCCACCTGCTTGCAGAATGCCGATATACGAGAAGAGTGTGGACCCACTTATTTGCATGGACCACACATGAATAGCTACATCCGGTAGCGTGGAGCACAACCAACATGGTGCACGAGTGGTGGGTCTTAATGGCAACTACCACTACACTGGATAAGGTCATCTGTGACGGGCCCAAACCCGCACCTTTGACGGATTTGGGCTTGGTCAGTGATCAGTGGTCACTGGTGAGTCCTGTCACCTTTGACGGGTGGCCGGCCGTCAGAGGTGACACACATCTCTGACGGGAAAATAAATAGACGTCCGTCAGAGGTGTTGGTCCCCGCTAGCTTAGGACCAGTTAGAACCCGTCACAGGTGTCTCATCTCTGACGGACACATAAACAAAAGGCCGTCAGAGGTATTAGTCTCCGGTAGTTAGAATCCGTCACAGCTGGGCTACCTGTGACGGGCAAGAAAGTAAAGGCCCGTCACAGGAGAGTCAGCTCTGACAGCCGCGGTTTACGAATGCGTCACAGGATGATTACCTGTGACGTTTTTTTTTTATGACCCATCACTGATGTGTTAAATCCCGAAAAAAATAAATACTAAATATTGGCTAGCCTCAGGATTTGCTAGCCATGCCCTCTGAAAAACAGAAAGATCACAGATACATGCCAGCCAGCGCCAATATCACATGCATTCATCAATTCATCAATTCATCAATTCATTCATCATTTGCATCCCATTTCCCCCAAAATCACCCAAAAAGCATTAGATTTCAGATCCACTATGGCCTCAGTTCTGTTCTGTTCAAGCATTCTGCATCAATTAGTATCATTTGCATCAAGGACTAAAAAACAGAGGGAATCAGCTAAGACAGAAAGAGAAGCAAGTGTCCCAAAAAAACAAGTGCACATAATATGTTCTTATGCATAAGACCAAGTGTAGATAGTCTGTTCTTAAGCATCCAGAAAAAGGACAAGTGTAGATAGTTTGTTCTTATGCATAAGACAACCAACAATAAAACCTAAAAATGGAAAAGTGCAGATAATATGTTCTTATTCATCACTGGCCATTTAAGTCCATCCAAATGAACGGCACAACAGGGCAACGCAAAATACGCATGTCATAAAAAACGACAAATAATTTGAAAATGGAGGGAGTAGTAAAGAGGTAATGTTCCAAATCAGTTTTAAATCTCTTTTCTAAGAAAATATACACAGGTGACCATATCCATCCAGTGAAAGTAAATTACATAGCATACCGTACCACAGAACCATAGAAACAACTATTTTTATATCACAGAAAATTGGATAACTGTTTTGTTCACGACATCACAAGTAGCCTAGTTCAATCGTCTATTACACATGAAAACGTCCTTTCTTGTTCATTATTTCGGCGAGAATGAAGGCGCACAGTTCGCCTCTGATAGCTGATGGGTGAAACCTTCCAGCCAGCTCTACCTTTCTGTTCAATAATACATAAGTTAGCACGTTTATAAGATTAATATTTGGTATTGAAATGTTTGAATTTGCCATTAGCAACAACCTCAGGGTCGAAATTTTTGACCTCTCTCAGAAGTGTCGACATATTGTGGCACACGTGGAAACCGCACTGGTCCCCGATCTGTTGTGCGCATGCGAAATTGGTGTCATGATAAAGTTGGTCCTTGCCCTCCTTGTACCTACCACCCTTTTCCACATATGGTCCCCAAGCCATATTTAAGGCCTTGATGATTTCAGTGAAATTATAATCCTTTGCCTTACTTGAGTTAAGGTAGTAGACCCTACTCCATTTAGGTACGATGACTAGGAGAACCCAATGTCGCCTACGCAGTGGTTATGTAGCATTAGTAATAAAAAACTTAGCTTCAACAACAATATACACGAAATGATTATTGTCTTCTTACTCTTGATTGTGCGCGCACATGATGTACTCCTTGTCTTGGTGGGCCCATAAGCACCGGTTCACGTAGTCAACCAATTCATTGAAGTTATTTTGCAGATTGACCTCATTGACCATCGATGGATCAAGGAACCCAACTTGATTACCAAGGCGACGACCCTCGATCCAACACAACCTTAAAACAATTACGTATTAGCACTAATTTAGACGATAGTCCATTAATATCACAAGGAGGAAGGTTTGCACTTACAAGGAGTAGCATTTCAGAAGTCCTGTGTCTAACTTCCGAATCCTGAATAGGTCGAAGAGGTCATCAAAGCCTATAGTTACATAGGCAGGCGACGATAGGAAGGGCTTGTGGTCGTGATGTCCAACTATGCATGACTCCTTCATTTTCCGCTTGGCATTGCTTAGCTCCATGTACTGTTTGTGTTGCTCTCGGCAAGCAATACCCATCACGGCCAACACATTGTCCTCCACCAACGGCATGCCTAGTTCAAATTGTGCCGGGGCCTTCACGACCTTCCCCGTTTTGGTCAACGGCGCCGACGCTGCAGCCTTCCCCCTTTTTTTCACCGGCGCCGACTCCTCGACCTTCCCTTTTCCTGTAGCACCCCCGCGTTCACGTTTTTGTCCCTTGACAATGGGTGGCGAGCTATCAGCCTTCCTTGTGGTCTTTATTGGAGGCAGGTTCTGAGCTATGTGTGTCAAATCCATATCGGCTGCGGCAGGTGAATGGGGTTCTGACAACGCCGGTCCACGGGGAGCCTCAATTGATAGCTTAGACATTGAAGGTGTTCGCTCCGTCGGTCGACTTGGGCGAGGAGTCATCTTCACAATTATGTCTTCTTTGGGCCATTGTATGTACGTCTTGCACGCATCGCCCAAAGTCATGATTTCATCATTAGGGGGCACAGGCAGCGGAAAGGCTGACCAGTTGTCCTTGACTGAATCTATGGACACCTTGGCATACCCTTGACGTAGGTTTACGCCGTGCACCTTTTCTGTGTCCGAGGGATTGAAAGCCATGCCCTCAGCGACTTCGGCCGCAAAAGTTGGGTGGACCCTCACCACTAGGACACACTGCTCTACGTCCTGCATTTTTAAAGTATCAATTTAATATTGGAACATGTAAAGGTATTTGAGTAGATATGGATCGGATATAATCGATTACCTCTATGTTGTCCATCGCATCTAGTGGTGTGACAGGGAGATGAGGAGCCGGCACTTCTGTGGATGCACAGCTACTCTTGTGTTGTGACGGACTTGCTTCGTGTTGTGCAGGAGGAGTTGGATGGACAACTTGTGTTGCGGGTCGACGTATATTCATCTCGGCGAGGACCTTCTGAACCCTTTCTTCCACCCTGGCGTCCATGTCTGCTTGGAGTTCTTGAATGACCTCCAACTTAAGCTCGGCCTTCAAACGAGCATCCCTCTCTTCCTTGGAGACTTTTCGTTTCCTGTATTGGGAGCTGTACTCGGGCAGGCCATGCTTCCAGGGCACATCAACGCCAATTCCCCAAGTCCGGCCAGGATGTTCTTTGGTTCCGAGCGCCTTCGTGAGGATGTCATCTTCGCGTCTCTTCGGCGCGGACTCGACCTCGCTCTGCGAAGCTTGTTCGGCAACCAACCCTAACTATAAAAAACAGGATTCTTGTTACAAATCTTTTGCTTAATATGAACAGACATTAATGAGGTTAATTAGCGAACTCACCAGCTCCTGATAGACGTTGGCGTCACTTTGATTGTCAAATGTGATGGAGCCGTCAGGGTTGACCTTACCCCTAGCCCTCGCCCAGTTGCGAGCTCTTCGTTCAGGGATGTCGACGAATGGGGCAGGGACATTCGCTGCTGCAGCGGCTGCATCCTCTTGGGCCTATATTTGCTCCTTGCCGATGTACCCAGCCATGCCCAGTCGATGCGGGTGCTCATTCCGCTTTTGCAGTAGGCGATGTGCCTCGCTTGATTGCCTAAAATCTTCGTTGTTCTTCATCTCGCAAAATTGCTCCCACACCGTCTTCGTTATTTGAGGGTACTCAACGAACGGAGTACGATTGCCGGGTGGGATGACATACTCCGTGAAGAGTTTCCACTTCCAATTCTTCCATGCTTTGCCCATCTTATGGAATGCCTTCCGCTTAAGCCTTTCCTTTGCTTCGTCCGGAAATGTGAACCATTTCTCCATAGCCGTCCAAGCTCGCTCCATCTCAGCTTCTGGGACCCTTCCGATATTTTTGTGGAGGATGCCGAAATTCTCACGTGCTGCCAGCCCGGAGCAGTTAGACCATCTTCCTATGACAGTCCTCGGCGCCGTGGGCCTACCACTTGCGTCAACCTCTCTTATAACCTGCACTGTGGTCGGCCATCTATTTTGTGTCCGGGGATTTCTACTTGACCTAGATGCACTTGTCCCGGCTGAAGGCGACGGTTGTTGTTCTTGAGGCACTTCTGCAGCTAAGACAGAAGGAGCATTTGCTAAGGGGTGGTAGGTACAAATTTTGTTGTCATGTATTGAAAAGTTATCCTATAAATTACCTCGAGGTTCGGGTTGTTCGGCTGCCATCGTCGACGGATGACCTGAGGAAACCATGGCTGGGTCTGCTTCTACCTGTATCCTCGCAGGCGTCGTTGAGGACGGGGATGCGCCGGGCGTTGTCATCGACTAAATAATTTGAATACGCTTATAAATTTCCTATCATTTCACTAATTTCACTAATTTGAATACGCTTTGAACTATTATATATATGAGGAATGTGAAATATATATGCGAACTACATGACAAAAAGATCATGCGAACTAAAAAATGTTTATTAGTTTAAAAACTTTAATCATGTAATTAATTTAAGTTCTAGCGATTAACAGTAAAACCATAAAGAAATTTACCGCTACAACTTATTTAAACAAATTGCCCTTTCGTAAAATTATAAAATTATCAAGATATATTAATATGTAATATTAATAAATGATCTACAATAAACATATAGGATACATTATATTTATCTTTGATTAATCTACAATATACATATAATAAAATTTGATGCTTATAGGAAGAACTCTAGTAAAAAACTTTTTTTGCAACACATACTTAACTCTAGTACAATTAATTAATTGCATGCATTTTGCTACCAATTTATTGGAACCCTATATAAATGCTAAATATTCTATATAAATCTGAACCCTATATAAATGTTTTCATAAGTGCTAAATGAACATACATACAAGAACCCTATATAATCCAATCTCAGAAACTACCACATCACAGATATGAGCCAATTTATCAATTTATCAATTTATCAATTTTACCAATTTATCAATTTATCAATTTATCAATATGAGAAAAAGATGGATCAAAGGAGAAGACGAGTTCTCACTGTGTAGCAAAGAGGGGGGGGAAGGGCTTCTTCTCCGGGCTGCACAGAGGAGGAGGTCGGCCGGCAGTGGAGGAGGTCGACGGCGGTGGAGGAGGGCGAGGGGGTGGAGGTCGAGTTCGACGGCGAAGGCGGTGGAGGACGAGTTTGGCGGCGGCGGTGGTGGAGGTCGAGTTTGGCGGCGAAGGCGGTGGAGGAGGGCGAGGGCGATGGAGGACGAGTTCGGCGGCAGCAGCGGTGGATGTCGAGTTCGGCGGCGAAGGCGATGGATGTCGACTTCGGCGGCGGAAGCGGTGGAGGAGGGCGAGGGCGGTGGAGGAGGAGGTCGGCGGCGGCGATGGAAGACGAGTTCGGCAGCGAGGCGGTGTACTATGTTGTCTAAAGTGGATCTGGATCGAGAAAAGGCACCAATGTTACCCTAGTCAACCACACCTGTGACGGGCTCTAAGTAAAATGGCCGTCACAGGTTATGACACCTGTGACGGGCTCTAACTAAAATGGCCGTCACAGGTGACCATAGCTGTGACGGGCTCGAACTAAACGGCCGTCACAGGTGACCATATCTGTGACAGGCTCCAACAAAACGGCCGTCACAGGTGACAACACCTGTGACGGCCCCCAACTAAATCTAAGTTAGAGCCCGTCATTGATGAGGTTGACTGGATTTGACCTTTTGACTCCAGTATTTCTTCACCATATTTTACTTACCTCATTATTTTATTTTACTTAATTATTTTATTTCACTTATAGTAGTTATTGTGCTTAATATTTCATTTGACTTACATGAACTATTTCGTAAGCAATACACTAATGATCATTGCAAACATATTAGAGTCATACATATACTAGACAAAATGGACATAAATTACAAAAATAATCCTTCCTCGTGGTCGACGCGTGCATGTTGAACCTCATCTTCTTCTTCCTCCAATTCTATAGGTATTTCCTGACCTATGCCGTGCACGTGCTGGTTGTAATCATCTTCGTCTGAAATGTTGTCCAATCCAACTATTCTCCTTTTCCCTTCACGAACTACATGCAGTTTCTTGTTACACGGGTCAATTATGTAGAATACTTGAACAACTTGTTTGGCAAGAACGAACGGTTCATCCTTGTACGCGTTGTTAGCCAGATTGACAATGGTGAAACCTTCATTATCAACTTTTACATTACGAAGATCGACCCATCGACAACGAAACAATGGCACTTTGAACTTCAAGTAATCCAGCTCCAATATTTGCTCAACTCTGCCATAGTACTGATCACGCCGACCACCGTCGCTAGCGGCCTCAATGCGTAACCCACTGTTCTGAACTATGCATTTGTTGTCTTGCTTGATCATGTGAAAGGTGTACCCATTTATGTCATATCCTTGCCAGGTGGTAGCACTCCATTCAGGACCCTGTGACAACCACTGCAGTGTTTCACTTGACAAGTTCGGCATGTTGGCAATTCGGTTCTTGAACCACTCGTTGAAAGAAGACATGTGCTTTTTTCTGACCCAACTCTCTGATCGCCCTGGGTTGTCCTGTCGGAGAAATCGTAGGTGTTCATCAAAGTACAGCACTACCTCGGTCATATGCTGGAATACCGTGAAATGAGCTTTATCATACACCTTACGATCCATCCTTACAATTTTCCTTCCAACAGTGCCCACACCATCAAGCCTTCCTTCGTGATGAGATCGTGGTAATCCAACTGAAGAGGTTTCTGACATATAGTCAACACAAAACTCGATGACCTCTTTGGTGGTGTAACTCTCAATGATGCTCCCCTCGAGGTGGGATCGGTTCCGTACGAAACCCTTCAGGATCCCTATGTACCTTTCGCAAGGATACATCTCCGTCATGAAAGCAGGACCACAGCACTTTGTTTGTCTAACAAGGTGCACGGGAAGATGTTCCATTATATCAAAGAAAGTAGGAGGAAAGTACATCTCAAGATGACATATGGTTCTGACAATTTCTGCCTGTAATTCATCTAGTCCCTCGGGATCAATGATCTTCTGGCCAATTGCATGGAAGAAGGAGCACAATCGCATTATCGGGTGTCGCACCTTAGGAGGCAAAATATTCCTTATTGCAACAGGCAACAGCTGTGTGATAAGGACGTGGCAATCGTGCGACTTCATCCCTATCAATTTAAGGTCTTCCACTTAAATGAACTTACTAATTCTTGATGAGTACCCAGATGGAACCTTTATACCACTCAGACATGTTAGCAAATCCATCTTCTCATCTTTCGAGAGAGTGTAGCAGGCTGGAGGAAGGTACACACTGCCCGACTCCGTGGTTATGGGATGTAGCTCTGAACGAACACCCATGTCTTCCAGATCTCGCCGGGCGTTGAGACCATCCTTTGTACTACCAGGGTTAAGCAGTAATCCCATTAAACTCTCGCATACATTCTTCTCAATATGCATCAAATCTATGCAGTGACGAACCTCAAGATCCTTCCAGTATGGTAGTCTCCAAAATATTGACTTCTTCTTCCACATGCTTTTCTCTTTTGTCTTTCCATCTTTCCTCAATTTTCCAAACTCGTTGGTTATTCCCATCACTAAGTTGTGCACCTCTGTCCCTATTAGCTCTGTCGGGGGGCTAGCTGTATCTCTGTGTCCATTGAAATTCTTTGTCATATTCCTATAAGGGTGATACCTTGGGAGAAATCTCCTGTGACCCATGTAGACCATCTTGCGTGAATGCTTCAACCATTTGCTCCTTGTTTCCTCCATACACTTCGAACATGTCCATCTCCCTTTGACAGTTTGGCCAGAAAGGTTGCCAAGGGCCGGATAATCGTTGATGGTACAAAACAACATCGCACGGAGGTTGAAATACTCTCGTGCATATGCATCCCATGTTCGTGTGCCCTCATTCCACAGCCTCTCAAAGTCATCGATTATCGGTTCAAGGAACACATCGATATCATTGCCAGGTTGTCTCGGTCCTTGAATTAGCATGGCAAGCATAATGTACTTTCTTTTGAAGCACAACCAGGGAGGAAGGTTATAGTTCACAAGAAGAACTGGCCATGTACTATGACGACTGCTCAAATCACCAAATGGATTAATGCCGTCCGTACACATGGCAAAACGCATGTTTCTTGGGTCATTTGAGAATTCGTGATAAATCCTATCGATTGTCCGTCACTGTACTGAATCTGCCGGGTGCCTAAGCTTACTATCGACTTTCCGTTCTTCGGCATGCCAACGCACTAGCTTAGCTTGTTCTGGATTCGCAAAAATTCTTTTCATGCATTCCGCAATTGGGAGATACCACACCACCTTTGCGGGGCCTCCCCTCTTTGACTTACTTCCTTCACCTTCACTTATTGTTCGTTTGTATCTAGAAGCCCCACAGACAGGGCAAACATCCAAGTCAGCGTATTGCTTGTAATACAAAATGCAGTCGTTTCGACAAGCATGAATTCTTCTCACCTCCAGGCCCAATGGACATAAGACTTGCTTTGCTTCATATGTCGTATGCGGTAATTTGTTCCCCTCTGGCAACAGGTCCTTTAACAGCTCAAGAAGTTCTGTAAAACTCTTGTCGGATCAACCATTACTTGCCTTAAGCTTCATGAGTTCCAACACGCATGACAATTTGCTATGCTTCGACTTACATCCATCATACAAAGGCATATGACATTCTTCCACCAACTTACTAAACTTCTCAAAATCTCTGTCGTTGTCATCTGCGTCTTCAACGTCATGCAACATTTCAGACAAACTTTGAGTATCCAAATCTATGGTCTCTCCGCCTAACGGAGAAGGTACAAACATGCCTTCTCGAGTTGCAGCGGCGTTCACTACATCCTGATCCAGGCCTTCTTCAACTGCGACATCAGGTGCCTCTTGCTCTCCATGCTTGCTCCAACATGTATATTTTTCCATGAAACCTCTCCTTATCAAATGAGAATGCACATCTGAACTATCATGGAACATCTGTTCATTCTTACAGTCGTTACATGGACACAATATGTGCATTGCCATCCTGCTTTTTCTGTCATTGTCCGCAAATGTGACGAATTCAGTGACCCCCTCCCTATACTCTTTAGACGAACGATGAACATGGTACATCCAACTACGATTCATCTGCAATCAACGACATAGGAAAAAAACTATATGATGATCAATTGGGAATGAAGGGAGAATAATGTATTTTTTACCTTTAATTTCAGCACAAATTCGCCCCCTTACCCTCCCAACCGAATTGTGAACAGTGCACTGGTCGGGATGGAAAGCAGTTGGTAGTTAGATGTTATTTATAGAGATCCAACTCACCTCAAACGGGTTAAATAAATATAGCCCGTCAAACATGTCGGCCAATTACCTTTGACGGGTTTTAACTCTCTGGCCGTCACAGGTGGGGTGATACCTGTGACGGCCAGGTAGTTAGAAGCCGTCACTGGTATTTCAGTGACGGCTTACGGTTCCAAGCCATCACAGGTGAGGTCATACTTGTGACGGGCCGCAGCCGGATGTCTCACCGATGACGGCAAACATAAGGACCCGTCAAAGGTGACGGTCATCTGTGACCAATCCGTAGGCCCGTCACTGATATGCCGTCACAGATGTAGGGTTCTGGTGTAGTGTACATAAGGCCTGCCAAAAACGGAGTATGTACGCTTATCTTGTTGGCTATAAGAATATTTTGGAAGGAGAGAAATCATAGAGTTTTTCAGCCCAAAGAAATGTCCATACTGTTCTTGCTCACGAAAATCAAGGAGGTAAAGACTTGGACTCTAGCGGGAGCCAAACGTCTATCCAAGTTCGTTCCTTATGCTCTCTCTTTGTTCAATGAAATTGATATATCCTGCGCCGGTTCGTTTTAGAAAAAAAAAAGATTGATTTACAAGACTAGTGACCAGTACACCCCCATCCGATTCGCAATAGTAGTACTACTTCGGATGTGTACACTGTACACTGTACAGATCCCATGTGAAAAAATCAGGGCGATGATCCCCTGATCTGATCCCATCTAGACGTACGCACGAACGTTGGCATGCATGCACCCAGTTGGTTGGTAGCTCCTCGGCAAAATGAACAAACGAATGAATGTGTGCTTGAGGGGCTGTTTGGATGGGACTACAATATATCACATCAAATGTTTGTACACTAATTAGAAGTATTAAATGTAAAGTACGGATAAAACTCATTTCATAACCCTAAACTAATTCATGAGACAAATCTATTGAGCCTAATTAATCCATAATTAACCTACCTAATGCTACAGTAAACATATGCTAATTATGGATTAATTAGGCTTAAAAAATTTATCTCGTGAATTAGCTCTTATTTATGCAATTAGTTTTATTATTGATCTATGTTTAATACTTTTAATTATCAATCAAATATCCGATGTGACAGAAATTAAAATTTAGTCATTGAATCCAAACAACACCTGAGTCAGTGCATATGCATGGTGCACTGGAGTTGGGACACATGGCCGGGGCCTGCAGGCTCGTCTCGTCACAGCAAATGCTGTTAGCTAGTAGTATTCCTTCATCCCAAAATAAATAAATATAGGATAGATTGTGATGTATGTTTAAATTTATTATACAAAATAATATTATATTTAATTTAAAGTTGATTTTTTTTGAAACGAATAGGTACTACGTGGTGACGACCGGTCGGACCGGGACCGGATTCAATGCGATGCAGCCAAAGTTTGTTCCATGATTTTGCTCTCTGTTATTGCTCGCTGAGTGGAGCAGCGAACCACTGGGGTTTCTAGTTATTGCTTCCGCTACCTCTTTGCGTCTACTTTCGAGCGCATTGAACAAGAGCCACGTCTTCTCAAGCTACTTTAAGCTTTTTATTTCTTGTGAGTGGTGACCATTTCTACCCCTCACATATTTTTTTCTTTTTTTACAGCGGTTAAAAATCATTACTACGAGCGACATGCAATGGAGGTAAAATATTGTGACAATTTGTTAGGGAAAAACATAAAATGTAACTTTGTTGGAGTGATTGATAAGCCATGAAAAAAATATTAAACAAAGCAACTAAAAATAATTTACGAATGAACTTCCATAGCTGTATTCCCATCTATTTAAAAGGCAATGATATATAAAATATAAATTACTCCTTTTAAATCCTAAGCTAAATATTTTAATTTTTAACCATCCATTTTTATAAACTCATATAGTTTAATGTCGAGAAAATTCCTTGTGTACCTATAGAAAGTTACCCAATTTCTTGTATGCCCCTAAAACTTATTTGATTTCTTATGTATCCCTGAAATTTTGATTTGTTCCCTTACATGTCACTACCGTTAGGTTCCATGAGATGTTTGTGTGCATGCGTGTGTTAGCTTGTCAGTATTTTCAAAAAATACGAAAATGCCCCTGTCAACCCTAAGTAACTCAGGCTGCCACCTCCGACCCAAATCGTGTCCCGAAATTTCCCCGCGCGCGCGGCGCTGCGCATCGCCGCCTTCTACCGTCGCTGCTCGTGCTCGGCTTGTGGTCCCGGCGGCGGCGGCGGCGCCTCCGCATCCCGCCGCGGCCTCGGCTCTACTTGCGGTCGGCGGCGGCGGCTGGGTCGGCATCATCGGCGGCGACAGCAGGGTCCGCATCCCATCGGCGGCGGCGGCGGGATCCTTATCCCATCGGCAGCGGCGACGGGGTCCGCATCCGGTGGGTGGTGGCGGCGTCTCCCCTGCCCTTCACGGCGGCGGCGGGGTCCACATCCCATCGGCAGCGGCGACGGGGTCCGCATCCGGCGACGAGGGGTACTGTTTTTTACCCTCAGCTTGTGTAGGCTTGTGGACCTGTGGTCATGAAAGATCCATTCTCATTTTACTCATGAAATATTGAATGCCATAACAAAAGATAAATGCATTAAATTTCATCAAAATTTATGTCCAAAATTTTATGCACTAATTATTTAGTCTTATGAAACACATACTGTGCAGTCGTTTCAATCTTTTATCAAAGCTAACTGCCAAACAAGGGCTTAGTTTTCAGCTCCTCCTACCTCAAGGGTATTATGAATATTTTCAACCAAACTAACCAGTGAATTCTACTAACCCTAACGGTAGGGGCATGCAGGGGATCAAATCAAAATTTTGGGGGTACAGAAGGAATTAAGTAAGTTTCAGGGGCATGTAACTGATTACCATTCGTTACACACTTTCAAAGGTAAACGTAGGACAAAATGCATCACCAAAATTTTAAAATAAAAATAACTGGAGTACTGAAGAGCTACTCTTTGTCCTTTGTGCTTAGTCTAATAAACCAGAACTGCTAGCAAGAACTAAAAATGTTTACTCGCTAGAAGAAAAGAAAAGGGCGAAAAAGAAAGAGAAATAGAGCACTGAACAGAGAGAGAGAAGATTTAGTGCACAATCAGATCAATGTACTAGCACAGCAGCTGCAGCAGCGCAGCGCCGCGCCGCGCCGCGCCGGGAGGCGGGAGGGTGATGGGGGCAACGCGGGTGGCTGGGGAAGGGGGGGTCAGCGGCATGCACAGCGCTAGAGGGGGAGAGGCCATGGCGGCGGCGCTCGAGCGGGGCAGGAGGGGGTCGAGGGGTCAAGGTAACACGGAAATTGATCTTGATTTATCCTAATTTCTTACAGATTTACCTACCAAAATCTGCTCCCAATTGATCGAGTGACTAGTTCAATTCAGATTGAAATCAACAGCAAAGGGAAACAGTTTGGGCAACTTGAGAAGGGGATTCATCTCAGAAGAATTATTTCTCGCCTCCTTTCAATTTCACCCTTGCTATGGCCAGTGGCCGCCGGTGATGGAGAGAAGACAATCGCCAATGCCGCGCCGCGTCGGTGATTGTGGAAGAGAGAGTGAGAGAGAGAGGCGGGGGGGNGGCAAGGGTTAGGGCGGAGGGAAATGGCGGGAAAGAGGGAGCGGCTCCCGCTAAAACTGCCCGACAGCGGCGCGGGAAGAGCAGAGAAAGTTGGTGTGAACTGAATTGTTTGTTTGATGGGCTTTTGAAGTAGCGACGTAGCATGGGCTTTGTGGAAGTGGAAGGGATGAAGTTCACTTTACGTCCCTCATTTTGATGTCGACCGTGGCGAAGTCGTCGACCGAGTTCATCTCAGGGAAGGAGCCGTCGCTACCTGTCGCCGCGGATGGGGAGGAAGCCATGAGGCGGAGGTGGAGGCCGCGGTGGGTGGGCTCCGGTGATCGCCGGAGACGGATGCGGGGAGCCGAGAGGGGCCGCGTGAGGAGGTGGGTGAGGCGGTCCGGGTCGTTGGATTTTGATCAAGATGGCTCAGGGTGGCCCATGGCGGAGCGTGGAGGCGGATGCGATGACGCCACACATATTTCTGTTTTGGTGCCGTACGTCGCTAATGTTGGATATGCTACTCAATATACCATTTCAGGTTAGTCTCCGCAAATATTTTGTGCTCCCCCTGTTTCATATCAAACTTGTTTAGATTTGATCAAGTTTATAAAAGAAAATTAGCAACATCTGTAACACTAAATTAGTTTCATTAAATGTAATATTGAATATATATTCATAATATTTGTTTTGTATTGAAAATGCTGTTGTATTTTTCTACAAACTTGATCAAAGTTTTTGACTGGCAAAAAATCAAAACGACTTATAATATAAAGCAGAGGTATTTTTTACATTTATATTTGTCGGTTTTTTTTCTTCAATCACTTTACTTGATCATATTAAATCACGTTTGTGACCGACCTTAGTAAAGGAGACAACCATCTCCGCTTATAAGTGTGCCTCTACCACCACCCCTCCTCGTCCTCCAATGCTACTCCTCCTCTACCTGCATTGCTGCATGTTCATTGTGCCCCGCTGCACACCACTCCTCCGTCTCCATTGCTACGTATTCATTGTGCCTCACTGCCCACCACTCCTCCCCTCCTCCACCACACAGGTGCTATGGCACCAACTGATGTCTCTTGTACTGGCCTATAAAGGCAGCGCACCATCAACACACTAGCACATCAAAAAATTTTGGTGTCACGAAACATTTTTAGTTCTTGCTAGCAGTTCTGGTTTATTAAAAAAAGACAGAGTAGCTCTTCAGTACTCCAGTTTGTTTTTTCAATTCCGGGGATGCATTTTGTCCTACGTTTGCCTTTGAAAGTGTGTAATGAATGGTCATCAGTTGCAGCCTAAAATACGCTGTTATTTCATTTCCTCTATGTTCCACATGGACATTTTCCAAACCAAGCATCATCTTTATCTCATCGAACTCATTTTTGTTTTCTGTTTTACCAGGTTTTTTTTTTTGACAGCTCTTGATCTGGCAAGAGAGGACGAGAAGGTTGACGCGATGGAGATTGATGGGCAGCATCAGCAAGTGGCCACCACCGCCGTACCAGATGGCTTCAATGCTGATTACCTCAGGATCTACTATGGTACTGTAGTGCTTCCCTTTTTCTTCTAATCCGTCACTGAAATTTAAGAAACTACGCACCGCACAGTGCTCTTTTCGCTGATTATTTTCTCTTTGTCTTGGATAATCCGCAGAAAGCTGCGATCTTGAAGCAAAATATTTTTCTAGAACACATTGAAGCAAAATATTTTGGCATATATATACACTGTAATAGTGGTTGTAGGTAATCTATGCTTTCTCCTTGGAAAAATGTCGCAACTTCTTGCAACTGCTGTTCAGAATAATAGTTATTGATCTGTGCAGTTCAAATGGTTTTAACTAAAAGATGCTTAATTTAAAATCACAGTTGATCTGCCATATAATGTCCACTTCAACAATTGTGATGGCCAACTGCCAGTGCTAATGGTTTTGTATGTATGCTACAATTGCAGGAAAGCTCTTCCCTCATGTCGATTTCTTCAAGTGGCTTTCATATGGAAATGGTCTGTCGTTGTTGGTTCAGGATCTAGTTGTTTTACTAATTGTTTCATCTATATAATACGATTTTGTCCTTTTGTAGACGGGAAACATCCAGGATGTGATCAGTCGTATGTTGGACGTCGAGAGTTTTCATTTACACTAGAGAATGACATCTACCTTCGTTTCCAGTCCTTTGATAACGTGGCTGAAATGGAGAACTCTATCAAGGAAAAGTGCCCTTTCAAGATTGATATTGGACCTGTATATAGTGTAGATGTATGTTGTGTAATCACTTAACTTGGACATTATTTTTTTATGTGAGTTTGATTTTCCGCATTAAGCTCCGTTTTTTCAATATTCTGATGAAAACTGTTTATTTTGTAGCCTGCAAAGCGGCATGCCTATGCTCAATCTGGCAACAACGTCTTTGTGCCAGTGGAGAGAGAACTTATTTTCGATATAGTAAGAAGCCTGCAAAATTTCTCCTGTAGATTTTATTTGTATTTTTCATCAAGCATCTGTTCCAAGCCGTGAGGCATTTCAACATCACAGGATATATCAGATTACGATGATGTTCGCTATTGCTGCTTTGGAGCTGATGTCTGCATGAAGTGCTGGCCTTTAATGACCATTGCTATCAAAACCTTGGATGCTTCACTTAGAGGCATGTTGTTTTGCAATGCAATTAATTAAACACACATGCAAACACTCGCTTTTATTTCAGTTTAATTGACTTGAATTGCAGATCTTTAGTCAACTATTTTGTTGGTTAGTTTGACTTGTAACAATTGAGAGTATGTGTTTACAGATGATTTTGGTTTCAATCACATATTGTGGGTATATAGTGGTCGTCGTGGTGTCCATTGCTGGGTTTGTGATAGTAGAGCAAGAAAGTATGCATGATTTTTTTCCCCTTTTCATTTCTCCATTTAGTTTGGTGATCCTAAAATGCTCTGGTATTTTCCTGTTAGGCTCAACAACGAACAAAGGGCTGCAATTGCTGATTATTTTCGCGTCTACAAGGTGGTATTCCTTTATTCATGATCCTAGATGGCGTTTTGTCGCTGAAATCTTGCTGTATGGATCTTTTGCAGGGTGGTGAAAATACAATGAAGAAAGTTTCATTGACTGGAGCTGTTCTCCATCCTTTCCTTGCGTATGTCTGAATGATCTCAGTTCCTTGTTTTTCAATCATAAGTTGAAATTGTATATGTTTTATCAGTACAAACTGAAAAATAGCCAAATAGGCTGTAATGAAACTCTATTTTCCTACAGACGGTCATACACTGATGTTCTGAAAGGCTTCTTTGAAGATAAGCTACTACTTAGCCAACAACTATTTGCATCTGAGGAGAGATATCAGAAAATACTTGATCTTATCCCTGATGAAAGTAAGAATGCAAACCTTAACTAAAACAATATCTTTTAGTATCATCACTGCTATCAACCATTTCTCGTTTGTCAAGTCTTGAATGTCTTCAATCATTGTAAAGTGTGCCATTTCTAGATGTTGCTAGTGAGCTCCATGACAAGTGGCAAGGAAACAGACGATCTTCTATTTCAAAGGAAGATGCAAATGCTACCAGGTGGGAGCAACTAAAGTCAACCTTGCAGTCAGGAAAACACAAGGTCCATGCATAATCTCTCGCAATCCTACTTAATTTTATTTGCACATTTACTGGTGTATCAGTTTTCATCATATCGAGTATTGTATTCTCGAGGTTTCATCACAATGTTACATGTGGGATTGGTTGCTAATTTACAATTTCTGACAGTTCATTCTATTTTGCTGAATGCACAATGATGTTCTTTCATGTTTCTGCCACAGGGGCTTCGAAGATGTATAGAAGAGATTGTCTTCTCATACACATATCCTAGACTTGATATGGAGGTAAAAGCAAAACGATCAACATCACATGTTTGCAGCAAGTCATAAATTCATGTTCTGATTCCTATTCAACATTCTGGTGCATATCAGGTTTCTAAGCACATGAATCATTTGCTGAAAGCACCCTTTTGCATACACCCGAAGACAGGTTAGACCCAAGTATATTTCCTATTTTTGCATCTAATGAATGAAGATACTTTTTTGCACTAGAAACTGTTTTTGTTGGCTGTCCGTGTATATACACTTGGTGTATCCGTTGGAAATCTCTAATGCAAATGTTCCTTGAATGATACACATTTTTCACATTTATATGCATTCATTTCATGCTTACACTTATACGTAAAATATGTTCTACCTCATGAGTTCTAAGTTCTAACAATTGTTTTAAAATCTTTCCCTAGGCCGTGTTTGTGTTCCAATCGATCCAGATAACTGTGATGATTTTGATCCTACGACAGTTCCAACTCTATCACAGGTGTGGCTTTAGAGCCAAGCATTAAAAAAAACAATATTCTGAGATCTAATTTACCTTTGGAAGCGTCATTATGCTAAACTGACTTGTTGAAACTGTTGAACTTAACCAGCTTTTGGGTGAGCTCAATGCAGCTGGTCTTCGTACTGATTCTGAAAACGGCAAGTGATAAATTCTTCACTTTTAGGAATCCTGTGTTGAACTATTTCATCCTAAAACTTTCAGTAATCTTTTGATAATCCTTTAATGGACTACAGATTGGGAAAGAACATCTCTTGAAAAATCTATCAGGTTTTTCAGGACATCGTTTCTGCAACCATTGCTGAAAGCCTGCAAGGTATGCAGTATTTCCTTCTACATTTCTATGGCAGGAAACTGGATATGCTTGTTTAGTTCCCAGTCAGTCTCTTCCATATCTTAAACTGAACGGATCGGGCGCTATACTCGTGTCTACTCTTGCTACAGCGCTTTGCTTGCAAGAAATCGTCTGTGTTCTTCTGGTTCCATAGTTTTCCAGGGTCAAGTCTCAGTTTCTGCCTTGTAATGTTGCAGGAGGAATTAGAAAGCTCATACAATGCAAAGCTCCAGCAGTCCAAGAATACCTTGACTTGGTAAAATTCACACTCAACTTCCAGTTGATCTTACCAACCTAGTGCCCCATGAAAAGCTTCTTCTCCATGAGACGAACCACTGAACCCGGCATTGGCTGTGTTAACTGGTTAACCACAACGCTCTGAATGAGGAGCAAAATACTCTGCGATGCTGCTGTCATGTTAGCTTTGCTCCAAGGAAGTTGCAATTGTAGAATATCCAGTGACCGTCTTAGAGGCAGCTTGGTGCTGGCTTGAACCTTTTGATCTTTCATGTTGCTGACTTGATGTTATTAGGATAAATTCCTTTAATTGTTGCTGCTGTGCTGGCTTGATGCTGCTGTCATGTTAGCTTTGCTCCAAGGAAGTTGCAATTGTAGAATATCCAGTGACCGTCTTAGAGGCAGCTTGGTGCTGGCTTGAACCTTTTGATCTTTCATGTTGCTGACTTGATGTTATTAGGATAAATTCCTTTAATTGTTGTGAAATGAATTTTATAGGATTCCTACAAGTCGCCGAAAAGAATGATTGTTAAATGCTTCACACCAAGCTAGTAGCCACTATAAGATGTTGCAAAACTGGTCACCATAAGATCTAAACTAGAATTAGTAAAATTAACCCTCGATCGTCTAGAGCTATGCTCGGTTTGTGGCTGATGACTTTGTTGAGAATATCTTTACGAAGCTGTAAAAGTAAAAAAGGTTCGTTGTAGTTTTTTTTTACACGTAGAATTAGACAGTACTATGTCTTCCTCAATTGTATTATATTTTTAGAACACGACATAGATGAAAAGAAAAGTTGATGCCAAATACCCAAAATGTCAAAAAAAAAACAATGAAACAGACCAAAATTATTTGAACATGACCAAACTCATGGAAGTTTTACTTTCAAAAAAGTCAACCTCTTCTAAAATAAACGGGAGAAGTATATGCAAAGAGAGTAGTTGGTTTTGTCGCTGTCCAAACTATTTTTTTCATGTGGTGTTAATTTATGTACTATTAAGCAGCCTTGTCTCTGTCCGATCCGTTCCGTCATAGATGAAATCATGTGACATGATATGATATACGACGGGAAAATAGTTTTTTTGAAAAAAAAAAGACCAACATGATAAGATAGATCGGTAAGAAGAAACAAGAAGGTAATTGAAAAATGACCATAGTAGGCCAAAAGGAGGTAACAGAGTATCTTGGAGGAATTCATTTCTTTCCTGAGAGTTTCTCTCTCTTTTTGACCCGCACATTATTTTTCCAATCACAAATAGAGAAGATAGGCGGGGTGGAGCTAATTGGCGAACACGTCCGGACAGCCTAGTAGCCCATTAGCCTCCCATCTTCTACTCGAGATCTCGTCCTACTCTCTTTTCACCTTATCACTATCTTCCTGATATGTTGACCGTCAACAAACGGTTCTTTGGCTTGGCGATGGGGAGCAGGAGCAGGACGTGTCAGTGACAGCGTCGAGGACGGCCTCTCTCCAATGAGCTCTCTCCGTCGAACTCCCTCCACCCTCCCTCCGGCGTGAAATCCAAGTCAGCTTGGATTCCTTGCCTCCTCCGCTACCACCGCCCGACCGTGCCGCTACCTGGCCTTGCCGACACCAAAAGGTGTTAACGACCGGCATGTCCAGCCTCTTCCCCTCCCCTTCGCCTCACTTTGCCTCCACCACCAACACCGACCCACCGCCAGCTGCCGACCCCATGGCTTCGCCCACCGTCGATCCGTCGCCTCACCACTTGCCCTTGTTGTCCGCCCACCACCGAATCGTCGCCTCCTAAACCATCCCTCTAAGCCCGATCCCCACCTCCTCCTCCCAGCATCACCCTTTTCCCAAACCCACCCCAAACCCTAACACTAACCCTAACCTGAGCGTTTATCACAACGTTGTCGGGACACGTTCGTGAGATGCCCATATCACACATGTACGTAGCTTAGGCTTTCCGAGATAGGCTTGTAGCAATATACTCGTTGCTGGTCGTTGTGTGATTGTGTCCCTAACTCACTAATAACATATTTCTTTATCAAACGAACTGAAAGACGTAGTATTATATTGTGATTCCATTTTACAGTGCCCTTACATCGGTAGGCCTTCAGCTTATAACCTATAGCCAAATTTGAATTTTATAATTAATCTAGAAACTTTTCATCATTTTCTAGCCTTGATTTTTGGGTGTTACGAGTAAGAGTGCAAGTGTATGGAAATCTTGCCCTCCAATGATTTTTGTTGCTTCGTTAATTTTTATCAACTTATAATCAATAGCTTAATCAATAGAAGCTACGTGAGTTTATTGTATTGGTTTTGTTAAAAATATTAGCGCCAACATGTTGAGTCTATCCAACAACATGTTCACTAACATGTGTCCACATGATTAATTTAGTATCTCCATACCATAATCCATAAAATATGATTATCAATCAATACATGTGCTGATCATTAAATCATATTTGTTTCACATATGATATTTGATCAGAGATCCTTTAGAAATAGCAACATACAACATAAAGAGTTTCATGAACGAATCACATATTCATTAATCAATAATAAGTTATCTATTTCAAGAAACAACATATGATAAATATATAAACATAGTATGCGATACAATCATCTCTATGATTGCCTCCAAAGCATATCACCAACAACTGCCTCCTCTGTCGATACACCCCGAAGACATTGTTCTACATGTTTGCAGAATGCCGATATACGAGAAGAGTGCGGACCATCTTATTTGCATGGGCCGCACATGAATAGCTACATCTGATAGTGTGGAGCACAATCAACACGGTACACGAGTGGTGGTTTTTAGTGGCAACTAAGTAATCGAGAGTATCTTAATTAAGTAATTGAGATTTATCTTGTGTGATATACTTCTTAGTTAGTTTCTATTTAGCTTGCTGGATCATTGTTCACTATTGCTCATTAAGAGATAGTGATTGCTTTGGTAAGTTATAAACACTGAAGTAGTAATTAATTGCATAGACATGGTGTCTAGGTAGTTAATTACCAGTGTTTGTTGCGTATCCCACAGTACATTAGAGGTTGATGTAGAGGTGATAACAGCCCTCGAGATTACCGTAGTCCCCCTATCCGGGTACAGAGTAGAGCGCGTTCTGATAGCAGCAAGCAAGCCAGTGCCTGAAGTATAGCGATAAGATTAAAGTTAAGTTTTCTAAACAACCCTGTACCACGCTAAAAAATCGTCTTTACCCTTTGGCCTACATTTGTCTTGTATCCTTGGATGAACCTGAAAAAGAGCTAAACACACACATTTCTTGTGGAAATTTGATACCTTCAAAACTTCTGGGTGAAGTGCTATAGCGGTATCTCCATACGCTTGCGAATTTATCTGTGAACGTAAGAAATACCAACACTGGCGCACCCAGCTGGCCCAAACGGGAGCCCGGGGCATTATAATCTTATTGTTTAGGTAGGTTTCTCAGAGATGTTTGGAGGGAACCAACCGGCATTGACAAGACGGCTGAATGACAAGGCAAAAAGGATGTAAATTGGTAGCTTTGTGAGCCCTTCCTTGTACTATAAAAGAAAAGAGACATGCTATGGAAAAAGGGTTACTTGTTTCTGGTTTGGAAAAGGCAGAGTTTGTGTTTCTCCAGATCCAGATGCCAACAAAAAGAACAGGAGTAGGTATGACACCTCCGGGTGGCCTGAACCTTTATAAACTTCTTGTGTTTATCTGCTCGATGGGGTGCTCGGGCCCCGCAGATTTTTTTTCTTGACCGTCGTGCGCAACTAACCCCCTGGTCAGATCTTCATTTTCAAGGAGG
Source organism: Oryza officinalis (assembly GCA_008326285.1). Lineage (NCBI taxonomy): Eukaryota > Viridiplantae > Streptophyta > Magnoliopsida > Poales > Poaceae > Oryza > Oryza officinalis. The sequence goes on along the minus strand of BDMV01000007.1, from coordinate 28,660,422 downwards.
GGTCTGCACTTCCCCGCTGCCCGAGAATCGCTCCTCTGACAGGCATATCACCAATAACTGCCTCCGCTGTCGATACACCCCGAAGACATCGTTTCACCTGTTTGCAGGATGCCGATATACGAGAAGAGTGCGAACCCTCTTATTTGTATGTACCACACATGAATAGCTACATCCGATAGCGTGGAGTACAACCAACACGGTACACGAGTGGTGGGTCTTAGTGGCAACTACGTAAGGCCTGCCAAAAGGGAGTCTGTACGCTTATCGTGCTGACTATAAGAAAATTTTGAAAGGAGAAAAATCAGAGAGTTTTTTAGCCCAAAGACATGTCGGCACTATTCTTGCTCACGAAAATCAAGACGGTAAAGACTTGAACTCTAACGGAGGCAAAACGTCTGTTATACTCTCTCTCTTTATTCAATGAAATTGATATATCCTACGTCGGTTCATTTTAGAAAAAAAAAAGGGATTGATTTACAGGACATCCCATCCGATCCGTAGTCTTCTCTTCTTCTACTCCTCATTACTCGTTGAACGGTCCGGATCATCTCCCTAAAATCCAATGCTCCAGGTTACTCCCAACCTCACCCCGTCATTCACACGTAGATTTTTTTTTAGAAATAATATTCTTTTAATGAAAAATCGCAAAAAATAGTGGGCTTTTGTAGAAAATCGCAAATATACTTTTGCTTATCGGTTATTTTGGGAAATTTGGAAAATCACTTTCGGATAGAGCCGAAAATTTGCAGAAGCGAAAATTGGTTATGTCTATTTTCGGAAATTCCGAAAATCATTTTCGGATGACTCAAAAAATTTTCAATTCACAGAACATGTTTGTAGAAATTGAGAAGAAACATTTTTTGAGAATTGATGTTGAGCACATCCATGACCGTACCGAAACAAGGAGAAGTTGTAGTACAATTGAAACATAATACATCTGGTTCCATTGCGGTTACATAGATAAGATTAGATTGGAAATAGAAGGAAGGTAGTGCAAGAGTTGAACACGACGACAATATAGTAATGGGACAACGAAACATAACATTACATATTTGACTAACGTAAGTTGTCCGATAGTAGCAAAACCCTATGTGAGGATCCCTCTCCCCTCTCAAACTGCGCTTTAGTAAACCTGTATTGCTCTGGCAATTCAAGCTGCACCACACGGAAAGTTGGATCACTTAGAACCTTTTCGGTGTCCATCCATTCTTTGTATTGACATCTTCTTAGCGGTTCCTGCGAGAAACGAATAGATGTGAAGCGAACAAAGTTACTGAATGTTGTGACAAAATAAGGATTCATGATAATGAAAATATTTTCACCATGAAATCGTCGGCTAGAATATTTGGGCAAACAAAGAACCTCTGACCCAAAGTTCTTGGCTTGGTGGAACGGAGAACCTGACAACGATCACCGCATCTGCATTTTGGACGGGCTTCCCATGGAGGGAGTGCCATCGTTAGCACCCGCCAGTCGCACTGTTGTTCACGACATTGTTGTTCGTAAGCTGCTTTGAACGCCAAGTATTTCTCAGTACTTTTTGATGCGAAATACCAGTGTCCTTCTTGTAAACAAGTGGTTAGGTCGAGAACGGGATTTTCTGTATCGACCCACTCAATGTATCCACAAGCCGTAGCGTGGGCCTGACGAATAGATTTTAATGAAGAATAAACAATCGCTCATGCAAACTAAATAAGCATATACAGAGAATGAAATACCTCATAGTCAAAGTTAGGGTACCTATAGAAACGCCTTCCTCGAGTGTCTTGATTCCTCGAAGCCATTAGTTGGCATCGGTCACCGCAAAGGCAGAGAGGCCGCTCGCACCAAGGTGGGAATAGCCATACAAGTGGATTGCTACGCCAGTTGGGATCCTCAAGGCCCCGGCGTCTAGACATTGCCGAAAGCTGGTGCGATGAAGGGTTGTGGTAGCGCCTGTTGCCTACACAGATGAAGAAATTATGTGCTGCATCACTCGTTATGGGGACTTATGTAGGCACCAAAATCGCAATGATAACCTTTACATGTCTACATCATGGGGCACGATGGGTCCGCCTGATTACTGCCGAAAGTAAGAGTGGACGTATGCGAAATAAGGCTGTTCGTCCTTTTAGAGTGCTGGATGGAGCCAAAAGTTAGATTGGACGTATGACTTAATGAGAGCCAATTTTCTTCATTGTATGTGACAACGCGAGCACGCGTGAGTTGGAATTACTTTATCTTACAAAGCAGCGCCGAAAGTTGATCGTGACAAGTCGAACTGACAGTGTGTCCGTGCACTATGGTATACTGTGCGATGTAATGGACCGGACATCCAAGCGCCGAAAGTTTGTTGTCGTATGCATAAGTAGTTGTGACATGTAAGGGCGTGAGAAGCCATTCCGCAGTCATATCGCACGCGAATAAAGGAGGTTGCATCGGTGCAACCGAAAGTACTCATGCATGCGCTGAAAAGGATCGTGCTTTTGTAAAAAGTAACAGCAAAGCGTACGAATGCGAAGTCGATCTTGCATTGTATTCTCGGTGTGTCCGATTTTTCGACAACGAAATGACATAGGCGCCGAAAGTAGTTTGTAACCACGCGCGAGCACAATGATGTCGATAGTGAATTTTTTCTAAATCTTGTAAAAAAAATATAAAAGAAGTCATACTTTAGCACAAGTAGAAAAGACATAGAAAGACAGTTTATCAAATAAGTGTATGTCATGACGTAGTTCATACATATAATATGAGATAAGTAGTAAATGCACAAAAAAATAATCCAGCACATAAATAACACTACAAGTCAAGAATGCCCCCCTCTCGCACGCTTGCTAGGCCCTTCCTTTTTATGTTGTCTGATTTGCTCTGTGGGATAGGTCAAATTATCAGGTGGGTGCCTATGTCGTGCCGGCTACTGTGGAGTGGCATCCTCTAGCTGCACGGACTCTCCTTGCTGCGTAGGCTACGTGACCGGAGGAGCACCGTACCAGTAGTCTATGCTAGCTTGCGCATCGGGTGCATCCGTCGCAAAGAAATCGTGCATGAACTGTATTCGAGGAAAGACAGCAGGAGCTGCAGAATGCCCCTGGAAAACCCGTAGTCGTCACCTGTTGCAAAATAGAGGTGATGCCACACTATAATAGTTAGTAACTATGCATAAAAATTAAGCGAACGATGATGGTAACTACGTTGTAAACAATACTTGTGTGCTGTGTGTACCCTAACTCCGGTGCGCGCGGAGTAACGTAGAGTCCCCAAACCGGTGTGGGCACCAGGTTGTCCCCTGTCGGCAGGTAGGGAAAGTTTGGCTCCGCATAAGCTTCCTGGGTATCGTACACTTGTTGTGGCTGTTCACGTTGCGTAGGTTACGATATGGTATAAAACGGAGGTTGAGTACGATATGAACTGGATGTTAAGCAAGGCAAACGTGCCGTACCTGAGGCCGCGGTGGTGGCATACTTGATGCCGGAACCCCAAAGTCAGACGATCTCCCTGGGCGGACAGGGGGAGGCGTCTCCTGAAGTGAAGGCCGAGCGTGCGATGGACCGGCGTCGTCGTAGTGGCGACGTGAAGTAGAGGAGCGGAACTGGTCCACACTAGAGCATCGTGGTAGTGGTGGCGATCCTGCCCGCCTGGAAGGCTGCACCACATCAGTTGCGCTCCGACAGGAGACATGACAAAGTAACGCCGCAGCCCGCGAACGGAAACTGCGAAGGACGGTTGCCACGTCGTCCTGCCTGACGTGCTGAGGCCTCGTCTCCAGTCCCTGTAGCAACGTGTTGGACTCAGCGTGAACCTGTTCCACAAACTCGGCCTATTAAACAAATAGGGAAGGGCGTTAGAACAATTGAACGTGTTCCACATTTAATGATAATCAACGAAAGCAACGACATACCATTGAGTTGTACGCAGCTCGAGGTTATGGGGCAAACGTGTTCGTGATCGACACCTGGTGAGGGAGAGACGTATCCCCTTGTGGCGGGAAACATCTCCAGCGTGTAACACTACGGTACCAACGAAGGTACTGTCCGTACGAAGCTCCGTCGTCTGGAGGTGTTTGGAGAACCAAGTGCTCCGCCACATGTTCCCACTCCGCAACCGTTGGCGCGATCGTTCGAACAATGGTCCCCTCGTGGGACAGACCGAGTCCCTTTCGGGTGTACCTGCATAGGACGTAATGAGCACGTAAGAAACATATACAGTGGGGTAAAACACACTACTTGCCTGTAATATTGTCGGACAAGTACTTACTTGTGGAGGCTAACAGCCAGAGAGCGTCCACCTCTCGGAGGGTAGTCTTGGTACATGCCGAGCTGTTTAAGTACCCTCTGCACGTGGTACGGCTCGATGTGCACGTCCAGCACGAGGTGACAAGTGGTTCTCCAGAGCTCTACGTCGCGCGTGCAGAGTTGCACAAGACCGTGCGGTGCCCGCTCGACGACATCGTGATGCGTGTACGGGGTCCAGCGAACACGGTCGGGCGTAAGCTGATCGAAGTCCGCCACGAACTGTGTGTACACGCGACATGTCGTTCCGCTCACCCACCTCGGCTGCAAAAGCAAGAAATATATGATTAGTGCCCATAAATCGAGATAATGCGCAGAATAAGAGGGTGCTATGAAAAATGCCTTGCAATATACAATTTACCTTACGGTGTGCCCACAACGATCCCATGGTAGGACGATTGTCGATGTCTTCAAGTCCAGACTTGTACATCTCATCGACGTCGTAGCTTGCGTACGACTCTAGCTATGGCCTCCCAATGTCAAAGCGCTCATGCGCCCATAACATTAGAAGCAGAGGGCATCCTGTCAGAGAACTTGCCTTGCTGTTCCTGGTGCAAGCATCGCAGAGACCAACGTACGTCGCCGCAAGAACAGCCGACTCCCAACTGTACTGCGGAATCTCCTCAACAGGTAGCTCGGCGATCTGCTCTGCGTAGTGGAGAAGTGCTTGTCCATGGAGTCAGCGTGAGTCCCCGTGAACATCACCCACCCAAACAACTACAGTAGATACGCGACTAAGTGTCGGCGCACTACCCAGTCCTCTTGGTCCTCTGGGAACACCTCCTGGTGGAACTAGTGCAACCAACTCCTCCTGGGCCCATGCCCATATGTGAGATCCTCTAGCAGAGCAGCCACCACTCCACCAAAACTGGCCAACAGATCATCCGCCCATCCAGCATGGACCTGTGTCGAGCCAACTCCTGCACCCGCTATCGGTAGACCCAACAAAAAAGACACATTCTCCAGAGTGGGTACCATCTCTCCAACTGTCAGGTGAAAGGTGTGTGTCTCGGGCCTCCATCTATCCACCAAAGCACTCAGCAAGGCCGCATCAATGTTGATACGGGGTGACCTTCCACGTGAATGCTCAACGAAACGTGCGAAGGTCAACTAACCCAGCGGCTCTCAACCTGTTACATGTCAAAAAGAAATAATTAGCAATGCGAGAAAATTTAAATGACAACACGAGGTGACAAATGGTTTTTCACATACCTTGGAACCCAACAAGGATCGATACGCCAATACTAATCTGGTCCCCGCATTTTCAGCACGTTGCAGAACGTCCCCTGACTAAGTCGTCTCGATCGGTGATGTTTATCGATTACCTCGTCGATCAGCGATACGTCATCCCTGGCAGCCATATCTACAAAATGCATGATTATCAGTGTCGTGAGCATCAGAAATGAATTAAAAAATGACAAAATGAGCGTGAAAAATTATGCAAAGCGAAATTTTAATAGCAGAAGTCAAATACTGATAAAATGAAGTGAACACACTACGGTGCTGGTAAATATAAATATTACAAGCCAGAAACATGAAAAAATGAGCGTGACAAAGTTAGGCAACGCGATAGTATAGTAGTACAGGTAAAATACTAATAAGTTGAACTGAACACACTCTACGACTGGTAAATATAAGTATTACAAGACGAAAAACTAAGGATTATTTCGACTTGTCGACCTCCGCCCTGGAACACGACGAATATCGCCACCTTCTGCATCTTTGCCTACATTGCACATGCTGCAATCTTTACGGCTATGGTCTCCGCCGCATACAATGCAAGCTTTTGGACGCCACGAACGGGTGTTCGTTTCAGCTTCATCCATGTGGTTCTTGATTCGACGGGTCTTGCGACGCCCCCTCGTGCCAACTAGCAAATTTGAGTCAGGCACCCAGTTGGCTTCCCCTGGGGGTGGGCGAGTGAAATCACATACCGCACGCCAACCACGCAATTCACCACGCCAGGTTGCCTCCCATGCTTCCTTAGTAAAGTAAGGCGAGACGAATATGTTCGCATCGACACCACCTTTTGCGGAAGCGGCAAGAACATGAGAGCATGGCAGATGTCGAAGGAAAGGCTTGTTGCAGTTGCATTTGCAAGCATGATAGTCTGGCCACAACGTGCACTCCAATGTGATGTCCGTACTCCCAATACCGACACCACTCTTGTCACGCAGACGTACCTCAAACAGCAACTCCCTATTCCCAGCAGGCCAGACCCTGTGCATTCCGCCCTTTTTGCTTTTCTCCTCCATATACTATGTGATAGCAGGGCTATACCTTACATTAGGATTGACAAGGTTAAGACTAGCCATGGCGTATCTTTTACAAAGATACTTCTGTGTACCCCTTGTGATGCTCTCCAAGATAGCAATAAGTGGTAAAGGACGTGTATTTTTCATCACCCAGTTGTACACTTCAGCAAGATTTGTTGTCATCACACCATACCGTGAACCATTGGTATCGTACAACAACGACCACTTTTTCTTTGGCTCATGTTCTATCCAGTCAGTGAAGCACTTCGTAGCCCTCCTCCGCTTCCTACATCGAGTAACAGATGGTGATTCATTTGGAACGGGTTCCAGGCCTTCCGGCTCCTCTTGTCGGACAAGAACGGGTTTTTTTCGAACCTCTTGCATGTGAGTAGTGGTCAGCCGATCCAGCTATTCCCATATGGCGTCGAACTTTCTTTGCTGATTCTGCTTGCACAACTTTTTGAACAGGTCCATTAATCTCTTACTCCTGAGTTGTCTGTAAAAATTTGCACCGAGATGTCGCATACACCATCTGCTATGCAAATCTGTCCAGGAAACCTCCTCAGTTACATGTTCCTTTAGCTGCTGCACCGCTGATAGAATGCCGGCATGTCGGTCATGCAGAACACACACATTTGGTCTGTTTTGAACAACACACCTTTTAATGTGACGCAGGAACCATAGCCAGCTCGATGTGTTCTCGCTTTCAACAAAAGCGAAGGCAACGGGGATGACATGGCTATCAGTGTCGACTCCGATTGCGGTTAAAATAGTTCCCCTATACTTGCCTGTCATAAATGTACCATCAACACATAACAACGGAATGCAATTTTGGAAGGCCTCTATCATGCACCCAAATGACTAAAATGCACGACGAAGGACGTTTTTCCCATTGTCATTAACCTCATCGAGAATAGCCATATGTGTGCCCGGGTTTCTGGCCCGCAACACCTCCAAAAGTGGGGGAAGGTTGTGGTATGAATCTTCGTAACTTCCAATTCTCATCTCCAGTGCTTTCTGCTTACGCATCTAAGCCTTGTCATACGATATCTCATACCCGTACTCTTTCTCCACGTCATGCATTATTGTGAACGGCGACAATGAGGTTTTTTCAACAACCTTCGAATAAACCATTGCCATCCGTATTCACTCCTTACTGGCCACACGGCTTTTATGATGAATTTCTCAATCAAAGATCTATCTCGAACATATTATGCAGCCACCCTAGCACTTCGTTCAAAACCAACTGGTCTGGTGTATTTAGGGTAGTATCAATGAATGCATATACGGTCAAATCTACCCCGCTATCACAAAGTTGTATTGGAGCGTCGCCATAATACACCCGAACGGGCACAGCACCTGACATCCTGAAATAGCATGCCAATTGCTATTAATACGTCACTACCCAGTAAGGTGTCATATGCTCTATGCTTACATTATTGCTCTAACGTATTCAAACTATATTTCATTACTTAAATATAAGTTCTATTCGATTTTAACTAATAATAAACGTATAATACCTCCATTCCATTTTAACTAATAATAAACGTATAATACCTGTACTAACAACCAACAATGATTAATTAAAAAAATTATCGTCGTCCTAAGGGATTACAAATTTATACCTTCGCTGTCGTTGCTCTTTCCTGCACAGTTGCGGATGTCTCCTTCCCAACCACGTAGTTATTCCCTCTTCCCAAATGACACAACTTTGCATCGTAAATTTAACTAATTAAATAAAATTTCCTTTCGATTTGTACTAACGCTCAATATTGATTTCTCCCCGATGATAACTATTTCACCATTACGAAATTGCTAATCACCTCAGCAAACATATACTAACTTCGAATTATTTGCAACATACAACTAAATAACTATATATACTAACATTACACAATGACTAATTGTTAACAGATTAAACAGATTATATGTACTAACAACAATGACTAACGATTCACGAATAATAACATCGAAATAACAAACCTCATATTTACAAATTAAAATTTCACAACCTAACTTAGGGATTGCAATTTTATACCTTAATCACTGCAGCTACTTGCCTTCTCTTCTCGTGGTGCTATCTCCACGACGACGTGGTGCACCGGCAGCCACGACAATGGCGACGACGTGCTGGAGCTTGCGGCGGCCTGCGAGGCGAAGCGAGCGAGGCGAAGAGGCGAGACGAAGTGGTCCTGATTTGAAACCGGGTGGGGAGTTATAAGGCAGCTTGTCGAACGCCCGTAGGCCGACAGGGACGGTGGGGGGGCCTGTCGGCACGCAGCTGGTCGACAGGGGCGGCTGTCGCGCTCCCGTTGGTCGACAGGGCGGTGGCGTGGCAGGCGACGGGCCCTGTCGAACGCCCGCTGTTCGACAGGCCTGCCTGTCGTTCGGCCGCAGTTCGACAGGGCCTATCGGCAAGCGGCTGTTCGACAGGGCCGCATATCATTTTCCGGCCGTTCGACAGGCTCATATTTTTACAATTTCATCCACATGCTAACTATTTTTACGATTTTTCATTAAAAGAATATTATTTCTAAAAAAAAATTCTTCACGCGTATATATCGCTCCCCCACGGCCCTACCACCCTCTCCCAGTCTCCCCTCCTTTCTCTCGCGCACCCGCCGCCGCCGCTCCATCCCCTCCCGCTCCGTCGCTACCCCTCCCTCCCACACCCTCCCGCTCCATCGCGCCGCCGCCAAGCCAACCGGAACGCCGCCGCCGATTTCCGCTTCCCCGCCATCGCGCCTCCAGATCGGCGACGCCGACGCCCCTCACGCCGACCGCGCCGCCGCGCCTCCAGATCGGGAGCCGAGAGCGAGGAGGCAAACAGATTGGAGGTGAACCCGCTCCTCCGCCGTCGTCGCATCCCACGCCTCGCCGCCGCCCCCTCGATTCCCCGTCGCCGTCGATTCCGCCAGATCGGCCGCCGAGAGCGAGGGGGCAAACATATTGGAGGTGAAGTGCGTAAGTTTTTAAATAGGTTAGCATCCAATGAATTATTTGGCACCTACCGCAAGAAATCTAAACTCATGCTCCCTCTCGATGAATGCTGGGACCCGAAAATATCACTTTTCAATCCTTCCGCGGCAAAGATAGGTTCAGAAAAGCTCCATTCCTTTGCTTAAATAAATCTGAAGGCATTATCACAGGGTAAACCACAATACCTCATCCTCATTTATTTCAAACACAGTGACAACGATCAGTTCACCCTCACACGGCTCCACGCTTAAGCTTGAGAACTCCTACAAGTCAGACCGGTGCTCCAGTGAAAACAAGAGATTTACGAAAAATTCAAGAAGCAGATGCAAATTCCTAACAAAAGCACTTAATAAAATACACATCTTCAAACAAACAAATCAATTATAGAACTTTCTCATAGCTCAAAAAATCACTCTACTTCCATTTGTTCAATGACCATAAGGAGCAGAAGCAACAACCCCCAAATGCATATTGCAGAAAAGCTCACTCAAGTAGAAGCTTAATTTTATTATGCTTGTAAAAAGTAACCTTGGTAGTAGTTTCCCCCCTTTTGATGTTCATTCCAAATTGAGAAAGATGCGATGAATAGTTTCATTTCATATGGTAATCAACTTGCAGCTCCATTCTTTTGCTTCTTTTTAGCATCTACAGTCTGCACCACACTCAACAGTAGTCCTGAGTCCTGACCTTGGTGGCCTCGATGGCGATGCCGCGCTTGAAGAAGATCGAGGCGGAGTGGGCGAAGACGTGGCGGAACCCGCACAGCGCCGCCACCCGGAACCCCTCCAGCTCCGGGAACGTGCTCCTTGTGCTCCGCTCTGCAACTCAGGAAGGCGCTGGGTTTAGGGGGGGGGGGGGTTCAGGGGAATCGAGTGTTGGGCGGCGGCGGAGGTGAGGTGCTCACCGGAGAGGAGGGAGCTGAAGCCGACGACGGATACGTGGCCGGCGCCGCTAGAGAAAAAGAAAGAGAAATAGAGCATTGAAGAGAGAGAGAGAGAGGATTTAGCGCACAATCAGATAATTGTACTACACAGCAGCTGCAGCAGCTCAGCGTCGCGCCGGGAGGCGGGAGGGTGATGGGGCAACGCGGGTGGCTGGGGGAGGAGGGGGGGTCGGCGGCGTGCACAGCGCTAGAGGGGGAGAGGCCGTGGCGGCGGCGCTCGAGCGGGGCAGGAGGGGGGCAAGGGGTCAAGGTAACATGTAAATTGATCTTGATTTATCTAATTTCTTACACATTTACCTACCAAAATCTGCTCCCAATCGATCGAGTGACCAGTTCAATTCAGATTGAAATCAACAGCAAAGGGAAACAGTTTGGGCAACTCGAGAAAGGGATTCATCTCAGAAGAATTATTTCTCGCCTCCTTTCAATTTCACCCTTGCTGTGGCCGGTGGCCGCCGGTGATGGAGAGGAGAAGACAATCGCCGATGCCGCGCCGTGTCGGTGATTGCGGAAGAGAGTGAGAGAGGCGGGCGGTGGTGAGGGCGGGTTAGGGCGGAGGGAAATGGCGGGAAAGAGGGGAGTGGCTCCCGCCAAAACTGCCGGACAGCGGTGGGGGAAGAGCAGAGAAAGTTGGTGTGAACTGAATTGTTTGTTTGATGGGCTTTTGAAGTTGCGACATAGTGTGGGCTTTGTGGAAGTGGAAGGGATGAAGTTTACTTTACGTCCCTCATTTTGACAACCATCTCCGCTTATAAGTGTGCCTCTACCACCACCCCTCCTCATCCTCCAATGCTGCTACTCTACCTCCATTGCTGCATGTTCATTGGGCCCTGCTGCACACAACTCCTCCCCTCCACCACGCAAGTGCTATGGCACCAACTGATGTCTCTTGTACTGGCCTATAAAGGCAGCGCCCCATCAACACACTAGCACATCAAAAAATTTTGGTGTCACGAAATATATGTTGAGACTTGAGATTAGAGCATGCATCTCAGCTTGGTCCCTATTTCTCAACAATAAAAATGCATATGGATTTCCAAATAAATGACCCTTGATTCGCCACTAGTTTTAGGGTAGGCATAAAATTATCCAAAAACAGATTATCGGTTGAACAAAATCATTTTTTGATCTTGCATTTTTGTCAGTTTAAGTTTAGCCTTAGGTGTTCTGCGCAATTCTCTATTTTGATAAACGACGAAACCAAACAACCGAGGCCACGTTTGATTTAGTGAATTATTACTATAAATTATTTACTTGATTATAAGGATAAACCAAACATTTCAAGAAATAAACTTAGCGAATATTTTAAAACAAGTGGCAATGTAGTAAAATAAAGATTTATGAGACAACATGTTTTTTTAAAGAAAACATGAAGCAAATAAGCCATTTCAACACCTCAATGAGCAAGTTGAAAACATATTTGCATAGCCAGTCATCTCGTATAGCTATCCAAACGGGCGGCCAAGACCAGCATATCAAGGGCTCGTAAATGACTCAACCCATTAGGCACGGCTTCTATGGCGGACCGTGTTGTGCCGAGGCCTAGGCCCAATCATGTAGGCGCATCCCCAACTTACAGATTTACCTACAAAACGCATTCCCAACTTACAAAATCTATGTAGGCGCCACGTCGGCCAAAACCGGGCTCAATACCGCCGAGGAACCTCGTTTGCATTGGTTTTATAAGTTGGGGATGCGTTGTATCTGGTTTTGCGGTTCGAGGACGATTTTGTGATTCGGTGACAAGATGAGGGACCTTGGGTATACTTTTTCCGCACCGAAAAGGATCAGAGAATCCCAGCCCAGCACAACCTAGTCCACAATGAGCAAAGCGAGCATTTGACACCTTCCTGCTCTCCCCGCGCTGTTCGGCAGTTTTTGGCGGGAGTCGCTCCCTCTTTCCCGCCATTTCCCTCCGTCCTAACCCTTGCCCCCACCACCGCTTGCCTGCTCTCTCTCTCTTCCGCAAGCACTGACGCGACATGGCCTCGGTGGCTTCTCCGGCCTCTCCATCACCGGCGGCCACCGGGCCACAGCAATGGTGAAATTGAAAAGGAGGTAAGAAATTATTCTTCTGAGATGAATGCCCTTCTCCAGTCCCCCAAACTGTTCCCCTTTGCTGTTGATTTCGATCTGAATCGGTTGCTCAATCAATTGGGAGCAGATTTTAGTAGGTAAATCTGTAAGATATGTGGATAAATCAGGATCAATTTCCGTGTTACCAGACGACCCCTCGCCCCCCCCCCCCNCCCGCTCGATCGCCGCCGCCTCTCCCCCCAGTGTCGTGCGTGCCACTGACCCCGCTCCCCCAGCCACCCGCATTGCCCCCCATCAGCTTCCCGCCTCCCATCGCGCGTCGCCATCGCCACCCCGGCGCGGCGCTGCATTGCTGTGTGCTAGTACCTTGATCTGATTGTGTGCTGAATCTTCTCTCTCTCTCTGTTCAATGCTCTATCTTTCTCTCTTTCTACCTCTCCTTTTTCTTTTCTTTTCTTCCAGCGGGTAAACATTTTTAAGTTCTTTGCTAGCAGTTCTGGTTTATTAGATGAAGCACACAGGATAATGAGTAGCTCTTCAGTACTCCAGTTTGTTTTTTCAATTCCGGTGATGCATTTTGTCCTACGTTTGCCTTTGAAAGTGTGTAATGAATGGTCATCAGTTGCAGCCTAAAATACGCTGTTATTTCATTTCCTCTATGTTTCACATCGACATTCTTCAAACCAAGCACCATCTTTTTCTCATCGTACCCTTTTTTGTTTTCTGTTTTACCAGTTTTTTTTACAGTTCTTGATCTGAAACGGAGACGATGGCGAGAGAGGACGAGAAGGTTGACGCGATGGAGATTGATGGGCAGCATCAGCAAGTGGCCACCACCGCCGTACCAGATGGCTTCAATGCTGATTACCTCAGGATCTACTATGGTACTGTAGTGCTTCCCTTTTTCTTCTAATCCGTCACTGAAATTTAAGAAACTACGCACCGCACAGTGCTCTTTTCGCTGATTATTTTCTCTTTGTCTTGGATAATCCGCAGAAAGCTGCGATCTTGAAGCAAAATATTTTTCTAGAACACATTGAAGCAAAATATTTTGGCATATATATACACTGTAATAGTGGTTGTAGGTAATCTATGCTTTCTCCTTGGAAAAATGTCGCAACTTCTTGCAACTGCTGTTCAGAATAATAGTTATTGATCTGTGCAGTTCAAATGGTTTTAACTAAAAGATGCTTAATTTAAAATCACAGTTGATCTGCCATATAATGTCCACTTCAACAATTGTGATGGCCAACTGCCAGTGCTAATGGTTTTGTATGTATGCTACAATTGCAGGAAAGCTCTTCCCTCATGTCGATTTCTTCAAGTGGCTTTCATATGGAAATGGTCTGTCGTTGTTGGTTCAGGATCTAGTTGTTTTACTAATTGTTTCATCTATATAATACGATTTTGTCCTTTTGTAGACGGGAAACATCCAGGATGTGATCAGTCGTATGTTGGACGTCGAGAGTTTTCATTTACACTAGAGAATGACATCTACCTTCGTTTCCAGTCCTTTGATAACGTGGCTGAAATGGAGAACTCTATCAAGGAAAAGTGCCCTTTCAAGATTGATATTGGACCTGTATATAGTGTAGATGTATGTTGTGTAATCACTTAACTTGGACATTATTTTTTTATGTGAGTTTGATTTTCCGCATTAAGCTCCGTTTTTTCAATATTCTGATGAAAACTGTTTATTTTGTAGCCTGCAAAGCGGCATGCCTATGCTCAATCTGGCAACAACGTCTTTGTGCCAGTGGAGAGAGAACTTATTTTCGATATAGTAAGAAGCCTGCAAAATTTCTCCTGTAGATTTTATTTGTATTTTTCATCAAGCATCTGTTCCAAGCCGTGAGGCATTTCAACATCACAGGATATATCAGATTACGATGATGTTCGCTATTGCTGCTTTGGAGCTGATGTCTGCATGAAGTGCTGGCCTTTAATGACCATTGCTATCAAAACCTTGGATGCTTCACTTAGAGGCATGTTGTTTTGCAATGCAATTAATTAAACACACATGCAAACACTCGCTTTTATTTCAGTTTAATTGACTTGAATTGCAGATCTTTAGTCAACTATTTTGTTGGTTAGTTTGACTTGTAACAATTGAGAGTATGTGTTTACAGATGATTTTGGTTTCAATCACATATTGTGGGTATATAGTGGTCGTCGTGGTGTCCATTGCTGGGTTTGTGATAGTAGAGCAAGAAAGTATGCATGATTTTTTTCCCCTTTTCATTTCTCCATTTAGTTTGGTGATCCTAAAATGCTCTGGTATTTTCCTGTTAGGCTCAACAACGAACAAAGGGCTGCAATTGCTGATTATTTTCGCGTCTACAAGGTGGTATTCCTTTATTCATGATCCTAGATGGCGTTTTGTCGCTGAAATCTTGCTGTATGGATCTTTTGCAGGGTGGTGAAAATACAATGAAGAAAGTTTCATTGACTGGAGCTGTTCTCCATCCTTTCCTTGCGTATGTCTGAATGATCTCAGTTCCTTGTTTTTCAATCATAAGTTGAAATTGTATATGTTTTATCAGTACAAACTGAAAAATAGCCAAATAGGCTGTAATGAAACTCTATTTTCCTACAGACGGTCATACACTGATGTTCTGAAAGGCTTCTTTGAAGATAAGCTACTACTTAGCCAACAACTATTTGCATCTGAGGAGAGATATCAGAAAATACTTGATCTTATCCCTGATGAAAGTAAGAATGCAAACCTTAACTAAAACAATATCTTTTAGTATCATCACTGCTATCAACCATTTCTCGTTTGTCAAGTCTTGAATGTCTTCAATCATTGTAAAGTGTGCCATTTCTAGATGTTGCTAGTGAGCTCCATGACAAGTGGCAAGGAAACAGACGATCTTCTATTTCAAAGGAAGATGCAAATGCTACCAGGTGGGAGCAACTAAAGTCAACCTTGCAGTCAGGAAAACACAAGGTCCATGCATAATCTCTCGCAATCCTACTTAATTTTATTTGCACATTTACTGGTGTATCAGTTTTCATCATATCGAGTATTGTATTCTCGAGGTTTCATCACAATGTTACATGTGGGATTGGTTGCTAATTTACAATTTCTGACAGTTCATTCTATTTTGCTGAATGCACAATGATGTTCTTTCATGTTTCTGCCACAGGGGCTTCGAAGATGTATAGAAGAGATTGTCTTCTCATACACATATCCTAGACTTGATATGGAGGTAAAAGCAAAACGATCAACATCACATGTTTGCAGCAAGTCATAAATTCATGTTCTGATTCCTATTCAACATTCTGGTGCATATCAGGTTTCTAAGCACATGAATCATTTGCTGAAAGCACCCTTTTGCATACACCCGAAGACAGGTTAGACCCAAGTATATTTCCTATTTTTGCATCTAATGAATGAAGATACTTTTTTGCACTAGAAACTGTTTTTGTTGGCTGTCCGTGTATATACACTTGGTGTATCCGTTGGAAATCTCTAATGCAAATGTTCCTTGAATGATACACATTTTTCACATTTATATGCATTCATTTCATGCTTACACTTATACGTAAAATATGTTCTACCTCATGAGTTCTAAGTTCTAACAATTGTTTTAAAATCTTTCCCTAGGCCGTGTTTGTGTTCCAATCGATCCAGATAACTGTGATGATTTTGATCCTACGACAGTTCCAACTCTATCACAGGTGTGGCTTTAGAGCCAAGCATTAAAAAAAACAATATTCTGAGATCTAATTTACCTTTGGAAGCGTCATTATGCTAAACTGACTTGTTGAAACTGTTGAACTTAACCAGCTTTTGGGTGAGCTCAATGCAGCTGGTCTTCGTACTGATTCTGAAAACGGCAAGTGATAAATTCTTCACTTTTAGGAATCCTGTGTTGAACTATTTCATCCTAAAACTTTCAGTAATCTTTTGATAATCCTTTAATGGACTACAGATTGGGAAAGAACATCTCTTGAAAAATCTATCAGGTTTTTCAGGACATCGTTTCTGCAACCATTGCTGAAAGCCTGCAAGGTATGCAGTATTTCCTTCTACATTTCTATGGCAGGAAACTGGATATGCTTGTTTAGTTCCCAGTCAGTCTCTTCCATATCTTAAACTGAACGGATCGGGCGCTATACTCGTGTCTACTCTTGCTACAGCGCTTTGCTTGCAAGAAATCGTCTGTGTTCTTCTGGTTCCATAGTTTTCCAGGGTCAAGTCTCAGTTTCTGCCTTGTAATGTTGCAGGAGGAATTAGAAAGCTCATACAATGCAAAGCTCCAGCAGTCCAAGAATACCTTGACTTGGTAAAATTCACACTCAACTTCCAGTTGATCTTACCAACCTAGTGCCCCATGAAAAGCTTCTTCTCCATGAGACGAACCACTGAACCCGGCATTGGCTGTGTTAACTGGTTAACCACAACGCTCTGAATGAGGAGCAAAATACTCTGCGATGCTGCTGTCATGTTAGCTTTGCTCCAAGGAAGTTGCAATTGTAGAATATCCAGTGACCGTCTTAGAGGCAGCTTGGTGCTGGCTTGAACCTTTTGATCTTTCATGTTGCTGACTTGATGTTATTAGGATAAATTCCTTTAATTGTTGCTGCTGTGCTGGCTTGATGCTGCTGTCATGTTAGCTTTGCTCCAAGGAAGTTGCAATTGTAGAATATCCAGTGACCGTCTTAGAGGCAGCTTGGTGCTGGCTTGAACCTTTTGATCTTTCATGTTGCTGACTTGATGTTATTAGGATAAATTCCTTTAATTGTTGCTGCTGTGCTGGCTTGATGCTGCTGTCATGTTAGCTTTGCTCCAAGGAAGTTGCAATTGTAGAATATCCAGTGACCGTCTTAGAGGCAGCTTGGTGCTGGCTTGAACCTTTTGATCTTTCATGTTGCTGACTTGATGTTATTAGGATAAATTCCTTTAATTGTTGTGAAATGAATTTTATAGGATTCCTACAAGTCGCCGAAAAGAATGATTGTTAAATGCTTCACACCAAGCTAGTAGCCACTATAAGATGTTGCAAAACTGGTCACCATAAGATCTAAACTAGAATTAGTAAAATTAACCCTCGATCGTCTAGAGCTATGCTCGGTTTGTGGCTGATGACTTTGTTGAGAATATCTTTACGAAGCTGTAAAAGTAAAAAAGGTTCGTTGTAGTTTTTTTTTACACGTAGAATTAGACAGTACTATGTCTTCCTCAATTGTATTATATTTTTAGAACACGACATAGATGAAAAGAAAAGTTGATGCCAAATACCCAAAATGTCAAAAAAAAAACAATGAAACAGACCAAAATTATTTGAACATGACCAAACTCATGGAAGTTTTACTTTCAAAAAAGTCAACCTCTTCTAAAATAAACGGGAGAAGTATATGCAAAGAGAGTAGTTGGTTTTGTCGCTGTCCAAACTATTTTTTTCATGTGGTGTTAATTTATGTACTATTAAGCAGCCTTGTCTCTGTCCGATCCGTTCCGTCATAGATGAAATCATGTGACATGATATGATATACGACGGGAAAATAGTTTTTTTGAAAAAAAAAAGACCAACATGATAAGATAGATCGGTAAGAAGAAACAAGAAGGTAATTGAAAAATGACCATAGTAGGCCAAAAGGAGGTAACAGAGTATCTTGGAGGAATTCATTTCTTTCCTGAGAGTTTCTCTCTCTTTTTGACCCGCACATTATTTTTCCAATCACAAATAGAGAAGATAGGCGGGGTGGAGCTAATTGGCGAACACGTCCGGACAGCCTAGTAGCCCATTAGCCTCCCATCTTCTACTCGAGATCTCGTCCTACTCTCTTTTCACCTTATCACTATCTTCCTGATATGTTGACCGTCAACAAACGGTTCTTTGGCTTGGCGATGGGGAGCAGGAGCAGGACGTGTCAGTGACAGCGTCGAGGACGGCCTCTCTCCAATGAGCTCTCTCCGTCGAACTCCCTCCACCCTCCCTCCGGCGTGAAATCCAAGTCAGCTTGGATTCCTTGCCTCCTCCGTTACCACCGCCCGACCGTGCCGCTACCTGGCCTTGCCGACACCAAAAGGTGTTAACAACCGGCATGTCCAGCCTCTTTCCCTCCCCTTCGCCTCACTTTGCCTCCACCACCAACACCGAGAATGAATGCGTGCTTGAGTGCGCATATGGAGTTGGGACACATGGCCAAGGCTTGCAATGCAGGCTCGTCTCGTCACAGCAAATGCTGCTAGCTAGTAGTACTCCCTCGTCCCAAAATTTATTACTCTTTTCATTCCATAATATAAGAGATTTTGAAGGAATATGACATATACTATTACTACGAATTTAGACAAAGACTAAAATATGTCATATCTTTTCAAAATCCATTATATTTTGAAACGGAGAAGTAATAAATATAGAATAGGTTGTGATACATGTTCAGATTTATTATAATATAAGATAATATATTAGTTTAATTAAAAGCTAATTTATTTTGGAATTAAGGGAGTAGGTACTATAGGGTGACGGCCGATCGGACAGGGACCGGATGGCTAGATTCAATGCGATGCAGCCAAAACTTGTTTCATGATTTTGCTCTCCATTATTGCTTGCAGAGTGGAGCAGCAAACAACCGGGTTTGGTTTCCAGTGGTTGCATCCGCTAGTGGATTTTTTACAATTTGATTTTTTACAAAAACTTATTTTACAAATAGACTTTTGAAAAATTTATCCTAGAAATAGTTTTTTTTGGGACGCCAGAGTGACTGGCGTCGTGGTCAAACGGGACGGCGCCACTGACGCCGTCATCCTGCCACCGTGACAAACCCGGCAGCCCAACGCTGACATGATAGTAAGAGGACGCCAGCATTGCTGGCACCGCCCTCATCACCACGGCGCCATCATCGCTGGCGCGCCATCATATTCTTCGTTGTTTTTTTCTTATAATCCAAAAAGAGCAAAAAAAAATTAATAGATTAGTTTTTCGTAGTTCTATAAACCTTTAAGCCTTTTTTTATCAGTACTACTTAGTTAGAGCTTGTTAAGTTTTCTATTATATCGTTGTGTCGAGTTGTTAGTATTAGCGTTCCATCGTTTAGAGTTTTGAGTTCTTGCCGTCATCATCACTATTGCTACCTTACCACCATCGCTACCACCCACTAAATTCCTTTTTGTTTGTGCAAGATTTGTTTCTTCCTTGAAATCTGATTGTCTTTGAGTCTGTCGTCAAAACAATCATAACTCGAGTGTCCTTCGGTAAAATAGCCATATCTTTTTCATATCAATTCGAAATCAGACATATAATATATCCACGGACATCTACAGAAAAAGTTACATCCGTTGCTCCCCTGCTTCGTCGGGTTCAGCGAAATCAAAATCTTGAAATTCCACTTGCAAGATTGTGTTTTTGAGGTGAGAAGCTTCGGGACCCATTTCGATAGAACTTTAAAAAATTCTATGGACCACATATTTCGTCCGTTCGAGCTTAAATTTTCTGTGGTTGGTTCCTGCGTGCTCCTATGTGTGAAAAAATATTAGAAAAATAAAATAAAAAAAAAGTTGCACCTCTCTACTCTACACTAGAGAGAGAAAAATGAAAGATTGGAGCTTCGGCCACGTCCGCGTTGGGTGTGCCACGGTGGCAGGGGACGGCGCTAGCATCCTTGGCGCCGTCCCATTGAACCACGGCGCCAGTCACTCTGGCATTCCAAAAAGGACCATTCCTAAGATAAGTTTTTTCAGAGATCTATTTATAAAATAAGTTTTTATAAAAGACCAAATTGTAAAAAATCCACGCATCCGCTACCTCCATGCACCTATTTTCGGGCGCATTGAACAACTGTCATGTTTTCTCAAGCTACTTTAAGCTTTTTATTTATGGTGAGTGGTGCTCATTCCCTATCCCTCACATGTTTTTCTTTCTTTTTTTACATCAGTTAAAAATCATTAGTACGAGCGACATGGAATGGAGGTAAAATGTTGTGACAATTTGTTAGGGAAAAACATAAAATGCAACTTGTTCGGGTGATTGGTAAGCCGTGAAAAAATATAAACGAAGCAACTAAAAATAATTTACGAATGAACTTCCATAGCTGTATTCCCATCTATTTAAAAGACAATGATATATAAAATATAAATTACTCCTTTCAAATCCTAAGTTAAATATTTTAATTTTTAACCATCCATTTTTATAAACTCATATAGTTTAATATCGAGAAAATTCCTTATGTACCCATGAAAAGTAGCCCAATCCCTTACATGTCCTTGAAACTTACTCGATTTCCTTATGTACCCCCGAAATTTCGATTTGTTCCCATACATGCCCCTACCATTAGTGAGATGTTTGTGTGCATGCGTGTGTTAGCTTGTCATTATTTTCAAAAAATACGAAAATGCCCCTGTCAACCCTAAGTAAATTAGGCAGCCACCTCCAATCCCAAATCGTGTCCCCAAATTTCCCCAGGCGCGCAGCGCTGCGTATCGCCGCCTTCTATCGTCGCTGCTTGTGCTCGGCTTCCACATCCCCGCGGCGGCGCCTCCGCATCCCGCCGTGGCCTCGGCTCTACTTGTAGTCCGCATCCCATAGGCGGCGGCGGCGGGATCCGCATCCCATCAGCAGCGGCGACGGGGTCCGCATCCAGTGGGTGGTGGTGGCGTCTCCCCTACCCTTCACGACGGCGGCGGGGTCCACATCCCATCGACAGCGGCGACGGGGTCCGCATCCGGCGACGAGGGGTACTGGTACTGTTTTTTACCCTCAGCTTGTGTAGGCTTGTGGACTTGTGGTCATGAAAGATCCATTGTCATTTTACTCATGAAATATTGAATGCCATAACAAAAGATAAATGCATTAAATTTCATCAAAATTTATGTCCAAAATTTTATGTACTAATTATTTAGTCTTATGAAACACATACTGTGCAGTCATGAATGTTTCAATCTTTTGTCAAAGCTAGCTGCCAAACATGGGCAGTTTTCAGCTCCTTCAACCTCAAAGGTATTATGGATATTTTCAACCAAACCCAATGAATTCTACTAACCCTAACGGTAGGGGCATGTAGAGACCCTAACGGTAGGGGCATGTAGGAGATCAAATCGAAATTTCGAGAGTACATAAGAAATCAAGTAAGTTTTAAGTTTTAGGGGCATGTAAAAGATTGGTTAGCTTTTCATAGGTACACAAGAAATTTTCTCTTAAATATCATAAGATAACTTAGGATAAACGTGGAACGAAAGTAATTTGAAACAGACGTAATATGATTTGAAAAAAAAACCCTTAAATCAACTCTAAAATTAAAATTAATTTTTAAAAATTAAATTTTGGTTATGTTGGCTGGTAAACCACAAACATACGTTGGAGCTGAACTTATAGCCTTCTAGAAGACAAAAGGGAATCTGAGCTAGACTTTACCAAGGGATCACGAGCTTCTCTCTCTCTCTCTCTCTCTTTTTTTACTCTCTGTTTTTTTAAAAGATAGATCATGCGTTTGACTCTAGTACATGTGTAGGGCCGCTACCGAATTCTCGCTGTCCTCGCAGCCATTTTTATACGCCACGCGACGCCAACCTCATCTTCTCTTCTCCAAGAAACCAAGCTCTCTCTCTCTCACGCGCGCGCCATGGCCGGAGACGGCGCCACCTACAAGGGCGGCATCAAGGCCTACTGGAAGCGCCGCGTCTACGGCCGCCTCGACCCCGCCTCCTCCGCGCAGCGCCGCCCGCGCCTCCCCACCGCGGAGCTCGGCGACGGCCGCGCGACAGGAGGAGGAGGAGGAGGAGCGGGGCGGCGGGCGCGGTGGCGAGGGTGGCGCGTGCGCCGCCGCGGGCTCGGGCTCGGGCGGCGGATCCTGCGGGCGCTCTCGCCACGGCGGCTGCTGGCGCGTCTCCGTGACGCGTACGTGCGGGGCATGCTCCGCCTCGCGTGCGACGGCGGCGGCGGCGGCTCGGCGCTGTACGGCCGCTCCGACCCCTTCGCGCGGCCGCGGCCGCTCAGGGAGTACGACGAGAAGGCGCTGGTGGATCTACCGCTCCATCCTCGCGCGCGGCGGCGGCGGGGTCGTCCCCGTCGCCGGCGACGCCACCGCGGTGGTCGCCGTGGCGCGGCTGCCCACGGTGGCGGGAGCGTGACTGCCGCCGGATTTGGCGCGAATCCGAAGCTTTGTCACGCTCTTTTTTTCTTTTTTCTTCTTTTTTTCCCTTTTTCCCCTCTTAATTTCTCTCATGCAAGACTTGTGAACCAGAATTTTCGTACTGCTGTCCTAATCGTGTCTGTTATAATTAGAATCTTCTTAAAATTTGCTGCAATCTGCAGTGTCATTCGCACGTCTGAATTCTAATTATGCGATGCTGGTTGCTGGGTTAATCTTCCTGACGGGGAACGATTGGTTAAGTTTGAGAACGAGTAAAAGTATAAATATGCATGTGGGTTTTACTCATCCAAAGAGTTTGAAAAAATCAGTTTTGCTGGATTTGCGCTAGAAAATCCTAGTATAGATATCCGCGATATCTATAGCACACGCATTACAACTCAACTGCTCTAGTAGTCTAATCCACTTATTTGAAAATTGAGGGGCTAGCAGCCGCATCCATTTATCATTTGGACTCAATGATGTGTGTGACACCTGTTTTGGTGTGAACATAGCTTCAAATACAATTAGTGTCCAAATTGGAATTCGACAATAATAAAAGAGATAGCGCACGAGACCTAAAAGTAAATGGATACGAAGATAAGGATTTAGACATGTTCAAGCCCTCTCGATAAGAGGTAATACCCTACTCCTGTTTGGGGATTATATCCGCCGGGTGTGTATTGATCAGATGATCTGATTGTGGTTATCTATGTTCATGCCCTTGGAGGGGGCTCCCTGCCCACCTTATATAGGTTGGGGGGCAGTGTTACAAAGTAGAAACCTAGCCGAACACAACATCAGTTTTCTAATCTATTACATGATAGTACTTGGTCGGGGCTCTATATCCTGACTTAAGATATAAGGCAACATAGCAACCGAGTCATACTCTATTACATAATACATGGATCCAGTTGTTGGTATTTCTTACGTTCACAGATAAAATCCGCAAGCGCACGGATATACCACTGTAGCACTTCACCCGGAAGTATTCCAAGGTATTGAATTTCCACAAGGAACGCGTGTGTTTAGCTCTTCTTTAGGTTCATCCAAGGACACAAGATAAATGTAGGCCAAAGGGTAGAGAGGATTTTCTAATGTGGTACAGGATCGTTTAGAAAGCTTAACTTTAATCCTATCGCTATACTTCAGGCACTGGCTTGCTCGCTACTACCAGAACGCGCTTTACTTCGTACCCGGACAGAGAGGACTACGATGATCTCAAGGGTTGTTACCACCTCTAGACTAACCTCTAACGTATTATGGGATACGTAGCAAACACTGGTAATTAACTACCTAGACACCATGTCTATGCAATTAATTACTACTCTAGCGTTAGCTAAACACTAAAGTAATCACTATTTCTTAATGAACAATAGTGAACAATGATCCAGCAAGCTAAATATGAACTAACTAATAAGTATATCACACAAGATAAATCTCAATTACTTAATTAAAGTATTCTCAACTAGAGCAAAGTAATTGCTAAGGTACAAAGGAAATAGAGAGAGATCCGACAATTCCGGAACTCCTCCAACTCTTTCTTCCTCACTCTCCCTTATTGTAAGTATACATAAAAGAATACATAGAGCCTCTTATAATTCAGCTCACATCTTGGTGTGTATTGAAATGAAGGAGGAGAGGGCCTTTTATAGCTTCATGAAGGCGGTTGGAGCGTGGGAACCGGCCATAACCGCCATAGGAAGGTTGGTAGTAACTGCCAAAGGCGGTTTTGGTGGGCTGGGCTGAGCCTGGATCCCCTGGCTAGCCCCCTTGGCCCACTCCTTCCTCCTGGCCCCCTGGCCCCCTGGCCCACTCCAAAGACGGTTGTGGTGGGCTGGGCTGAGCCCCGACCCCTAGCTGGCCTCCCTGGCCCACTCTTTCCTCCTGGGCCCTGACATGTGGGTCCTTATTCCATTGGCATAATGGTTGGGCCTAGTTGCAGGTATTTCGTTGGGTTTATGGGCCCAAGACTCCATGGGCTTGGATATGAATGTAATTCTTCCTCTACTTTATGTATATTTCATCTCAACTTTGGTAGTTTTTCACCTGCATCCAAATATACACCAACACTCATGGAATTTGTTAGAAATAAACCCTACCACTATGTTGGATGTTTTATATTTTTAGATTTATGCAGGTATTGATGGCGTAAATTTGGTATTTAATAGCCATCAACAAACCCCTACACTTAACTCTTTACTCGTCCCGAGTAAAGGTTAAGGATTATTGTGGAATAAAACTTCCCAAGGTATGGTACTAGTATACAATTTATTCTAAGCTATACCTATACCTGTGAACTTTGCGATGTCTATCTTACCAACTTGGGTAATTGATAAATGGAACGGTCGTGACTCAAGTCGTTCCTGTTCCTCCTATCAATCACTTGGGTTTTTCATATATTTTCAAAATATAGCTATACTCCTCAAATGACTCTCTTGAATCACTCATTTTGATTTTTGGATCCTCACGAAGGCATGTATTGTCGAGTTGTCTCTATTCTAAAAGGCTATATACGTGGAGCTTGGTAGGGATCAATCAGAGCGTACCTGTATCAGATATTTTGCCAAGCCAAAAGACTGGACCCAAGGAGATAGCAAGTCATACTTTCTGATCAAGAATGTGCATGTGTATGGTATGGTGATGGAAAAAGGAAAATGATAACTCCTTTTGTATACTTCCTCCAATTTTTTTCTTTTTGGAAATTTGAGAGAGTGCATGGCTATCTTTTTCTTTGCTTTCTTCTTTTTTTTTCATCATGCTCCATACTTGTATGAGCAAGACTTTATTTTTTTTCTTTCCTTCTTTTGCATAGCCATGCCTCCCTTTTCTTTTGAATGAACTTTGGATAAAGAGGCATAAATAACATGAAGTATTTATTTTGTGGATGATGGATGAAATGGATGATGAATGAGGGATGCTAGCTTCCAGTGTAGAAGTTTAGCATATGTGCGTGTATGTGGAGTGTGTGTGATCTTGATCATTAAAGTATGAAAAGCATCTCACATGGGTCCCAATAATTTGACAAGGCTCAATGCAATGTCTGTAAAATCAAAGTGTGTTTGATTCTTTTATTGTGATGAACAATTGGCATCTGAGGTTATTGGTTTGATATTTGGAGATTATTGGCGAAGTGGTTTGTGAGATGATTGAATTTTCAGACGGTGAACAGGGACTGTTATTTTGTTGAGTCCGGTCAGACCGGGAAGGTAATGCCGGTCAAACCGGACTGGGCAGGTAAGGCCGGTCAGACCGGAGGTGTGTGTGTGGTCAGACCGGCCAGCCCACGGTCTGACTGGTCGACTCTGTGTCGGTTTTGGTTTCGGGTTGTTTCTTTGGATATCCGTGGTTAATTCGTGTTTATGGCTTCTAGATGGATACTATACGTATGAAATATTGTTGTGTGCTAACAATGAATCAAGTTGATGATAGCTTGTGCTCGGATATGGTTTCTTTGTTTGATTCATGTGTAGGTAATCTTTACGTCTCGGGAGAGTATTGCCGGTGATGGATCGGGAGTCAACTTGGAGATAAGGTGACGTCCGGACGGTCAGATATCATGCGGGATACTTAGGCTAAAGATTAATGCACGTGGTTGGTGAAGATTCCATATGGCATACGATGGTGGTATTGTGTGTGTATGGGATGCGGAGTCAAATTTGGAAGGAGTTCAAATTTGGTACAATTGGAATATGTAATGTTGGTTTCTTGTACGGAAGGTTTCCTAGGTGGATTAGGACTTCTTGTATGAGTTTGGTTCGTGGCTTTAGGCTGCCTACCTCATGTATAAATAGAGAGGGAGGGTGTGGCCTCCCGGTATCGCTTTGGAGAGCACTGAGTTGAAAGTTTAGTTAGGGTTTCGAGTTTAGTCGAGATTGTCGTGAGGAGTGCTGTTGTTGCACTTTGTAAACACAGAGAGAAGTAATAAAGTTGTCATCTACTTTGAGAGATCTTCAATTTGTGTTTGCTCGAGTTCGGCGGTCTAACCGGCGAATCATAGGTGGTCAGACCGGAGGCATCACAGCGGTCAGACCGACAGGACAGAGCGGTCAGACCAGCAGGACAGCACGGTCAAACCGGTAGGACAGGGCGGTCAGATCGGCTGATCTATTCCGGTCAGACCGATCTACATCGATTTGAGGGTAACTTTTAATTCCGCTAAAAGTTTTGGTTTTTGGGTACTACAACCATTCACCCCCCTCTGGTTGGCTTAGTTCTTGTTCTTCGATCCTACAATGTCAAGCAGCCAAAATATATGGTTTGCAATATGAATCATATTTGGCCTTGGTAGGTAATCATATAGTCACTAAGGAGTATTGCTCGAAAAATTAAATTTTCACAAAGATAAAATCCCAAGTATCATGACAGTTAGACAGGAATTTCTTTTGTCATCTCCATATCACAAATATCTATTACTTAAATTAGCAAGGGTTCCTATGATAGATATATGTTCACAAGTAACAAGTGTTAGCAAAGAATAAGCTAAGAAAGGTTCCTGGTGCGGGTACTTCTCTGTATCTATAATCGGTTGGATGGCCATGATGGATTGTCGTAAGGAACTCGTCAATCAGGAGTGGTTTCTACCAGAGGGCATAGTTAGGGAGTTATAGCCATATAGTTGTACATTAGCAAGTGTATATTAACATGATTATATTTCTTGGGTTTAGTGTACCTTAATGGTGCCAGAAATGCTACAGCGGTATATCTGTGCACTTGCGGATTTATATTTGTAACCGTAAGAAATACCGACTAATATTTCTGGCACCATTGCTGGGGATTATGTTCCTAGTATTGTTGTTAAGAAATGTCAACCAACATTTTTGGCGCCATTGCCGGGAAGATAATTGGTTTAAGAGTTTACTACACGTTATTAATTAATATCCACCCATGTATGATCACTGTGCTTTGCAGGCTAACCTTGGTCGTTTTCGCTTTTATGTGAAAACAGGGTAGTGCATGACCGGTTTTGATTTGCCGACAAATTTTAAAGAAAATCCTGAATCACTTTTGAGAAGAGTCAAACCCCGCGTCATCCCTTGTCAAGTGATCCTGTTAGCAACTAAACCCGTCATTTTCACACCGTCAACATTCATGACAATGGCCGCTGAGAAGACCCTCCGCGAGTTCGCCGCTCCCTCCACTAACAATGTGCCTGTCGGGCCCAGGGTCAACATCGGGGATGTGGACTTCGACCGACCAGCCTAATTACCATGGCGCAGGCTAGCCCGTTCTGTGGCAAGCCAAACGAGGATGCAAGTGCTCATTTGCAACAGCTCCTGGAAATCTATAGCACATATACCATTAAGGGAGTCAGTCAAGACACCATCCGACTCTGCCTGTTTCCGTTTTCTCTTCTTGGGAGTGCGAAACAGTGGTTTTATGGGAATCGTGCGACGATGGACACCTGGAACAAATGCTCAGCGACATTCCTCTCAAAATTCTTCCTGATGGGCAAAACTAATGCCCTTCGTGGAAGAATATCCAACTCCAGTAAACAAGAGATGAGATGATCTCAGAAGCTTGGGAAAGGCAGCAGGAATATGTCACTGCCTGTCTCATCATGGGATGGACAAGTGGCTCATCCTGTAGAGTTTTTACAATGGATTGACTCCCTCGTCATGTGACCATTTGGGTGCTGCTACTAGAGGAGCTTTCTTCTCGAAGACTGTTAAAGGTGCAATCGACTTGATTGAGAAGATGGTCTCCAACATGGGGTGGAGTGAAGAACGATACCAAACCCATCAGAGGGGCATGCACACTGTAAAGGAGACGGAGATGCTTGCCGCCAAGCTGGACGTCCTGATGAAATGCTTGGACGACCAGGAGAAGGACATAAGGCAGGGTACTGTTAAGGCCCTGGACTTGCACATGACATGTGAGGTCTGCGGTAATACCGATCACTCCGGCACAGACTGTCCAGAAACCTGAGAAGACGTAATGTTCATCAATAACAACAACAACGGGTACCGTCCACAAGGAGGTCAAGGGTGGAACAAGCCTCGCCCTTTCTATCAAGGAGGTAACAACGGTAATTTCAATAATAACTAACCCTCCTTGAAAGATCTTGTCTTTAGCCAAGCTAAAATAACTGATACTTTATCTAAGAAATTAGCTGCTAACGACAAGGTTTTAGAAAATATAAATGTCAAGTTAGATGGCTCCGCCTCTGCTTTCAAAACCAGCTGCGCTTTAATAAAATGCTAGAAACTCATTTAGCTCAGCTGCTGTTCTCGTGCCTACTACTGAATCTGGGAAGATTCTGGGGCAACCCAAACCTTCCTTAGAAAATGTTAAGGCGGTAACCACGAGGGGAGGATAATCCACTTGTGAGTCGCCGTATCCTAACACTATAGGAACAAGCAAGGAGGGCAAGGATGATACACCATCTAACACCTCTGGAGACAAAGAAAATGTGCAACAAGGAAAGACAGCGCTGCAGGAATACTTCGACACCAATATGCTGCCATTTCCCCAGCGCAACAGGAAGCCTTCCATGGATGATCAGTTCGCTCGCTTCATTGACGTGATACAAAAGATCCATATCAACGTCCCTCTTTTGGATGCGATGCAAGTTCTAACCTATGCTCGCTACCTCAAGGACATTTTGAATAACAAGGGACCGATGTGCACCATGGAATTGGTGAAATTGACGAAGGAGTGTAGCAATGCTATACTCCACCGGCTTCTAGAGAAGAAGGATCCGGGGTGTCCCACAATTGCTTGTTCGATTGGGATGCAGTACTTCGATCAAGCCTTGTGTTTTCTATACTAGAAGTACAGAAATGAGGCTTTTGTTTTTTCTTCTCCACTTAGCCTAGATTTATTATTTAGTGAGAGTATTCTTATAATGTTCCTTCTGTGTGTCAACCTATCCTTATCCTATAATTGATTAACCATTGCATTAGACTTTGATCTACATAAGTGTGATGTGAATTAATAACATAGTATTCTCTTGCCATATCTTCCCTTGGGATTAAATAAATATGATACTTTGGAATACTTCCGGGTGAAATGCTACAGCGGTATATCCATACGCTTGCGGACTTATATATGTAACCATAAGAAATGCCGACTAATATTTCTGGCACCATTGCTGGGGATTATGTTCCTAGTAATGTTGTTAAGAAATATCAACAGCGAGCTCCATGACCACTTCATCGCAAATTTCCAGGGAACGTTCGAGCGGCCTGGGTCCCACTTTGAGCTCTACAACGTGATTTAGAGGCCCGATGAGTCCTCAAAAGACTACATTCGGCGCTTCTCTGAAAAGCGCAACAAGATCTCAGACATCACCGACGACAATATCATTGCAGCCTTCACAAGTAGAGTACGTAATGACTTACTCATTGGCAAATTCGGTCGCAAGCCTTCCAGGACGATCAAGAAAATGTTCGAGAAAGCAAACGAGTACGCCAAGTCGGACGACGCTATCAAGGCTTCAAACAGTTGGCAAGCAGCTGGCGTCCTAAAAAAGATGGAGCCATAATGGAGCTGGAGCTAGCGGGAGCGGTAGTAATTACAAAGATCACAAGCGTAAGCCCAAGGATCTAGTGGCAGCGACATCAAGTCATCAACAACAGCGACCCCGTGTCAACACCTATGACAAGATCATGAACGACCCTTGCATGCATCACCCGAACTCCAAGCATGCGACCAAGGACTGTTTTATTTACAAGCAATTTGCAGAGCACTACGCATCTCAGCTCAAGAAGCCATCTGATGGAGAAGCCGGCCCCTCGACACAGAAAAAGGATGATGGCAACGCTGGCCAAGGTGCTTTTCAAGATCCAAGAACCGAGCTCAACCATATTTTTGGAGGACCACTCGCCTATGAGTCCAAAAGGAAGCAAAAGCTAACCGATCGGGACATCAACGCAGTTCAGCTAGAAGTACCGCAATACCTATGCTGGTCTGAGGTTGCAATCAAGTTCGACCGCTCGGATCATCCCAACCGAGTGGTCCACCCGGGGCAGTACCCCCTGGTACTAGACCTAGTGGTTCGCAATGTTAAACTAAAGTGAGCCCTCATTGATGGTTGTAGTGCACTAACATCCTTTTCGCCAAAACTCTGGATGAGATGCAAATCCCAAGAACAAAGTTGAAGCCAAGTTCCGCTCCTTTCCATGGAGTCATCCCTAGGATGTCATCCATGCCACTCGGCTAGATTAGCCTTCCAGTCACCTTCAGCACTCGGGAAAACTTCCGCCCGGAGAACATCTGCTTTGAGGTTGCCGACTTTGAGACAACCTACCACGCCATCTTGGGACGACTGGCTTTAGCTAAGTTCATGGTCGTCCCGCATTACACCTACTTGATGATGAAGATGCCAGGACCACGAGGAGTCATAACCTTGCGCAGTGACGTCAAGCAAGCTGTCACCTGCGACAAGGAGAGCTGCGAGATGGCCCAATCTCATGAGCGATCACTCTGCTAGCAAGAAGTCCGACTGGCTGCGTCTACATCACAAGAAGGAGAAGTTCCTGCCAAGAAGCTACCCAAGTCGGGAGAAGGCGACGCCAAGACTAAAAAGATCCCGCTTGATCCTTCTGATCCCTCTAAAACTGCTGTAATAGGCGTCGAGTTAGATTGTAAATAGAAAAACATGCTCATCATATTTCTTCAAGCTAATAAAGATACTTTTGTGTGGAAACCATCTGATATGCCTGGTATTCCTAGAGAGGTGATTGAGCACTCCTTAAATGTTAAAAAAGACAAGAAACCTATCAAGCAATGACTCTGCCGCTTTGCACAAGATAGAAGAGATGCGATCAAAGAGGTGTTGGCTAAGCTATTGGCAGTCGGATTCATCAAGGAGGTATACCGTCCCGACTGGCTGGCCAACCTAGTCCTAGTTCGGAAGAAAACCGGGCAATGGCGCATGTGCATCGACTATACGGATCTCAACAAATCCTGCCCGAAGGACCCCTTTGGTTTGCCTCGCATTGATCAGGTTGTTGATTCAACAGTCGGCTGTGAGTTGCTCAGTTTTTTGGATTGCTATTTGGGTTATCATCAAATCAGCCTGAAGGAGTTTGACTGCTTGAAGACTTCGTTTATCACCCTGTTTGGAGCTTACTGTATATTACAATGCCTTTTGGACTGAAGAACGCAGGAGCCACTTACCAGCACATGATCCAAAGGTGTCTTCAATCACAACTCGAAGGGAATGTGGAAGCATATGTTAATGATGTCATCATCAAGACCAAGCAGAAGGATGACTTAATCGTTGACTTGGAGGAAACCTTTTCAAACGTTCGTGCTTTCAAGATGAAGTTAAACCCTGAGAAGTGCACCTTCAAAGTATCGTCAGGGAAGCTGCTTAGTTTCGTGGTGTCCCACAGGGGCATTGAGGCCAACCCAGAGAAGATCAACGCCATACACAATATGAAACCGCCGAGTTCCCAGAAAGATGTCCAAAAACTCACTGGGTGCATGGCGGCTCTTAGCAAATTCGTTTCAAGACTTAGAGAGCGAGGTATGCCTTTTTTCAAGTTGCTCAAGAAGACGGATGACTTCCAATGGACCCCAGAAGTTCAGAAGGCCTTTGAAGATTTTAAAAACTTCCTTACAACGCCACCGGTGTTAGCCTCGCCACATCCACAAGAACCATTGCTGCTTTACGTGTCGGCGACTTCTCAAGTGGTGAGTGCAGTGTTGGTTGTTGAGCATGAGGAAGAAGGGCACATTTAAAAAGTTCAATGACCAATTTATTTCATTAGCAAAGTATTGGCCGACTCCAAGACACGTTATCCCCAGGTACAGAAGTTATTATATGGTGTTTTAATTACCGTCAAGAAATTGACCCATTATTTTCAGAGTCACTCGATTACAGTGGTCACATCTTTTCCACTCGGAGATATTCTTCATAACCGCAAAGCCACGGGACGCATTACTAAATGGGCACTAGAGTTGATGGCGTTAGACATCACTTTCAAAGCTCGGACTTCGATCAAGTCTCAAATCTTGGCAGATTTTGTAGCTGAGTGGACCGATTGCCAAGAAGAGGCGCCTGTGGAAAAGTTGGAGTATTGGACTCTGCATTTTGATGGATCAAAAAGAGTTTCAGGAACTGGGCTAGGGTTGTTTTGATTTCCCCCACTGGAGAGCGTTTGAGCTATGTACTTTGGATCCATTTTCCTGAATCACACAATGTGGCCGAGTATGAAGCTCTTCTTCATGGGTTACGACTAGATGTGTCTTTAGGGATACGACATATGATAGTGCGAGGGGACTCTCAGTTGGTCGTTAATCAAGTAATGAAAGACTGATCGTGTCTCGATGACAACATGGCTGTATATTGACAAGAAGTTTGCAAGTTAGAAGACAAGTTTGATGCCCTGGAATTGACTCATGTTCTTTGACATAATAATGAAGCAGCTGACCGACTGACTAATTTTGGATCTAGAAGAGAGGCTGCGCCGTCAGATGTGTTTGTTGAACATCTTTATCGAGGAGGACCAAGCGAAAGAAGTTTTGATGATTGACGCCGACTGGAGAATACCCTTTATCAAATTTTTAACACAACAAGAGTTGCCTCAGGATAGGAACGAAGCTGAATGAGTTTCTCGGTGTAGCAAACTATACATCATGATTGAGGCCGAGTTGTACAGAAGGAGTCCATCCGGAGTTCTACAGAGATGTGTTTTCCTCGAGGAATGACAACAATTATTACGAAATATTCACTCAGGAATATGTGGCAGTCATGCTGCAACACAAACTTTAGTCGGCAAAGCATACAGATAGGGTTTTTTCTGGCCCACGGCAGTTACTGACGCGGAGAAGATCGTGCGAACTTGCGAGGGCTGTCAATTTTTTGCCCGACAGATTCATCTAATAGCTCAAGAACTACAAACCATTCCACTTTCATGGCCATTCGCAGTTTGGGGGCTAGACATGGTCGGTCCATTTAAGAGGGCTCAAGGTGGATTTACGCATCTTTTTGTTGCGATAGACAAATTTTCTAAGTGGATTTTAGCCAAACCGGTTGCTACAAAAACAATAGACAAAGCTCAAGATTTATTTATCAACATCGTGCATCGGTTTGGTGTGCCCAATCGCATCATTACGGATAATGGCACTCAATTCACAGGAGGCGTTTTTAAAGAGTTTTGTGAAGACTTCGGAATTAAGATTTGCCATGCATTCATGACGCACCCAATGAGCAATGGACAAGTCGAGCATGCAAATGGGATGGTTCTTCAAGGCATCAAGGCTTGTGTTTTTGACAGGCTATGACCCTACGCCGGTCGGTGGGTAGAAGAGTTGCCCTCAGTCTTATGGTCTCTTCGAACCACACCCAGTTGGGCTATGGGACAGTCACCATTCTTCTTGGTATATGGGGCTGAAACTATGTTACTGAGCGAGATGGAATTTGAGTCCTTGCGTGTTCGCAATTTTAGTGAGGAACGTCACGAGCAAGATAGAGCAGATGACTTAAACCGACTAGAAGAAGCTCACCAGGCCGCATTGATCCAGTCGGTATAGTATGTTCAAGGATTTTGACGTTATCACAATCATAATGTCAGATCATGTGCTTTTATAGTTCGTGACATGGTTCTGTGGAAAATTCAGACGACTAAGAATAGACACAAATTATCTCCCTTATGGGAAGAGCCCTTTATAGTCTCCGAGGTCACTCGGCTGGGGGCTTACCGACTGAAATGTGAAGACGAAACAATTCTGGATAACTCCTAGAACATAGAGTATCTTCGACGTTTTTATGCTTAAGTTATTTGTATTTTCCTCTTCTCGACTGCCGATGTCAAGTAAAGTTGATTTCTTGAGTTGCCAGTCAAGGGCTATCAATAATAATGGAGTGTGCTATTATTTTTCTTCAATTCAATTTGTTTATATAGCTTATCATTGACTCTGTTTAAGTTTGAGTCTAGTGGATGAGGACTGAAATTTTTTTGACGACTTTGACAAGTTTTAGGCTTGGAAAAAGTTAGAGAGAATTTATTAAGAAATTTAAAGCTAGATCTCAGACTGAAAGCATGGCATAAATAAGTTAATATACAACAGATTGTATCTCCATGACAAGTTTTAATCAAATCTACAAAACCCTACTTACGAAAGTTGTCCAGCACGTCAACAGCTATCTTCTTGGTAGACTCCTGGGTTTCATTTATCAGTTCAAGAGCTTGCTCATCTGAGGTGCCATCAGCGAAGCCATCTCCAACAATGCTAATATCCACTCGGGGATACAGTGATTTGATCATTGCCAGGGCTTGACTTGCTCCCATAGATGCTGCTTCCTTGATATTGCTGAAATATTTTTCTAGAGTTGTCCTTAGCTTGTCAAAAATTTCAGTAGCATCTTCTGAGCTGGAGCCAAGTCCATTCTGATACACGGCATTCAAAATTGGAGCTGCAGCATTGGCGATGTCATCATGAACACTCTCAGCCTTCTTGACTCGGTCAGCAAAGACATCGAACTAAGCTTTGGATTTCACTTTATGCTCTGCAAAATTCAGTCAAGACAAATACATACATGAAGACAGATAAAGTACATATGCACAAGATATTTTTGCTGGGTTGCTGGGTTACCTTCAAAATCTTTTTCAGCTTTAGCTTTATCTTTGACCAACTGGGCATTAGCTCCCTCAAACTTCTTCATCCGAGTGGTCAGAGATTCAATCTTGGCAGCTTGAGCTGCAAGATATCAATCAGATTCAAAAATTCTCACTATTCTGCTATTTAACGATGAGTTAAGTCAGAACGTCTTACCTCCAATAGTACCACGGAACTCAAAGCTGGCATCTTGAAGCTCGCCAATTTGGTCTCTCAGTTTGCGCTCCCTGGATTTGGCTTCTTCTTCTTTTTGCCGTAGCTTGGCACGAACCTCTTCAAGCGTCTCGAGATGTGGAACCAACTTCTCCAGGGTGGCGGTTTTAGCTTCGTCGCGAAGATGGATTCTCTGTGGTATAATTCCTGTCAGAGAAAGTTGGCATCATTGCAAAAGATTGCTGGAACAAAAGACTTACATTAACCAGCCGGGTAGATTCATTTAGGCTCCTGATCAGCATGTGGAGTTCTTCTTCTTTTTCCTTGTTTATAATGACACCTTGTAGGTTGTCATTATTATCCTTCCACTGCAATTTGATTGGCAGCAGTGCCGGAGCCAAGATCGCTGGATGCCTAGGGCTCAAATTGAAGACTAAAACTCTTCATGATAATTCATACACTGAAGCACAGTAAAAGTACAGAAAAAAAATGCAAGCTTGAACTAAAATTTATAAGCATACACCGAAGTACAGTAAAAATACAGGAAAAAAATACAATACTGAACTAATTTTTTATTGGAATACCTAATGGAATGGGACATATCTTCATAATTTTCACTCTTCATCAACAGTAGGAAGAGAACCTGAAGCTGAATGTGAAAGGGGAAAATGATATTACATATGTAAGTCATGCAAATTATGAGAACTTAATTATTTACAAATGACAAAGAAATGCATGACATACCTCTAGAAATTCATCAGTTTCTGGGGTTGGAGTGGACTCACTGTCACTGGGCTGGAGGCTGGACTTGGTAGAATGATTTTAAAGTTCTACTTCTCTTCATCTAGGAAATCAAAACCAATTCCTAATTGAGTATTTGACTGCTATCAAATGCAAAATAATGATGCAAATCTAGGATTAGAGAGGAGACTGACTTGTATTTGGGTAATCAAGCTTTGATGCGTTGCTGTTTGCTGCCTGCTGGCGCTGCCGTCGGCCAGTCACCGGCTTGCCACTGATGCGTGCGCTGCCGCTGCCGCCAAGATGCGCCGTCGATGCCAACAGCCGAGACTCCGAGAGGAGCCGCCGACGCGCGCCCGGCCCTCCACCCCCTTCCACGGTCCGCCGATGCGCGCCGCTGCTGTCGACCCATCGTTGATTTGGCAAGACCGCGAGACGGCGAGAGGAGAGGACAAGCAGGTCAAGCGTGATGCGGGGCAGGGATGCGGCGCTGATGGCCTGATGGGAGGCTGAGCGAAAGGAGAGGAGGTGGGACTAGGGTTGTTTCCCTATTGGGCTATGATGGACTGTTTATTGGGCTGGGAGACATAGGGCTGAGGAAGGCTACGTGTAAGGCTAGGCCACACGAGTAGAGCTGGGCCATGAGAGTTTGCAAATATCAGAAAAACACATAGATACTAGTTCACTAAAAATGTTTCCACGAGTAGGGCTCGGGCCCAAGCTGCCCCAGGCCCAGTTCTGCCCCTGATTGGCGGCCAGGAGTCATCGGTAGATCTGATCCAGAGGATTTCTTCTTCTTCCTCTTCGATTATTGGTCCTTCAAAGACAGAATTCAGTATACATTAAAGAGATGGAGATGGAACAGCAAGATTAAGGCAGAAGGCAGAGTTACCAGTGATTATTTTGACTCGCTTGCATGGAGGACCTTGTACTCGATCAGACGAGCCGGGACCAGATTCAGCTTGTCCTTTTTCCCCTTGAGCTGGGGGTAGGCCGGCAGGCTGTTCTTCATG
The DNA here is from genome assembly GCA_008326285.1 of Oryza officinalis. Lineage (NCBI taxonomy): Eukaryota > Viridiplantae > Streptophyta > Magnoliopsida > Poales > Poaceae > Oryza > Oryza officinalis. Next base: position 28,623,389 of record BDMV01000007.1, on the reverse strand, counting down.
TGTGGGTCCCTCATCGCTCTTGGGCTGATCATCTGCTGCAGCCTCTTGTTGGTTCTTGTTTGTTTCTGCTTCTCCCGACTGATTACCAGTCGGGGCCTCCTGCTCAGCTGATGGGTTAGCCAACTCTGACTGATCTCTAGTTGGGGGCTCAGACTCTGCAGAGGCACCACCTGTGTCGGATTTTTCCTTTGATGCGTCTTCAGTGTTTGGATTCGAGCTTCCTGGCTTGCTGCTCCAGAGCCTGGAGGTGGGACGTCTGTTTGGCCCTTAGGGTCAATATCTTGAGGCTTCCTGCATCGGTGCACGACATGGCATTTCAAGCAATAATGGTGTTATGACAGAATTAAGTTGAAATTTGTTGCAGGCATTTCATACCTTGAAGATTTGCGGATTTTTGGTGCGGACCGAGTGGAGGGGGTCTTTGTAGGAGCAGATGTTGTGTCCTTGGCCTGGCTGCTTGATTCATCCTCAACCGAAGAGTCATAAATCAGCTTGCGCCATTTTTGAGCTTGGCCAACATCTTCATCTCCGGCTGGTGGCGTGCTTGCGAGGCGATCAGCGAAAAGAGACAGGAGGCTTGGAAGAGAATTTAGCATTTTCCTGTGCAGACAAGTAAAGGAGCAGATTTCATTCAAATATAAATCGAATTTGATTAAAACACAAAGACACTATGAGTACAAGACTTACCGGAGGAGGGGGACGGTTCAGACTGAATGGAACCACAGGGAGCTTGTGGTTGTAGTCCACTACTATTCCGAAAGAAAATATTGTGTACATGCGATTGCACAAAATCTTGAAGTCCAGTGAATTGGGATCTTCATGGTTCAGATCAGACTGGCCCTCGTATTCATAGGCTGGTTTGGACCACTCTTTGATTGGAGCCAGTCGACACTTGATGAAATGCTAAGTGACTTGTTCTCCTTGAAGACCTTCATTTTTTATCTCCATCAATTGGTTGAGCAAAGTAGTGGCTCCTCACCGATTGGGAGTGATTTCCAGTGCTCTTGGTAGACTGGAGGGAGGCCAACGAACTCGGGAAGACTGGGGGCTGCATTAGAGATGTAGAACCAAGACGAGTGCCAACCTTTGTTTGAGGTTTTGAAAGGAAGAGAGAAGTATTTTTGGCACAGAGTACCTCGTAGTTGGAAACCAGATTTGCCAACCACGCAAGGGTTCTCTTTGCCTGGTTGGGGTTTGAGATAGAAAATGCGGCCGAAATAAACAAAAATGGGGGTGGATGCCGAGAAATGCTTCACAAAGATGGATGAAGACCGCAATGAGTAGAATGGAGTTGGGATTCAAGTGATAGAGATTGATTCCGTAAAACTCAAGAAGACCTTAGAAGAAATTGGAAGTGGGAAGAGCAAATCCAAAGTAAAAGAATTGAGTGAATACCATGATCTCGCCGGTGTTGGGCATCGGGAATTCCTCGCCATATGCCGGACGCCACCCTATGATCTCCTTGGCAGGGAGGACTCCTTCCTTCACCATTTCCTTCAATGTGGATTCCTTCACATCAGATGTCGCCCATTGATCAAACGGGATTTCTCTCTCTCCGGCCATGGCAAATGTTGTGGGAATGGATGATTTGGAGGGATTTTGATGGAGGAATTTGGGGCAAGATGGAATTGAAGTTGCCCGCGGCCAATTTTGGTTGGGGGTGCAAAGATTGCATGGCTGGATGCTGGGGGATCGGAAATCCTAGCTCCGGCAGCGGCGTTTGTGAACAAAAGCGCGAAAGGGGAATTTTGAGAATACGAAACGACGAGGAAGACGACGACCGTCTCGGCGGGTTTTTTATTTTAGGGTACCGGAGGACACTGTTCAATTGGGCCAACGCCCATGAAGTGTTTTCAGCCCATAAAACATGTGTGACCTGTCACGTGTCTTTAGGGACTTGAGCATTTTTTATCTAGGCAAAAATACGTGTGATTAAATGCCCAATACCATAAAAATCCTTTTATGCCGCTGTTATTCAACTTTTTAGGAGTTGATACAATGTATTTTAAAAGGTACCAAGCAATGAAGTTCTTTCATAGCTGTCCCGTTGACTTTTTCATATAATTATAAGTCAACGCACTTTTTGGATTTATAAAAGCAATTGATTGGATACAATATCATTGCTTATTGCCACGTAAGTGTGCACTTTTGTTACTAACATTATGGCTTAGGCTGATTATATGTTTGAGTCATTTTTAACCAAAAGCAGTCGGTATATTACTTGAGTTATATAATTTGAGGATACACACCGCGTATGCTATATAATAATATTAAGTCATTTTGTTGACTATAATTATTATAAACCACTCAGTTGATTATATTATTTATCCTTGACTATATGCTTAGTTTGTTCAACTAACCACATAGTCGGGGGCTACACCTAATTAGGTGCATCTAGTCGATGCACCTAGGTATATTTTTAATTCTTTATTCCAGCCCTTCACAGCCTATTAAAGGAAAAAAGCACTGGGGAGACTACAGGAGGAGGAATTGAAGCACTCGGCTATTATGTTATATGGTTTGAGAGAAGATTATCTTTCCGACTATAAAGGTCTTAGGGGCTACTGTGGAGATTATGAGTATCATATACCCACATAGCGAAGCTATCCGACTGGTTAGAGGGGATAGTCCATATGAGTAGAACTTGTATAGGATAAGACTCAGGTATTATGTTTACTTGTGTGTTAAGGAAATATCTCGTAGTCCTAGTTTGTTACTATTGTAAAGTAGTTATAGAGATTTAAACCGTAAGGAGTATAATCTCTATCTTGTAAACCTGTTTCCTTCGACTATATAAGGAGGGCATGGCGCCTCTTAGGGGGCATAACCACACTTGAGATCGTTAGATCAATACCACAATCGGGGGATTACATCCCAAAACAGGAGTAGGGTATTACTTCTCATCGAGAAGGCCTGAACCTATCTAAATCCTTGTCTCATAACTCATCCACTTTCTTTCTTGTGCGCTACCCTCTTTTCATATTGCCAAATTCTAGTTTTGACACTCGGCTTCCAACACCCTCACACCGAGCTCAATCATATATACGGAGGCCCCGACACCTACGAATCCAAGCGAAAGCAAAAGTTCACAAAGCGGGAGACCAACACCATCGCTGACACGCCGCAGTACCTCTGGTGGTCTGAAACCACCATCACCTTCGACAGATCCGACCACCCGAAACATGTACCTCACCTAGGCCGCTATCCACTCGTCCTCGACCCGATCATGCAGGGCGTACGCCTCAAAAGGGTACACGTCGACAGCAGCAGCGCCCTCAACATCTTGTTCTCCAAGACCTTCAAGGACATAGGGCTCCCGCAATCCTTACTCCGACCCAGCAAGTCACCGTTCCATGGCGTCATCCCCGGGACATCATCAACCCCACTTGGCCTTTGATGTGACCAGGCCTACTATGGATACAACCGTTGCTCACATCATAGCTCAACCAGGAGACAGTAAGATCAAGCTGCACAAGTTCTGGAATCCAATTCGACCACCTGCAGCAACGTTGACTTCAAATAACCGCCAAATGTGCATATGAGCTCTGTTTTTGGTCCATGAGTACTTAATGGAAAACTCTCGAAGTCCTCTTTCCAATGCATCTAGCCTCATCTCTAAATCCCATCTCAGTCAGCCGCAATCTTATAAACAAGGTGCTAGATCACTTATAATGGGCCTATGAGCTTCTAACATCATCTGGGACCCTGGCCCAAGTAGGGCTCATGTGGGATACGTCCCAACCAGGTGGAGCACGACCCTAGGAACCCCTTGGTCATCCTCCCACCTCCTTAAATAGCTAGGTACCCCTTCAGGGTTTCTCGGGTTTTGTTTAGATTAAAGTTTAGCCATTGCTACTTGCTTGCAGCGCGCATGTCGGCTAGACTGCCCATCTGTTTGTCTTTGGAACCCAACTTATCATTTGTATTCAATTCATATTTGCAATTAAGATTGCTTTTATCTTGTTCTTGCTTGTTTCTTCAATTTGCTTGTAGGAATAAGGTTGATCTACACCGGCTAGATCAACAACCTACGGAGAGGTGTATCAATCGCTAAGGCGCAACACAACAACGTCTTATACAGTTGTAGTCGGATCGTCAACGTTTCTTCCAAATCATAGTTATCATCAACTCACTGAAAGATCGGGCCAATCATAGCCATGAGTGTCTCTCCACTCAGGGTTTATCAAGTGGTATCAGAGTTTTCGTTGCTGGGTGAGTTTTTTTTATCTACCTATAACCAGTAAAGAGCCAAAAAAAAGATTGCATCTATTACCTAGCCATCTTTGTGTCATTGCATTGTTCTTTTCCGTTTTTGCTTTGTTGAGTTTTGTGTTGCATTGTCGCGTCGAGTTGCTGGTCTTAGCGTTTAGTCCATTTAGAGTTTCGACTTCTGTTCACGTCTAGTACTACTGTCGCCGCCGCCAACGTGTCTTTGTTATTGTCGGGACCTACAGAAACGGAATCATCTTACTGCCAAGGTTCCATTTTTCTAGTTTTCAGAAGTTTCTGTCGATCGGTTTTGGAGTTGATGCGTTGCATCTAGGGTTTTCTGTCGTGTGGTTTGTGCCCTGTCCCATGGTTTGTTCGCATGAGGAAAATGGAAGGAGAATATTAGATTAGATTAGATTGGTGTGGTTTGTATTTGGGGGCCACGTAGAAAGATAAAAAAAGAATCGGTTTCCTTCTTTCACAATTTTCACTGAGACCCACCACCTTGCGTGCAGCCTTCCCACCCCCATCCAAGTCCGACTCCTCCCTCTCCTATCGGTTTCAAACGTATACCGTACCATCCCATATACCATGGTGAAAAAATTTCGAGTGTCAGATTGAAGATCTGTTTGCAAAAACAGAACCTATGGGACGAGAGCATTCCATTTTTGTATAATTTTAATTTTAGGGTTTGTACTTTTGCACTTGAGTCCCTGTAATTTTTATATTTACATTTGAGTCCCTGTAATTTTACATTGAGGTCCTTAAGTTGGTTCTTGCTAAAAAAAATCAGAAAATGATCCCTCTAACAACCATCAAAACACCTCAAAATTTTTTGATGCCCGACTAGGGAAGGAACCTCCTTCTATCCATGTCTCTTAATTCAGAAATTATTTGACAGAACCTTCCCTCAGACTTACGGTACCTCCTTATCCTCCTGATCCTCCCAATAAAGCAATTATCACAGAGGCCACGAAGGTGGAGTGGTCAGAGGAAGTGAGACGCTCTTCCGAAGTAATTTGTATTGTTTCATCTTCTACGACCATAACTTGTTCTATAGGGGGAACCGTTGGAGAAGCCCTTCATAATCCCACAATGAGGGCAAGTATCATGTCTGAGTTCTCTGCGGACACCCTTTTGAGCGACATGCCCCTAGCCCCAACGGACAAACTTTTCACAAGTCCTTTAGGACTTATATTTGAGTGTCGTGGGATTGCGAAGTTCGTGCCAATTCAAATAGACAAAATCAAGGTCTACCTAGATTTCCACATCTTTCCTACCCTCGATTTTGATCTTCTCTTCCCCCGGAAAAACTTATCCAAGAAGGTGAATATCAAGGGAGCCTCAAAGAAAAGCTTGGGAAAAATACTTTTGCCACTCATAGCTTTTGCCTAGAAACATAAAGGGCAAAGCCTCATCCCAAGCATGAGCCGTTCGAGGAGATGATGTTTGTATCTCTGTTCGTTTCATCTAAAAACCTATTGTCCATCTTCATGAAATCGAACGACCTTCATCGCCCTCGATCAAGCCTAAGTCTTATCCCTCTGACCCTCAGAATGTTGTTCTTGTTAATCATCAAGAAACAACCCCGATCTTGCACAATGCCTCTTTTGGGAAGGAGAACCTTCTGGCCATGGACAAGCTTGAGATGTTGACTCTAGAGGACGAGAGAAAACATTTTGCAAATGAGCATGAAAGTTTCTCATTCAAAATTCCCCAGGATTCATGTTCATATAAGGAATCCCCAAAGTCCTGTCCGATTAGTGCTGCTTCCTTGTGCGAGGACCACAACCACCTTACAGTCCTCATTTCTAACATGTTTAGAAGGGTGGCTATAGATACTTATATTTATCATAAATACTACAAATCTCGCATTTGTTCATGGTACTAATTCTGCAGCGCGATGTCCCCGAGGTCGAGCTTGTGACAATAAGCTTATCATGGTAAGTTTCATTTCTAATAAAAGCAAGAACCGGTTTTTCGGATAATATGCACCTTCGGGTATTCTTGGTCACTAACTATTTCAGGTTGAGATTAAGAACGAGGGTCATGCGATGCCTAAGACGTGGAGGAATACCCGTACTGAGCTGTCACCATCAGCAGCCTACCTCTACAGTTCCGTGGCATATAGCACTACTCAATAATATTCAATAATCTAAGCACCGCACTTACATTACTAAATATTATTCTACATCTCTGCAAATGACATAGAGCAATCATACGAATGAACATTAAGCCAATACCATTGCATATCTATGGTAAGCTAGCCATATAATTAATACAAATCAAGTCTAGACTAAAGTTAGTACTCAAATAATTGTGCAAATAAAGTAAAGGACCAAAACTATATAAAGAAGAATATTTCATTATAGAATAAAGTCTTACAAGAGGGATATAAGCTACTAGAACCGTACCTGAATTCTCCGGAAGACTTGAAGAACTAGGAAACTATTCTAATTCTAACTCTACTAGCACTAGAACAAAGTGTAAATGGCTAAGGAGAGCTTCTTCTTCTTGATTCCTTCTTGGTGTGTGTTGGAGGAGAGGAAGAGTGCCCTTTATACAGTGTTGAAGACTTGGGAGAGTGGAGATCCTAAGCATCCAAAGGAGCATCTTCTCTCTTGAGTTGCCAAGTGTCCCTTCCATGCGGTTTCTTCCGGTAGAAACGGTCACAGCTGCCTTGAAAGGTCGGTAACTCCCAGCACGTGAAAATTGAGGGCCAGGTGGGCCAGGCCTGGGCCGACCACTAGTGGTTGCCCGACCCCTAGCTGGCCCCCTTGGCCTAGTCCTTTCTCCAGGGCACTTCTTGGTGGGTCCTTGGTCCAGTGGCATGGTGGTTGGGCCCATTTACAGGTATTTCATTGGGTTTTTGGGCCCTTCCATATATTTATTCACCACTTGTCGACCTCATTGAACAGATGTTTTCCACCATTTCTCCTTCATTTATATGGTGATCTCCTGTAAACAAATAAAATGCCAAGTACAAGTGGAAATAGATTATTTCTAAGTATGCATGCAAGCATTGCTAGTTCTCTATTATTTTTGGAAATATTGATGGTCGAAATTGGTCTATAATGACCGTCAACATGAGTCTGTCCACCTTTGGGGGTTTTACTTTGACTTCTTTGATGTTTTGCGGGTTCGGCCCGTACTTGATCTTGACCATGGAGCATTGCTCCATTCTCAGCCGGAACTCGAACTTCTCCTCCTTTCCATTGATGTGGAGCTGGATTTCTCTTGCTCCCACGTCAATGTTTGCCTCCGCAGTACTCAAGAACGGACGCCTAAGGATTTCTCCTTGTTGGTATCCATGTCCAACACCACAAAGTCAACAGGGATGAAGAAAATCCCGGATTTTCATCGGAATATCCTTAGCGATACCCGCCGGGTAGCGGACTGAGGAGTCTACCAGTTGGAGCCACATCGGTGTTGGCGACAACACCGTGAAGTTCAACCTGTCAAAGACCTCCTTGGGCATGACGCTTACGCTTGCCCCAAGGGCGCACAAGGCTTGGTCGAAGTACTGCGTCCTGATCGAACAAGCGATCATGGCACACCCCAGATCCTTCTTCTTCTCTGGAAGCCGTTGGAGTATAGCATTGCTACATTCTTCCGTCAATTTCACCACTTCCGTGGTGGGCATCAGTCGTTTGTTGTTCAGGATATCCTTGAGATAGCGAGCATAGGTTGGAACTTGCATCGCATCGAGCAGAGGGACATTGATATGGATCTTTTGTATCCCGTCAACGAAGCGAGCGAACTGCTCATCCACAGATGGTTTCCTGTTGCGCTAGGGGAATGGCAACATATTGGTGTCGCAGTATTCCTGCGGCGTTGTCTTCCCTTGTTGCATAGTTTCTTTGTCTCCAACAGTGTTAGATGGTGCAGCGTCCTTGCCCTCCCTGCTTGTTCCTGCTGTGCTAGGATACGGCGGGTCGCGAGTGGATTTTCCTCCCCTCGTGGTCACTGCTTTAACATTTTCTAAAGAAGGTTTGGGTTGTCCCGGAATCTTCCCATATAAAGTAGTAGGGGAGCAACTAGCTAAGCTAACTGGGTTTCTAGCATTTTATTAAAGCTCAGCTGGTTTTGAAAAGCAGAGGCGAAGCCATCTAACTTGACATTTATGTTTTCTAAAGCCTTGTCATTAGCAGCTGATTTCTTAGATAAAACATAAGTTATTTTTGCTTGGGCAAAGACAAGATCTTTCAAGGAGGGTTGGTTATTATTGAAATTACCGTTGTTACCTCCTTGATAGAAAGGGCGAGGCTGGTTCCACCCCTGACCTCCTTGTGAACAGTACCCATTGTTGTTGTTGTTCATGAACATTACATCTTCACGGGTTTCTGCACAGTCTGTGCCGGAGTGACTGGTATTACCGCAGACCTCAGATGTCATGTGCCAGTCCAGGGCCTTAACGGTATCCTGCCTTGTGTCGTTCTCCTGGTCATCCAAGCGTTTCATCAGGAGTTCTAGCTTGGTGGCAAGCATCTCCGTCTCCTTAACGGTGTGCATGCCCCTCTGACAAGTTTGGAGTCGTTCTTCACTCCACCCCATGTTAGAGACCATCTTCTCGATTAGATCAATTGCTCCTTTAGTGGTCTTCGAGAAGAAAGCCCCTCCAACAGCAGCATCCAAATGGTCACGTGACGAGGGAGTCAATCCATTGTAAAAACTCTGCAAGATTAACCACTTGTCCATCCCATGATGAGGACAGGCAGCGACATATTCCTGTAGCCTTTCCCAAGCTTCTGGGATCATCTCATCTCTTTTTTGCTGGAAGCTGGATATCCTTCCACGAAGGGCATTGGTTTTGCCCATCGGGAAGAATTTTGAGAGGAACGTTGTTGAGCATTTGTTCTAGGTGTCGATCATCGCACGATTCCCATAAAACCATTGTTTCGCTCCCCCAAGAAGAGAGAACGAAAATAGGTGGAGTCGAATAGCATCTTGGCTGACTCCCTTGATGGTATATGTGCTACAAATCTCCAGGAACTATTGCAGATGAGTGCTTGCGTCCTCCTTTGGCTTGCCACAGAATGGGCTAGCCTACGCCATGGTAATTAGGCTGGTCTTGAGGACGAAGTCCACATCTTCGACGTTTTCCCTGGGCCCGAAAGGCACATTGTCAGCGGAGGGAGTGGCGAACTCACGGGGGGTCTTCTCAGCCATAGTCGTAAATATTGATGGCGCGGAAATGACGGGTTTGGTTGCTAACAGGATCACTTGAGGAGGAATGACACGGGGTCTGACTCTAATCAAAAGTGATTCAGGATCTTTTTTAAAATTTGTCAGCAAATCAAAACCAGTCATGCACCACCCAATTTTCACATAAAAGCAAAAACGACCAAGGTTAGCCTGCAAAGCACAGTGATCATACATGGGTGGATATTAATTAATAATATGTAGTAAACTCTTAAACCAATTATCTTCCCCGGCAACGGCGCTAGAAATGCTTGTTGATATTTCTTAACAACATTACTAGGAACATAATCCCCAGCAATGGTGCCAGAAATATTAGTCGGTAATTCTTACGGTTACAGATTTAAATCCGCAAGCACACGATATAACACTGTAGCATTTCACCCGAAAGTATTCCAAGGTATCATATTTATTTAATCCCAAGGGAAGATATGGTAAGAGAATACTATGTTATTAATTCACATCACATTTATGTAGATCAAAGTCTATGCAGGGGTTAATCAATCATAAGGTAAAGGGTAGGTTGACACACAGAAGGAACATTATAAGAATACTCTCAATAAATAATAAATCTAGGCTAAGTGGAGAAGAAAAAAGAAAAGCCTCATTTCTGTACTTCTAGTATATAGTCATTTTAGTATGCACTTGCTAATGTATGACTATAAGGCTATAACCCCCTAACTATGCCCTCCTGGTATATTGAGAAACCACCCTTGATTGCCGAGCTCCTTATGACAATCCATCATGGTCATCCAACCGGTTATAGATATGGAGGAGTACCCACACCAGGAACCTCTCTTAGCCCTATATTCGCACGTGGAGGAATACCCGTATTGAGCTGTCACCATCAGCGGCCTACCTCTACAGTTTCGTGGCATATAGCACCACTTAATGGTATTTAATAATCTAAGCACCGCACTTACATTACTAAATATTACTCTACATCTCTGCAGATAACATAGAGCAATCGTATCAATGAACACTAAACCAATGCCACTGCATATCTCTAGTAAGTTAGCCATATAATTAATACAAGACAAGTCTAGACTAAAGTTGGTACTCAAATAATTGTGCAAATAAATTAAAGGACCAAAACTATATAAAGAAGAATATTTCATTATATAATAAAGTCTTACAAGAGGGATATAAGCTACTAGAACCATACCCGAATTCTCCGAAAGACTTGAAGAACTCAAGAGCTATTCTATTTCTAACTCCACTAGCACTAGAACAAAATATAAATCACTAAGGAGAGCTTCTTCTTTTGATTCCTTCTTGGTGTGTTGTGAATGAAGGAGGTGAGGGGTATTTATAGGGGGAGGTTGCTTGGAAGGATAGAGATGCTCCATGGAATCCAAAGGGTATATTTCTTCCCCTCTTGCCAAGTGTCCTCCTGATGACGGTTGGAGCGCAGGAAACGGTCACAACCGTCATTGGAGGTCGGTAATTACCGACCTGGAGAATTTTTGGGCCAAATGGTGATGTGACCATAGCTACTGTGGATACAACCATTGATCACATCATAGGTCAATTGGAAGGTGTCAAGATCAAGCTGTCAAAGTTCTGGAATTTAATTCGGCCACCTGCCACACTGCTGAATTCAAATGGTCGCCAAATATGCATACGAGCTCCCTTTTGGGCCCATGAGTACTTGATGGAAAACCCTTGGAGTACTCTTTCAAATGGATCTAGCCTCATCTCCAAATTCCATTTCAGTCGACTGCAATCATAGAAAGAATGTGTTGCATCTCCTGTAATGGGCCTATGGGCTTGTAACTTCATTTGGGACCCTGGCCCAAGTGGGGCCCATGTGGGATGCGCCCCAATCTGGTGGAGCATGACCCTAGGGAACCCTTGGTAATCCTCCCACCTCCTTAAATAGCTAGGTACCCCTTTAGGGTTTCTCGGGTTTTGTTTAGATTAAAGTTTAGCTTCGCTACTTTGCCGTGTAATCCTGTGATCGGTTAGATCGCCGGTTTGCTCGTTATGGAACTCCAACTTATCATTGCATGACCCTAGGGAACCCTTGGTAATCCTCGCACCTCCTTAAATAGCTAGGTACCCCTTTAGGGTTTCTCGAGTTTTGTTTAAATTAAAGTTTAGCTTTGCTACTTTGCCGTGTAATCCTGTGATTGGTTAGATCGCCGGTTTGCTCATTACAGAACTCCAACTTGTTATTTGTATTCAATTCCTATTTGTAATTCAGATTGCTTTTATCTTGTTCTTGCTTGTTTCTTCGATTCGGTTGTAGGAGTAAGGTTGATCTGCACCGGCAAGATCAACAACCCACGGAGAGGTGTATCGATCGCTAAGGCGCAACATAACAACGTCTCATATGGTTGTAGTTGGGTCATCAAAGTTTCTCACAAATCGTAGTTATCATCAACTCACCGAAAGATCGAGACAACCAGATCCCTGAGCGTATCGAGTGGAGTTCAGGGCTTATCAACTGGGCTAGGCCTGGCTGGTCCCTCTGGCCCAGAGCTTTCTCCAAGCTCCTGTATGGTGGGTCCAAGGTCTAGTGGTGTGTCGGTTGGGTCCAATTGCAGGTGTTTCATTGGGTTTGTGGGCCCTTTTGTATATTTATTCGCCTCTTGTCAACCTCTGACTGATTGAACAGGTGTTTTCCACCATTTCTCCTCCATTTATATGGTGATCTCTTGTAAGCAAATATAATGCCAAGTACAAGTGGAAATATATTATTTCTAACAAAGTATGCATGCAAGCATTACTAGTTCTCCATTATTTTTTGAAGTATTGACAGTCGAAATTGGTCTATAACGACCGTCAACACTTGCTCCAAGAACTGATTGAACCTGGCGGTAACCCGGCAAGGCAATTCCTGGTTGAGTCAGTCAACGCCACGGGAAAATAATTTGCCATAGCTTTACTATCTCCCCTTGTTGCACGAATTGCGAGTAAGTAAATGGCGAGCCATCACTCAGGGTCGGTCTTGCCATCATACTTCTCGATACATGTTGGCTTGAAACCACTCAGCCAATTCACTCGACGTAGGTTGCTTGTGAAAGCAGCAACTCCTTCATCACTGCCATCAGGGGAGTATTGTTGCCTCTCGCGGTTTTCCCTCTCTCAGTAGCGGTTGATTTAGGGTATCTCTTAGGTCGGCGGGAGCTCCAGCTCTACAAGTGCTTTGATAGTCGGAATCTGCACGGTGATCCCTGTTGCGTGAAGGGAGGCGACTGTTGGTGCCGGCTGGCGAGTGAACCGACTGGTCTCACCGTCCCCTATCTCCGTGGGGTGCTCTGGAGTTGGTCCTACTGCGTCCAGGTTCTTGGTAGTCTCTTCGTTGGAGGTGAGCCATGTAACGCCCCGATTTTCGCCCGTCAAAAATTTTTTTTATTAAAAACCTATTTTCAAAAATTTGGTTCTTTGAGTGTATTTAGATTTATGTGCCAAAGATCTTGATTAAATCCATCCTTGAGAACCTAAATTCTTGCCATGCATTGAATTCCTTAGTGTTCGAATTTCGTAAATCGATCCTCTTCCTGAATTGAACACCTCTCGGGGTAATATCCCTCCTTTGTCTTCTCGACCATCCATCTATTCTGGTAATTGCGGTTCTCTAATCAAAGTCTCGAGAGCTATTGTCAATTATCGAAATGTCACGTCCCTCCTTGACATCCTCGACCACCACAATTGAATATTAAACCCAACTCTGTTCAATCGAAATTTTCTCTGTTCGGATCCTTTTTCCTCATAAATCATTTTATTCAAAATTCCCTAATTTAGTCCTTTCCTCAGAATCCTAGGACTACCAATGAATTCATATATCGAACATTGATTCGGTAACGCGGTCCATCCATCCAATTAAATTCGGGGAAATCTCTAAGTCTGATCCTTGTCCATCTAAATGCCAGATTAAATTCAAGAGCTCACTTAACAGTCCAATTGTAATTCAAACTCAAAATTAAATGTCCATTTATACAGTCCCTTTACAATTTTGGAATTTAATGTCCAATCAAAATCTCATTCAAATTCCATAATCCAAATTCCTATAAAATTACAAAACATCCTATTCCTTTGGACTCCTTCCTTTTTGGGCCCAACTCTTTTCTCCCTCCCTCTCCCTATTGGGCCAGCCCCATCTCCCTCTAGACCAGCCTAGTACTCTCCCCTTCCCCTGGCCTAAGGCCTGCCCAGCGAAACAAGTCTGTTTCTTGTCCCTCTTCCTCAGCCAGCTCGCACGCCAGGTGTTCAACGGAATGCCTGCAAGCGCCCGAAGCCCCCACGGCTCCCTCTGCCCCAAGCTCCCAGTCCACCGAGGCCTTCCCCCAAAACACCGGCAACACAGTGAGAGAAGTCCACACCAAAAGAGCAAAGCCGTGTCCACAAACCACCTGTGCGTGCCTGGCCCTCCCTCCCCTGTGGCGATGTCGACACCCGGCCCCGCGTCGACGCCATCCATCCCATCCGCCCCTGACACGTGCCCCGGGGGAAGCCTAGTGACCGGCGGTCACTGCGTTGCCTCTTAGTCGTCGCCCGTGCGTACGCCGCTGCTCCTGGTCCATCGCATTGCCTCCTCGCACTCCAGCAGCCGCAGCCGCTGGTCCACGCCGAAAGCATGAACCAAGCCCACGCCGCTGCACACCACTGCCCTCGCCTCCATCCTTCTCCTCGAAGCCATTCGCGCTGCTAGGCCGAGCGACGGCTATACAAGCCGCCATGCCACAGCAGCTCGCCACCACCTCGCCATCCTCGTCTGCCGCCGCGCACGGCCACACCGGCCGCGCGAGCACCACCCGCAGCTGCCTCGGCTTGCTCCGGGAAGACGCCCCGCCGAGCGCGCCCGTGCCCGTGTTCCATAAAACCTCCCTAATTTCCTCGGGCCGAGCCCAAGAAAATCCATTTCTGCAAAAAGTCTATATCATATCCTCTAGGCCGAAGTCCACCAACAAGCCATCCTCCTCACCAAAGTCTAACATATATCCCTCTACTCACCCAACCCCCTCTATTGAAGTCCATCTTGCCTCCCCAAGCCATTCATTCCTGTTGGGTTGGTAATAAAAAGATAAAATCTAATGCTCCTCCCCGGTACTGCTTCCGGCGATGACGTCGCCGTGCGTCGCGCCGTCATCTGAACCCCGAGAACGACTAACTTATTGAACGGCTAACCTCTAACATCTAACATTTGACCCATTGACTCACTAACCCGCTGACACTCTAACTTACTGACTCACTGACCTCTAACTCGCTAACCCCTAACCCCTAACTTGCACTAACCCACTAACATTTACTCCTTAACGTTGTGTGTTCGTTTGTTACCACCGATCGAACACGTGGTGTGCGAGGACGATCCGCGGGCTGATCGTCCCCAAGCTGTACATCGACGACCGTAGTTTCGTGTGAGGACCACCGCTCGGTGTGCCGCTACCCGGCTGCCGCAAGGTGAGCTCCTCTCCTGCTCTTCCTCTTGCTTTTGTTTTCTTACCTCCGTTGTTGCCGCGGCACGGTGACATCGTGAGGCGCAACACCGTACCCGTTCCCTGCGCGGTTGCCCTCCGCAGCGATCGCCGCTGTGCCACCAGCCATGCATGCGCCATACAGCTAGCTGGTTGTACGTGTGAATGCATGCTAGTAGCTCACATGCATGCCGCTAGCTAGCCGTGTGTATGCATATGCATGCATGCTTGTAGCTCGCCCAAGCCCTTCACCTCACCATGCGCACACCCATTTAAAAACAAAACCTGTACGTGAGGAGCTAAGGACGGTCCCACCCGTTAGACCTTTTCCCTTTTCTTTGTTTTAAAACTTTTCCAATCTTTTGAATTCCGTATCTTCCTCATTTTAAGTCGGATTTGAACGAAACTTTCATCAAAATCTTTCTAAAATCAAGATCTACGCAATGGCACTGGTTTGGTTTTTTTTTTATTGTTCTGGAATTTTTGGCTCTTTTTGTGTTAGCGAGTAGTTTGTGACGTTAGTATTCAACCAGACAGGGTACATCTGCGAGGAAGAAACTGAGCTAATTGAGAACGAACCCCCAAGTGAGCAAGGCAAGTCACTACGCCCCCTTCCTCGAACATGTTGATCCTATTTTTATAAATGTGTTGATTACAAATAAAATTGCATACTAACTATAAAATGCGTACCTACATTTGCTTAAGCCTTACCTTTGATATTGTTTATCCTTATGTATTTACACACCTTTGTTACCTGAGTATATTACTTTACGCGCGATTATTTATTCATTGCTTAGCCCTGCTTACGTAGACGTTATACACTCCATATGTGTGATATGTGGATGTGGTTATACTGATCACTCGATGGGAGTAATTGATAGAGATCGGGTGGAGACATAAGCGCCACCCACAGCATGAAAACCTTTGTGAAAACCCAAAAACTTAATTAAACAAAAGTGATTTCGACTGGGGCGGCACGGATAGAATATGGGTGGTTCTGGGAACGGTAAGCCGCCGACCTTGGTCAATTAAGGACCGAGTCAAGAAGCTAAGCAGGAAACGAACCGAGTACGACCACACTTCTTGAGTGGGGTTAGACCCGATGGACTAGGTTATTCTCGTGGGGTGGCACCCCAGACATGGTAGGTTCTGGATATCGGTATGGAAATGTGGAAGTGTGTGGTTTAATGACGTCAAGCTTTATATATGTATAATGTAACCTTCAATCTCGGGAGCGCCAGGACTCCCCTCACAACCGGCTCGAGGTAGGAATGTGACGCCGGGGGTGCAATGGGGATTCATAGTCCTTGGAGCGGGTGCCGCCATGCGAGGGTAGCTGAAAAACCGGGCCGTGACAAGTCTCATGTGTTGGGTGCGTCACGGAGTGTGGGATTAAAAGCGTACATCCACTGCAGTGTGAGTAAATTAAACTATTCGAATAGCCGTGCTCGCGGTTAATGAGCGTCGGGACTTGTATTACTCTTAACTAGCCTCGTCAATTTGTAATATTGCTTAAAATATGATGGGTATGGAAGGTGTGACCTTGCTTGATGTGCAAAAAGGTCGTAGTGGTTAAAACTGTGGAAATTGGATGCGAGGGTAAACCGGACGAAGCGAGGCTTGGGAAGGTGGATGAACCCTCGCAGGTTAATGACAACTTCAACTTAACGTGGTTTTCAGTTAAAACTGTTATGGCATAGGTTTGTGAAATAATTTGTGAAAACTAGCTTTATGCAAATAAACCAAGCCATCCTTGAACCCCTATGAACATTATATGCATTCTGTAGTGGTGGCTTGCTGAGTACGGTTGGTACTCACTCTTGCTTATTTAAATTTTTTTAGAATAAGGTGTTGGTGTCGATCTGTGCATGTGCTATGCTGGCAAGGAATTACCAAGGACGGCGGAATAGGGACCTAGGTTCACCAGTCGATGCGTGTGGGATAAAATGGACCGCCGCTGCTTCGCTTCCGCTACCTCATTTATTTGTGTTGGTATTTTGTGCTGTTGTCGACCATGCTTGGTCTATTCGGATCCCATTTGGGCTATCCTTGTATTATTAATAGATTGTAAGACCTATATGACAATGTCAGCTTGTGATATACAACCATGCCATGTGTGTACCATCTACTGATCCAGGGAATGGTATTGTAATACACATGGGGTTTCCGGTATACAAAAACCGGGGGCTCACAAGGCAGGCGACTACCGGCAGGCGTTTGAGCTGTAGATTCAGTAGCCCGCCAACTGCCTCCTGCGATGTCGGGGATGGCGGTCGCGACCATGGTTTTCACCTTGTCAAGGATAGGTGTCACATAGGCCGATGCTACTGCGTCGAGTAGAGTGTCGATGAGGGTTACCACCCCGAGCATTCTGCTGAGGCGTGAGAAAGACATTGGTGTTGCTGATGACAGTTTGTCCTATGAGAGCTCAAACGCTACACCCAGCTTCGACCAACTCTCTGAGTCTGTGATCTTCGTCCTCCTTGCATTCTTCCTCTTCTCGTCATAAGCGCTCCTCTTGTTCTCTCCGGGCTCGCTCCTCTTGCTCTAATCTGACTCTTTCCTCTTCCGCAATTCGTGCTGCTATCTGGGCATCAGTTTCGGCGTTAGCCATGAAGATCCCAAAGAAAAGTGGAGTATAGTCGTCGTCGAAGTCAGATGCATCTGCGATCTCGGTGTCGACATAAAAGCTGTCTTCGGAGGAGCTGAGATAATCGGTGATCTCGGTAGATGAGCATGACCCGAGTGGCTGAAGTAGAACGCCGACCTCCCTGGAGCCAGATCCAATCTCGGTCGAGGCACAATTATATCGGGACCTACGGGTGGAAGGCGATCTTGATCCAAACGTTGCAGCGAGGGAGGGTGGAAGTCACATGGTTACGCAGGATATCTGGGCACGTCTTGTGAAAATCTTAATGAAGAAGTCGATGTCGTTGCGGCGATCCCTCCCAAGTGGTTTGAAGCTACCTTGGGGGAGAAAACCTTGGAGTAGATCTCGGCGACGTTCGGGAGGCCAAACGGAGCCGAGAGATTGTCTCCCCCCGACTAGTTCAAATCCGAGTTGAGAAGAGAGATCTTGCCGAAGTCGTCCGTGATGAAGTCGAGGCTGCCGAACTAATACGCCTTCCCTGGAGGGAAGGCAAAGTTGTCGATGCCTGATGAAGATCCCATAGCACTAGTCGGCGAAAAACTTGACACTTCCCCTTCCTGGCGCGCAAGAAAAGGGGGTAGCGCACAAGAATGAAAGTGGATGGGTTATGAGACAAGGATTTAGACAGGTTTAGGCCATCTCGATGAGAAGTAATACCCTACTCCTGTTTGGGGATGTAATCCGCTGATTGTGGTATTGATCTAACGATCTCAAGTACGGTTATGCCCCCCTAAGAGGTGCCCTGCCCTCCTTATATAGTCGGAGGAAATAGGTTTATAAGATAGAGATTATACTCCTTACGGTTTAATTCTCTATAACTACTTTACAATAGTAACAAACTAGGACTACGGGATATTTCCTTGATATACAAGTAAACATAATACCTGAGTCTTATCCTATACAAGTTCTACTCATATGGACTATCCCCTATAACCAGTCGGATAGCTTCGCTATGTGGGTATATGGTACCCATAATCTCCACACCAAGAGACTTGGATTTGTCGTTGTCTTGCGCTGGCTTGCGTGTCTCCTTCGGTTGGGTGGGTTTGTCGGCGTGGAGATGCTACGCATACTGCTTGAGTAGCCAGCAGTCTTTGGCCGAGTGCTTTGAGTTGGGATGGTATAAGCAGGGACCATCGAAGAGCTTGTTGAAGTCATCAGATTTGGGCGGCCTGAAGCGTCGCTAGCTGTTGCTGCACTCGGTGATGTTGACCTCCTCCTCGCTCTTGCGCTGGGGGGTCTGTTGCGGGATGAGTCAGCAGTGTCGCGGCGGGGTTGGTAGTACGACCACTTTTTGATTTGTGAATAGACCGCTAGCTCAGAGTTGGCGTCCTTGTTGGCACAGTGAAACATCTGTCGGACGCTGATGACGCTGCTCCTGCCAAGTGAGGTTATGCGGGCCCACCACTTGATGATGTCCTTGTTCTTGCAGCCTTGATGAAAAGCTACCATCACCTGAGTGTCCTTGACGTGAGGGATTGTGTTTCACCGTTTTATGAACCGACGAATGTAGTTGGTGAAGCGCTCGCCTTCACCTTGAGTGATCTGGTAGAGGTCCCATTAGGTGTCAAGATGAGGAAAGGTGCCTTGAAAGTTGGCGATGAACTGAGCCTTCAACTCAACCCAACTGTTGATGGTGTACTCGGGGAGGCCGGTCAGCCAAGCCCGAGTAGCCAGCATGATTGGCAGGTAGTTTGCCATGGCAAGCCGATCCCTGCCAGCTGCTTGGGGGAGAACCAGGCTCCGGGGTCGGTCTTGTCGTCGTACTTGTCGATGCCCATTGGATTGAAGTTGTTTGGCCACTGTACTCGGTGGAGTGGTTCGATGAAGGTAGGGATGCCCTCGACCGGGTCGTCGCGACGGTGTGATGGCTCGGGAGAGAAATCCACGTAGTCTTGGATAGGGCGGTGGACGACGATGCGGTCGTTCGGCATGCGCTCGGCATGTCAGCATCCTCCTTCGTCGTCGACATCATGGATGCGAAGAAGATCGGCGTCTCGTTGTTGATGCCGCTCGTTCATGACGTTGTGGAGGTCGGCGTTGAGTCATCGGTTGGAGTCAATCTTGTCGCGCAGGTCGCTAGTGCGGGGACTTGGATGTGAGCTTCCTGCCTGCGAGGCCTGGTGACGATCGAGTTGTTGGCGGGACGAACGCTTTGAAGACGATGCACCGACCGCGGAGGCAGTGGGGGCCATCTCCACGTGTTATACAGCAGTGGCTTCCACTATTGCCTTGATTTGAGCAATAGTGGTGTTGACAATCGGGTTCTCAGGAACGTTGATGTTGTCGAGTAGTGCCTTGGCCGCCACAATGTTGTGCTGGGGGGTCATGAAGACATCATTCTCACCCAGCTTGGTTTGGAGGATGGCGTCCTGAGTTGTTTGGTGTTGACGGCTGTTAAATACCAAATTTACGCCGTCAATACCTGCATAAATCTGAAAATATAAAAACATCCAACATAGTGGTAGGGTTTACTTCTAACAATTTCCACGAGTGTTGGTGTATATTTGGATGCAGGTGACAAACTACCAAAGTTGAGATGAAATATACATAAAGGAGGAAAAGAATTACATCCATATCTAAGCTCATGGAGTCTTGGGCCCATAAACCCAACGAAATACTTGTAATTGGGCCCAACCACCATGCCGACCGACCCAGGCCCAAGCCCACTCAGCCACAACCACCTTGAGCAGTTAATACTGACTTCCTAATGACGGTTGTGACCGTTTCCTGCGCTCCTACCGCCATCGGAAGGGACACTTGGCAAGAGGAGAGGAAAGATGCTCTTAGGATCCATGGAGCATCTCCACACTCCCAAGGCACCTCTAGGCCTATAAATACCTCCTTCCTCCTTCATTTCAACACACACCAAGATGTAGAGTTGAATTATAAGAGGCTCTTTGTATTCATTTATGTATACTTAGAATAAGGGAGAGAGAGCGAGGAAGAAAGAGTTGGAGGAGTTCCGGAGTTGTCAGTAACTCTCTTTATTTCTTTTGTACCTTAGCAATTACTTTGCTCTAGTTGAGAATATCTTAATTAAGTAATTGACATTTATCTTGTCTGGTATACTTCTTAGTTAGTTCCTATTTAGCTTGTTGGATCATTGTTCACTATTGTTTATTAAGAAATAGTGATTACCTTAGTCTTTAGCTAACGCTAGAGTAGTAATTAATTGCATAGACATGGTGTCTAGGTAGTTAATTACCAGTGTTTGCTGCGTATCTCAAAGTACATTAGAGGTTGGTGCAGAGGTGGTGACAGCCCTCAAGATCACCATAGTCCTCCCTATCCGGGTACGAAGTAGAGCGCGTTCTGGTAGCAGCGAGCAAGCCAGTGCCTGAAGCATAGCGATAGGATTAAAATTAAGCTTTCTAAATGACCCTGTACCACACTAGAAAATCCTCTCTACCCTTTGGCCTATATTTATCTTGTGTCCTTGGATGAACCTGAAAGAGAGCTAAACACACACGTTCCCTGTGAAAATTCGATACATTGGAATACTTCTAGGTGAAGTGCTACAGCGGTATATCCATGCGCTTGTGGATTTTATCTATGAACGTAAGAAATACCAACACTCGGCGACGTTGGCGCAGTTCTTCCATGCGTCGGCTGAGGTCCTCCTGTTGTTGCTTGATGCGGCGCTCCTCCTCTTCGCACTCCTGCTTCTCGGCCTCCGTCTCCGGGTGGAGTACGACGAAGACGTCGCGTGACGACTAGTGTGATGTCGGGATGCTCCCGGAACTCTCCATCTCTATGTCAGAGAGGCGCACGAACTCGTCGAAGAACCTAACCCAGTAGGGTCCAAGCTCATGAGGTAGTTAGGGCCGTGGTGCGCCTTCCCTAGGGTAGTTGACAGGGACCTTGGAGGTGACGAGATTGGTGGTGATGGTGGTGAGGTTGACACCAAAAGGTAGCTGAGGTGGCGCGATCGGCGACGAAGCACGTGTTGGCGTAGGCCTGAGGATGTCGGCCTTGTTGGTGGTGAAGTCGAGGGAGCCAAAGCGAAACCCAGCACTTGCGGGAAAGCATAGCACTTGGGTGAATCCAATCACACCAGGGCTCACCTGGACAAGTTGGCCGGAGTTGTTGGCGACGAACTTGAAGGAGCCGAAGGAGATAAGGGTGGCGGCGGGGAATGTGGCGGTCTTTGCGAAGGGGACTCCTGGAACTGCCATCTCCTCCTTGAAGAAAAAATAATCGAGCGCCCCCCTACCTGGCGTGCCAACTATCGATTTCTAGTATCAGCAATATAATTTATGGGGTGCACTAGATCGAGAAGAGATGGTGACACGGATTTATACTGGTTCAGGTCCTCGAGATGATATACCCTACTCCAGTTGGTGTAGACTGGATCTATGTCGGTGTGCGCAAGTCAACACTGAAGCAGCCGATGACACGTATGAATGATGGAGTGTCTAACCTGTTAGGGTTTCTCCCGGCGCCCTTTATATAAAGCTAGGGTCACCGGTAGCTAGATGGTAAGGTAGCCCTTATAATCCGAATACCTGTCATCTATTTACAAGGGAAAGGATTGATTTCCCTATCCTATATCTCTTTCTTAGATTACAAGTTAGCCGCATAGGCCTAGGACACTTCGTCCATCCAATGCCACATGGCCCAAAGGCCTCTCCTTAGGTACCCGGGTACCGTGTACCCCACAAGAGGGGAGTTGAAGAGCTGCTGGAACCCAATCCCCACTCCCGAGGCCCGACAGCCGGCCATCGTCATCCTTGAGTTCGCGTCATCGCGGTCACGGTTGCCATCACTATCGAGGATGCCATCACCGTCGCCGGAGTTTCACCGCAGCCCGAGCTCCGCCACTAGTGGTAGGAACTAGCGCGTGTGGTGAAGAAGGCAGAGAGGTAGCTGGAGAGGATAAAAATCTAAGGAACTTTGATTTTTTTCCCCTGTAGTCGGTGGGGTCTGGATTTTTAGTTGGCTCTCTTAACGTTACACTTGCAAAAATCAGATTTTCGCAGGCAAGATCCTAAGACGTCCGCTTGTGAAAATGATGGTTATTTTCGTAGCCGGACCTCTTAAGATTCCATCTGCAAAAATTGATTTTTGTAAACGGTGCCTGATCTTAGGGATCTTTTTGGTATTTTTGCAAGTGGAATTTTTTAGTCTGCTTGGAAAAATAAAATTCCGGTGTAAAAAAGATCAATTTCTTAGTAGTGGCTACTGCTAAAGTTGCAGTCGCTATAGCGGTTGCACATCCGAATCCTGTTGCTACATACAACTGTCATATCACACCCGCAGCACGATTATTCCAGAATAGATTTTGTTACATGGGAAACTCTATTCATCCCCTAAGGGGCTATCCCCTTATTATTGCATGTCATTAAAAAGTCATAAAAATGTTGAAAAAAATTGATAAGATAGATCAATATATGATATATCTTTCCACAAATATATATATGTTCAAATTCAATTTATACAAGTACAAACAAAAATAACAAATTTGGAATGTGTAATTCGCGGTCAAATTTGTTATTTTTGTTTTGAATTGTAAATGTCGAATTTTAACTTACATGTTTGTGAAAAGATATATCATATATTGATCTGTCTTGATAATTTTTTAAAATTTTTTGATGACTTTTTAATCGACATGCACGGTGATGTTTCCTTGAGGAAAAAAATCCACTTCCTTGTTACACAACATATATATTGGACACGCGTACATACACAACACGTAATAATTAGTGTTGAAACTTGGTTTCGGCAATAAGAATCTAGGGGTAGCAGTCAAGGGCCAAACACGATGGGTTAGTATGCAAAAGGAATTTAGACAGGTTCAGGCCCTCTCTTCGAGAGGTAATACCCTACTCCTGTTTCGGGGATTCGATCCGCCGAGTAGTTTATTGATCTCGTGATCTCAATCAATATGTGCTCTCGTGAGTTTGGGTGCTTGTGCTCTTGTGAAAACCTCTATGCGTGTGTCCTCTCAAGGGTAGGTTAACTCCCTACCCTCATTATATAGTCTCGGAGGGTAGGTTTACAAGTCGGAGACCCTATCATATTCTATGCCGGACTTCTCA
Source organism: Oryza officinalis (assembly GCA_008326285.1). Taxonomy (NCBI): domain Eukaryota; kingdom Viridiplantae; phylum Streptophyta; class Magnoliopsida; order Poales; family Poaceae; genus Oryza; species Oryza officinalis. The sequence continues at coordinate 28,599,870 of BDMV01000007.1, read as the reverse complement.
ATTTTACCAACTATGGACTTTGAGCCGTTACCTTATCTCAATGGCAACGTAACACTCAAGTCATAAATCGGTTTACATAATTATGAGTCATAACCTATCCCCTATGGTAAGTCGGACAAGCTAGCTGTGAGGGTATCCGGTACCCGTAATCTCCACAGTAGCCCCCGAGACCTTCACAGTCAACAAAATAATCTTGCCTCAAACCAGAATTTCACACAGTCGAGTGACTCCTTAGCCAAATGACTTCGTCGCCGAGTGCCTCCATGAATCTCCCGATTGCTTTATCATCCAAAAAGGCTGTGAAGGGCTGAAAACATCTCAAAAAATTTCTTAAGAATAGATATTTAGGTGCATCGACTGATGCACCTAATTAGGTGTAGCTCCCGACTATGTGTTTAGTTAATCAAACTAAGCATATAGTCAAGAACTATAATAATCATACTCTCCCGAGTTAAAAAAATGCCTAGCCTAAGCCAAGAGCAATCATAAAAAATTATATAACACATAACCTCATAATCAAGGCATAGTGTATAATGAATTCCTAGTATTCGATAAGCTCATGCTTATCCGAGTCGTTTTGCCCGAATCATCTCAGAACAAACAACTCAGCTAACCCTCATAGGTAGAAAATCTGAGTTAATAATTCATTAGTCATCTGAAAAATATGACCAAAATATTAAATAGCTCCAGCCGTAATATCGGTCTTAATCAAAAAGCACACCAAGGTGGTAGAAAAGTATTGACATAATCATAAAATCAAATGCTTTGTAAAGACCAAACAGCTCCTGCAACCCATAAAAAAGTTACCAGGACAGTTATAAAAAACTTTACTGTTTGTCACCTTCCAAGTTGCATCGTACCAACCTTCAACAAGTTGTGTAACTGCTGTATGAAAGGATTTTAAAGGCATTGGGCAATAAGACATGCGCATATTGCCAGAGCAAATTTGCTTAAGTCCTCAAGGACACATGTCAAACCACACCTGTAATATGGATATGGGCCGCAAGTTTCTCATGGGCTCGGCCCAAACACGAGAAAACCCAGCAAAACCCTAAAAATCTCTCTTAAAGCGCCGGCGTCTTCCCTGCCGCTTCATCTTCCTAAAATTTTTCCCCTTTTCGCGCTTTAGTTCATCAACCGCTCCGAAGAATCCAAGAACCCGCGCGCACTCAAATCTACCCATCCAGGAACTCAAGTTCCACCATAATCCCTCATCCGCATCCAGCCTCTAGCGTCTCTTCAAAAAATACCCATCCCCCGCGCTAGATCCACCTCCTCTCGGCTCGCATCCATGACGGAAGAGAGAGAAATCCCTTTCGACCAATGGGCGACCTCTGATGTGAAAGAATCGACCTTGCGGGAAATAGTGAAGAACGGAGTCCTTCCTCCTAAGGAAATCATCGACTGGCGCCCAGCGTACGACAAGGAGTTCCCCACCCCGAACACCGGTGAGATTGTGGTCTTCACCTCTTTCTTTTACTGCGGATTTGGCCTTCCCACTTCTGATTTCTTCCGTGGTATTCTTGAATATTACGGTCTCCGAATCTATCACTTGAATCCCAATTCCATCCTTCACATCGCAATCTTCATTCACGTATGCAAAGCTTTCTTAGGCATCCTCCCCCATTTCAATCTATTTCGCCGTATGTTCTATGTCAAGCCACACCCAACCAAGGATGACCCCTGCGTCGTTGGTGGGGCCGGCTTTCAACTCCGCGGGACTCTTCACAGAGACTACTTTTCCCACCCCTTGAAATCCTCTAATAAGGGCTGGCATGCAAACTGGTTCTACATCTCAAACCCTCATCCCAGTTTGCCCGACTTCGTTGGCCTTCCACCGATCCAAAGAGCCAACTGGAGCACAATGCCAGAGAACCAAGATTGGATAGAAGCGAATAACCTCCTGGCTAACATTCTTGAAATGAAGAAAAAAGGCCTCCAAGGAGAACAAATTACCCGGCACTTTATCAAGAACCGACTGGCTCCTATCAAAGAGAGATCCAAACCAGCATTCGAATATGAGGGCGAAAGTGACCCCAATCGGGAAGACCACAATGCTCTGAGTTACCAGGCCTTGTGCACTCGTATGTACAAGATTTTCTTCTTTGGGATCACAGTAGATCGCAGCCACAAGATGCCGGTTCCTCCTTTCAACCTGTTCCAACCTCCTCCTCCGGTAAGCAAACTCGGCCTCTTCAATTTCTTTCTATCTTAATATATCTCAAAAATTCTGCTTGCAGGCTAATACTCTCGTCATATCTCGGCCGTACAAGGTATATCATGACGATCAGCCGACTCGGCCTGCTGCCAAAAAACCAACCGGTGGCCCCAAAATCAAAGTTGAACCTCAAGAAAAGAGGGCTGCTGATGACGAAGATATCAGCAAGCGGGCGACCAAAAGGAGACTGGTCGTCGACGACTCGGATGACGAAGAAATCCAAATTCCACAAGTCAACATAAGCCCTCCGAAGCTGTCCACCAGATCTGCCCCTAAGATCAGGAGGTCTACCAGGTATCTTGCATAACCAAAGCCAGCTTCTTGTTGAAAATTTTTTTCCTTTTCGTCTCAACCGTCTTCATCTTCTTTCATGCAGAAAACCCCAGGACATAGATCCCACCGGGCGGACCGAAACCACCAATCCGCCTGTAGCGTCAGAAAAACCAAGATCTGCAGAACAAGGGCCTCAAAACCCTCCCCCGAGTGAGAACGCTCCTGAAATGGAGCCCCCAAATAAAGATACTCCCGATGTTGAGCCCCCGACTGCCAGCCAAGATATCTCGACTGGAAACCAGTCAGCTGAAGATCCACAGGGCTCGCTCAATCAGGAAGCACCATCCAAGGACCCGGCTCCTAAAACAGGTTGGCTTCAATATAGTCTCCAGACTCTTGTCTTCAATATGCTTCTTACTTCTATCTTCATTCATCTTCTTTAGATCAATCTGCCGAAGAGGAGCAAATCGCCCAACTAAAGTCTTCAACTGACTCAGTCCCTCCTATCAAGATCGAGTGGCGCGATGCCGAAGGCGTGAAACAGGGCATCGTTTTAAATAAGCAAAAGGAAAATGAAGAACGCGACATGCTCGTGGCTAGCCTCAACGAAGCGACCCGGCTAATGAATGTAAGTATAATTCCCCTATGTCTTATCCTCATGGTCATATGTGACTGACTATCTTCATGCCCACGTGCAGAGAATATATTGTCGCTCAATGGCCAAGTCAAACACACTCGAGAAGCTGGTTCCCCACGTGAACTCTCTGGAAAACGTCCACCAAGATCTCAAGGCCACCAAAGAAGAAGCCGTAGCTCGAGAGGTCATCTTGCGGGCTGAGATCGCGAAGCTCCGAGACGCTAACTTGGAACTCCATGGTTCAATCGGAGGTAAGTCAAACCATCTTGTCCTTATTTTGTCTTCATGTATTTGTCTGATCCTGACGTTATGCAAGTCTTGTAGCCAATTTATCTGAAGTCAACTCTCTCAAGGCCCAGCTAGAGAAAGCGAAAACTGATAAAGCTAAGCTGGAGTCTGAGAAGGAAAAAGCCCTGGAAGAGATCGATGGTATCACATGAAATTCACGCTTCTCAATTTACTTGATCTTGACTGTCAATGTAACCCGCGCTGTTTCAATCTTGTAGCTAATAAGGTGAAGTCCCAAGCACAATTTAATGTCTTTGTCGAGAGAGTCCGAAGGGCTGAAAGTGTTCGGGACGACATCGCTAACGCCGCTACACCAATCTTGTCAGCAATATACAGACACGAACTCGGGACAAGCTCATTGGATGCTGTTGAAGTCTTCGACAAGCTCAGGACGACGCCGGCAAAATACATGGAGAATATCATAGACGCGGCCGTCATGAGCGCAAGCTTTGCTCTTGCGTAGACAAAATCACTCTATCCGCGGATAGATGTGGACTCTGTAGGAGATGGCTTCGCAGCGGGCACCATAGATGAGCAAGCCCTGGAACTTATAAATGAAGCACAAGAATCGGCAAAAAAAGTAGCCGTAGATGTAGTTGTAAACTTCCAGGAATAGCTGACTTTGATGTACATGACTTATAGTAATTTGTAAATATTTAGCTTATTTATGTTAATGCCCTGATCCGAGTCTTCATATATAATTTCTTAAAAATTTTCTACCGACTGTCACCAAGCCTAGGTTTATTGATATATATGTAGCCCCCGACTGGCAACTCAAGAAGTCATCTTGTTTGAAATTGGCAGTCGAGGAAGAAAATGAAATCGAAAAAGGCTTAAGCATAATATCGACGAAGGTGTTCAATATTCCAGGAGTTCTCCACCATGGTCCCATCTTCGCGCTTCAAGCGATATGCTCCTGGCCGAGTAACCTCAGCGATTATACAGGGTCCTTCCCATAGTGGAGATAACTTGTGACGATCTTTTGTAGTTTGAATCTTGCGTAAAACCATGTCACCAACAATAAAGGCTCGTGACCGAACATTGCGATTATGGTAGCGCCAAAGTCCTTGAAGATACCTTGCCGATTGGACCAATGCAGCCTCACGTGCCTCTTCCAGTCGGGTTAAGTCGTCCACTCTATCTTGATCATAACATTCGTCGTTGAAACTGCGAACTCGAAGAGACTCGTATTCCATCTCACTCGGCAACATTGCTTCTGCTCCATAAACCAAGAAGAAAGGAGATTGGCCGGTAGCCCAACTAGGTGTAGTCCACAGTGACCATAACACCGATGGCAACTCTTGAACCCATCTTCCAGCATACGGTCGTAATCTATCGAACACTCGGGCCTTGATGCCCTGAAGAACCATACCATTGGCACGTTCGACTTGTCCGTTGCTCTTAGGGTGTGCCACCGATGCATAGCAAATCTTGATTCCAAAGTCTTCACAGATCTCCTTAAAAACGCCTCCAGTAAACTGAGTCCCATTATCGGTAATGATTCCGTTCGGGACGCCAAACCGGTGCACAATGTTTAAAATAAAGTCGCGCGCCTTATCCGCAGTTATCGTGGCTACCGGCTTAGCCTCAATCCACTTGGAAAACTTGTCAATCGCGACAAACAGGTGTGTAAATCCTCCTGGAGCCTTCTTGAAAGGACCGACCATATCCAAGCCCCACACGGCGAAAGGTCATGATAAAGGAATTGTTTGTAGATCTTGGGCCGGCACATGACTCTGCCGGGCGAAGAATTGACAACCTTCACACGTGCGGACCACCTTTTCTGCGTCGGAAACCGCCGTGAGCCAGAAGAATCCTTGTCTATAAGCCTTGCCCACCAGAGCGCGTGCTGCTGCGTGACTACCGCATATGCCCGAGTGAATATCGTGCAGTAATTGTCGTCCCTCCTCAGGCGTAACGCATCTCATCAGAACTCCAGAAGGGCTTCTCTTGTACAGTTCTGAGTCAACCAATACTAGCTTTGACTGCGATGTCGGACTCGTTCCGCATCATCCCGGTCTTTCGGCAACTCCTGCTGAGTTAAAAACTTGATGATCGGTGTCCTCCAATCAGCGTCGAGCATGGCGATCTGGTTTGTAGCTTCCTCGTCGGGGGTTGATTTCTTTGCAACAGTCGGCTCATAGAGGTGCTCCACGAAAACGTCAGTTGGGGCTGCTTCGCGCCTGGACCCAAACTGCGCCAATTGGTCTGCCGCTTCATTATTATGTCTCAAGACATGGGATAACTCCAGTCCATCAAACTTGTCCTCAAGCTTCCGAACCTCTTGTCGATAAGCCTCCATGGTTTCATTTAAACAGGACCAGTCCTTCATTACTTGGTTGACCACCAGCTGGGAGACCCCTCATACAACCATCCGTCGTATGCCGAGTGAAACAGCAAGTCGTAGGCCATGCAGCAAGGCTTCATACTCAGCAACGTTATGCGAAGCTGGGAAATGAATGTGTAGAACATACCGCAGCCTCTCCCCAGTCGGGGAAATCAGCACAACTCCCGCTCCTAGGCCGGTGACTCTTTTAGATCCGTCAAAGTGCATGGTCCAGTACTACAGATCCTCTCTAGGTACATCTTCTTGTTGCTCGGTCCACTCGGCTACAAAATCTGCCAGGACTTGAGACTTTATAGACGTCCTCGCCTTGAAAGTTATGTCCAGCGGCATCAACTCCAGAGCCCACTTCACGATGCGTCCAGTAACCTCCCGGTTATGGATGACATCGCCAAGTGGAATGGAAGTGACGATGGTGACCGAGTGACCCTGAAAATAATGGGCTAGCTTTCTAGCCGTAATTAGAACTACATATAACAATTTTTGTACCTGAGGGTAGCGGGTTTTGGCTCCTGCCAGCACCTCGCTGACAAAGTAGATCGGCCGTTGAACCTTCTGAGCTTGGCCTTCTTCCTCATGCTCGACGACCAAGACCGTGCTGACCACTTGATGAGTTGCGGCGACCTAGAGATACAAGGGTTCTTGAGGATGTGGCGAAGCCAACACGAGTGGCGTCGTGAGAAACTCCTTGAAATCGTCGAAAGCGTTCTGGGCCTCGGTGGTCCATTGAAAATCGTCTGTCTTCTTCAATAACCTGAAAAAAGGCATACCTCATTCGCTGAGTCTGGAAACAAATCGGCTCAACGCCGCCATGCAACTAGTAAGCTTCTGGACGTCCTTCTGGGTACTCGGGGCTTCATGTTTCGGATAGCGTTGATTTTCTCTGGATTTGCTTCAATGCCGTGATGAAACACAATAAAACCGAGTAACTTGCCTGACGGCACGCCGAAGGTGCATTTCTCCGGATTCAACTTCATTCTGAAGGCCCGGATATTTGCAAAGGTTTCCTCTAAGTTGGCGATCAGGTCTTCCTTCTGCTTGGTCTTGATGACAACATCGTCAACGTAGGCTTCCACATTTCTCCCAATCTGAGTCTGTAGGCATCTCTGGATCATGCGCTGATAAGTGGCTCCGGCGTTCTTCAGGCCGAAGGGCATCATGATGTAGCAATAGGCTCCAAACGGGGTGATGAATGACGTCTTGAGGCAGTCGGACTCCTTCAAGCTGATCTGGTGGTAACCCGAGTAACAATCCAAAAAACTCAGCAGCTCGCAACTGGCTGTTGAATCGATGACTTGGTCAATACGGGGTAATCCAAAAGGATCCTTAGGGCAGGACTTGTTGAGATCGGTGTAGTCCACGCACATGCGCCATTGTCCTGTCTTCTTCCGAACCAGGACCGGGTTAGCCAGCCAGTCGGGATGGTAAACTTCCTTGATGAACCCGGCAGCTAAGAGCTTAGCAAGTTCCTTGTTGATGGCATCTTTTCGATCTTGAGCGAAGCGGCGCAATCGTTGTTTAATAGGTTTAGTGTCATCTTTGACGTTTAAAGAGTGCTCGATCACCTCCCTAGGAATACCCGGCATGTCAGACGGTTTCCAAGCAAAAATATCTTTATTATTCTGGAGGAAGGTGACGAGCACGCTTTCCTATTTGGGATCTAGCTCCACGCCTATTACAGCAGTTTTAGAAATATCAGAAGGGTCAAGGGGTATTTTCTTCATCTTGGCATCGCCTTCTCCCGACTTGGCTATCTTCTTTGCAGGGATCTCTGCTTCTCCGGATGTCGACGCCGCTAGTCGAACTTCTTGTTGGTCGTGTAGTCTCTCACGAGTTTGGGCCATGTCGCAGCTCTCTTTGTCACAGGTGAAGGCTTGTTTGAAGTCACTACGCAAAGTGATAACTCCGTGGGGCCCGGGCATCTTCATGATGAGATAGGTATAGTGTGGTACCGCCATGAACTTGGCGAGCGCGGGTCTTCCGATGATTGCGTGGTAAGCTGCCTTGAAGTCGGCAACCTCAAAGGTAATGTTCTCTGTCCGGAAGTTCTCCCGAACTCCGAAGGTGACTGGAAGGGTAATATGCCCGAGTGGCGTAGATGACAACCCTGGGATGACTCTGTGAAAAGGGGCTGAACTCGGCTTCAACTCTGACCTTGGGATCTGCATCTCGTCTAGCGTTTTGGCAAATAAGATGTTGAGGGCGCTGCCGCCATCAATGAGGACGCGCTTGAGTTTAATATTGCAAACCACCGGGTCTAGTACCAGGGGATACCGCCCCAGGTAAACCACTCGGTCAAGATGATCCGAGCGGTTGAACGTGATAGCCACCTCCGACCATCGCAGGTAGTGTGGGACTTCGGGTTGTATGGCGTTGACTTCTCTGTCGGTTAGCTTTTGCTTTCTCTTGGACTCGTACGCCTGCGGTCCCCCGAAGATATGGTTTAGCTCCCCGACGGGATCTTGGAAGGGTTCTGAGCTGCCAGCCGGGTCGTTCCTCTTGGTTCCCGATGGGCCGGCTTCATCAGCCGGTTTCTGGCGTAGTTGTGCTGCGTACTGCTCAGCGAACTGCTTGTAGATGAAACAATCATTGGCCGCGTGCTTGTGATTCGGGTGGTGCGTGCACTGAGCGTTCATGATCTTGTCGTATGCGGTGACTCGGGGACGCTGTTGTTGGTAGTTTGATGTCGTGGCGACCAGATCCTCGGGCTTGCGCTTGCGATCTTTTTGGCCGTTGTTGTTGTTGTTGCCGTTGTCCTTCTTAGAACGCCAGCTGGTTCCGGATGGCTTGTCGTCCCTCTTGTCATGCCGGTCTTATCACGAGGCCTTGATTGCGTCATCAGATTTAGCATAGGAGTTTGCCGTCTCGAACATTTGCTTGACCGTCTTCGGTGGTTTGCGCCCAAATTTGCCGATCAGCAACTCGTCGCGAACGCCTTTCTGGAACGCGGCTATGATAACATCGTCGGTGATGTTGGGTATCTTGTTCCGCTTTTCCAAAAAGCGCCGAATGTAGTCTTTTAGCGATTCATCTGGCTTCTGGATAACGTTGTAAAGATCAAAGTGGGTCTTGGGCCTTTCGAAAGTACCCTGGAAGTTGGCGATGAAGTGGTCCCGAAGCTCATTCCATGAGTCGATCGAGCCTCTTGGCAAACTCGTGAGCCAGTTTCTGGTCGAGTCGGCGAGAGCAACGGGTAGGTAATTAGCCATTGCCTTGCTATCTCCTCCTGCTGCACGGATGGCGAGTGTGTATACGGTCAGCCATGACTCGGGGTCGGTCTTTCCGTCGTACTTGTCAATCCCTGTAGGCTTGAAGTCACTCGGCCAATCCACTCGATGCAGGTCCCGAGTGAACGCAGGTACTCCATCGTCGTCGTAGTCGGGTGATCTCCTTCGGTCTTCATATGAGCGTCGTTCACGTTCCCGATGGCGCCGGTCAAGAACTTCCCTCAAGTCACTCGGCGGAGGCCTCCGAGAGCCGCTTTGATGGTTGGAGTTGTAGCTGTGATGAATTCGATCATGAACGGGTGGTCGACCATAACCTCTCTCATGAGAGTCGGCCGATTGTTCTGGATGCTTCCATGCTGCTGCTTGGCGAGGGTCTTTTGACTTGATAGGTGTCCTGCTTTGTTCGGGCCTATTGTAGTCCTTGGACCGTTGTGGTGGTAGGCGACTTCCACCAGGTGTCTCGACGACGGACTCCGTGGGTCTTCGTGCGGAGCTGGATGGAGGATAGTTGGCCGTTGCCGCAACAATGGTCTTGATCTTGTTCAGGAGTGGTGTTACCACAGCGGGCGCCGCTTCAATGATAGTGTCGATGAGGGTGAGGGCGGTGACGGCGTTTTGTTGAGGCGTCTGGAAGATGTTGGCGTTGTCGACTCGTGTCTGCAATATAACCTCGCGGGCGGAGCGCCCCGTCGCTCTCAAGTCTCGTTTTCTTTTGTCAGCTTCTTCTTTCTTCTTGAGCTCTTCCTTTTTGCGTTTGTTCTCCTCCTCCACCCGTTTGCGCTCCTGCTCCAGCCTGGCTCGTTCTTCTTCTATGCGCTTGCGCTCCTGCTCAAGCTTGGCTCGTTCTTCCTCCGCGATCCTCCGGGCCATGGCCAAGTCGGTCTCGGCTACTTCAGCCATGAGGACGTTGAGGAGCGCCGGATCGTAGTAATCTTTATCCGAGTCGAGGCTATTGATTTCGTCGGTGGAGATGTCGTAGAGGTCGTCGAAGTCGGCGGAACTGAGGTTTTCGTCGAGGTCCATAGATAAGTATGACCCGAGCCGTTCGAGGATGACGGCCACCTCCCTCGCACCCGGATCGCAGCATGTAGATGATGAAGAGGAATCTCCCGAGTGGATCGGATCCAACTCGGAAGACAGGAGATTGTGGTAGATCTTAGCGTCATCTGGTAACCCAAACGGCGCCGAGTGATTTCCCCCTCCTGACTGGTTCGAATCCGAGTCGAGGAGAGAGAGCTTACCGAATTTGTCGGTGGTGAAGTCAAGGCCGCCGAAGCGAAACGCTTGCCCAGGGGGGAAGACGAAATCGTCGAAGCCTGATGTCGATCCCATCACACTTGTCAGCGAGATGAAGAAGAAATCTTGACGCAGAGCCCCTACCTGACGCGCCAACTGTCGAAACTTGGTTTCGGCAATAAGAATCTGGGGGGTAACAGTCAAGGGCCAAACACGATGGGTTAGTATGCAAAAGGAATTTAGACAGGTTCAGGCCCTCTCTTCGAAAAGTAATACCCTACTCCTGTTTCGGGGATTCGATCCGCCGAGTGGTTTATTGATCTCGTGATCTCAATCAATATGTGCTCTCGTGAGTTTGGGTGCTTGTGCTCTTGTGAAAATCTCTATGCGTGTGTCCTCTCAAGGGACTCCCTACCCTCCTTATATAGTCTCGAAGGGTAGGTTTACAAGTCGGAGACCCTATCATATTCTATGCCGGACTACTCAATCTTACCATATGAACTATGAGCCGTTACCTTGTCTCAATGACAACGTAACACTCAAGTCATAAGCCGGTTTACATAATTATGAGTCATAACCTATCCCTTATGGTAAGTCGGACAAGCTAGCTGTGAGGGTATTCGATACCCGTAATCTCCACAATTTGGAAAGCACACACATGCTGATATACATACCCTTCCCAAACATATACTTAGTTAACACTAACAATAATCAGCTACTCCAGGTCAGATGCCTGATGCATGCGTGTTGTCGATCGGCCTTCCTTATTTATTCAAAGTGGAAATGGCACTGAAACAATGTGCACGTGCGTAAAACACCGACCGGTCGGCCGTGATCACTCGGCAGATTTGACACTTGCTGTAGCCGGTCTGCTTGTCCCAGTACCTGCTCCACAGCATGATACCGCCGTAGTTCTTGGACTTCTGCACGATCGGTAGCACGTTCTCCTTCAGCGTCGTCGGAGCCACGTACCCGTTGTTCGCCGCGCCGCTCGCCGCCGGGAGGCCAAGGTAGACGGAGCTCCCGGGGAGGCTCGCCGTCCACTTGTTCCATGCGGAGTTGAACTCCGCCACGTTGCTGGCGCAGTAGTTGCAGACCGGGTTGTTGTAGAACTGGACGCGCACCCGGTCGAACAGCCCCGTGCGCAGCGCCTCGCCGAGCATCCTGTCCGGGAACGGGCACTGCGGCGCCGCCGTCAGCCACGCATTCCTCCCCCCGGCTTCCTCCCGCTGTAAGCCTTGAGGTACGTGGCGAGGTCGTCGTATTGCGCGTTGCTGCCCAACTCGATGTCGAAGTCGACGCTGTCGAGCACGGCGTGGCCGAACGGCCGGGACTTGGTGCTGGTCCCACCGAGGTAGAAGTCCCAGAGGTGGTTGGCGACGGCCTTGGCGTCGTCCTGCGACGCGAGGGAGTATCTCCCGACGCCGCCGCCGATGGAGAGGAGGACGAGGACGCTCTTGGACTGGCAGTACTTGACGTCCGGGCCGACGGCTCTCCAGGCGTGGCCGGCGAGGTTGAGCTTGTAGTTGCCGCCGCCGAAGTCGATCAGGAAGGAGATGATCACGGTGGAGTAGAGGCCTGTGCCGCACGCCTCCCGGAGCCCGCCCTCGCTGCTCGTCTGCCCCCAGTACACCGTGATCCGGCTGGTCTTGCCCGTCGCCGCCGCGCCACCCAGCGACGCGGCGGCGACGACGACGCAGAAGATGGCGGCAGGCAAGGCCAGCCGGCGCCATGACTCTGGATGGGATTGCTAGCTAGCTCTCGACTCGCGTAGAAGTGTTGATGTGTTGATCTGCATGGTGTCCTGCGTGAAATTTATAGTGTGCCGCTTGCTTTCGTCCAGGCGAAGCAAACATGGAACGACTTTTTCCCTCATTTCCCGGCGAATTAGTCAGAATCAGTAGATAAGATAGAATACGCATGGATATTATGTCATTAATGGCGCCGTGTAAGTATACTAGCTATAGCTAATGATAATTTTGGTAAACGGATCAGAAGTGAATTGAAGCTCCGTGGTCGAGTCCGTAACCCCCTAAGAAAAGAAGAGAAAACTATAACTATTTTATCAGAATTATCAGTTAAGTGCAAATTTAGCTTGTTATTTCAGAGAAATGCAAGTAATAGTGTACGATATTATCAGCTGCAAAACGTTTTGGCTGTCCTATAAAATTGGACCCACTGGTTATATGCATTTGCAATATCCACGTTGTTTCAAGTTTGGCTCACATGTCATACACATATAATAAAGCTACAGTTTTATGATAAAATCACTTGCTATTATTATAGTTTTCTCAAAGACAAAGCTAAAGCGGTAGTAAAGTGAATAGTCTTGTTCAAATAATTGCAGTTTTTTATATTTACTCAAAAAGGAAATTAAATCAGAAGGTCACACATAAGATCGCTGAGAATGCAATGAGCCAATGGGGCAATGGGAGATATATGCATCACATCGGAGGTGAATTGAAGCTAGTGCTCGAGTCCGTAAACCCAAAAAATTCATATACATGTACTACTTCAAAGGAAGTATACGTCTATTCAAAATTTTATATGTTCACGAGATACACTTCACCAAAATTTTATTTTAGACGTGACAATGGCATTTCTAGTCTCCGGATGAGTATATGCTAATTGATCTATAACTTATCGTGTTGTTTGGTCAGCTGGCCAGCCGGAGCAATCAACGGAAATCATGTCTCATGCTCATCCATGTTGTTTTATTCCACACATACATAGATAGATGCTCTTCGCCGACACCAATATATGGCCGGGTTCAGCGTGGTGTCAGGCACTTGGACCGTCAGTGGTGAAGGTGAACTGGTGATGCCCTTAAAACCTGGCAGACGATGGATGTTGTCGTAGGCGCGTGTGTTGCAACCTGAGAGATACTCGATGCTTGTGTGAATCCACTTGACGATTTCGCCGGAGGGCACACCGATATGCCGCCGTCGCGGTGGATAAAGGAGGCGGGTGGCGAGGAACGGGCCCGACCCAGGATGCGAGCGCGTCGATGAGGAGGAGGAGCCTATCGTTCGGGGGTTAGAGCGCGCCGGCCACGGCCGGCAGACGGCGCTGAGGCGGGAGATCTCCATGGACAGCAACCAAATTAAACCACAGAGCATAGGAGGATCTCGAACAGTGTGTCGAGGGGAAGCCCGGCGAGCGGAGATCTCCCCCCTGAGAACCCACCACCATCCCGCATTCCCGCTTGCTCCGCGTCGGCGATGCCGCACCGCGTCTAGGACGGCGAGACTGTCACCAGGAACGGCGGGCTTGGAAGAAGCCGATGCGCGCCGCTCTCAACGGGCCTTATAGTGACGTAATCCAAGCCGGCCGGGCCCATATAAGTCCACTTTGAACAAAATCCTAGACCAATTCGTTCGTTGTTTGAGCTCAGCCAATTAAAGCCCATATAAACCTACGACGCGACAGAGACACTTCTATATTGCCTCTCTCATTTCTTGCTCATTATTCAATCGCCTCCCTTAACCCTAAAATATAACGCGAAGGCAACTACGGATCGGACATCCGACGTTTTGCAAAAATCGAATGGTGTTACACCATATTATTGCAAAGTGTTTCACATGTTTCATCACTCTAGAAAAAAGTTTCAATAAAAAATGTTTCATTGCTCGAACAAAAAGTCTCAACCTTTGGATAAACATAAACATAATCGAATTGCACTTGAAACATTTTCGTACAACATAACATTGATTTTGGACTACTGAATGTAGATCCGAACGATTTTGGAAAAAAAAAAAGAAATACCACAAAAAACCACTGCAACATTTTGACCTAACTAATGAAACATCCAATATGTTGAGCTGAAACATCAAAAATTGAAAACAAATAAGTGGGCTAGATCTACTTCTTCCTCCTCTCCAGTAGTAGGTCATCATGTTGGTGCCCGAGATGCAATCCCCAGCAACTCTGCTTACTGATGCCATGAAGATTCTCCATTGCCTTCTTGTGCTAAAGCTTGATCCATGTTGCATATGCCATCATCCTTGCTGTCGCTAGTGACGAAGATGAGGCCGAGCTCCTCCCTTCATGGCTATTGCACCCCTTTCCCCAGATCCGGCCAAGATCCGACGCCCCGAAGCTTAGCGTGGTTGGATTCGATGGGATACGGTTGCGGTGAGGCACCGGTGGTGCTGGTGAAGGTTGGGGAGCTGGCCTCCTGCTATTGCATCTCGGCGAGGTGGTGGAGAGCCAGAGAGCGAAAGGCGGAGAGGAAGAGAGCGAGATGCGAGAGAAGGGAATGGGGATAAGTATGACCATGGAAAGGAAAATGTGGGACCCACTCGATGATGCGTACGATATTTAATCCCATATTGAACGTTCGAGACGAATCATTTTCGGTATAACGCCTTCTCTATCTTTAAAAACCAGTGCAAATAGACTCCTTCAGTGGTTTGGTAAGTGGTTTATGCTGACGTGACATGTTGATCACGGTTAACTCGCTAAGTTAGCAGGTGGTACCCACATGTCAGCGACTCTCCTCTCTCTTGTTTCCATCTCTCTCCTAAGGCAGGCATGTTGGCGATAGCCTCACGACGAGCAGGACGATGCGGGATTGTGCTTGGGTGGAGCCACGCGATGAGGCGGAGACGAATTGAAGCTAACATTTCATAGGACAGAGATGAATTGAAGATACCTTAACGAAGTTGCACTTGTCGGTGACCTTGCATGGCATGGTGTGGGGCTTTCTTGATATTGTTCCCCCAGTAGCCCCTCCTGATCGGCATGACAGAGAGCATGGCAAAGATGATTGTGCCACGGATCATTGTTGCCTTGGCGCACTTGATGCCAAGCTCGACGTGGCCGTCCCCGTTGTCGACGACCACAAATGCCTTAACCTGGTGCTCTACTTGACACGAGTCTGCTTCTGTATCGACATGATCTTCATCACCTCGTCCTTAGGCCCCAGCATAAGCTGCTCCACGATTTGATGCTCCTTGATGGGGATGGAGTGAAGGTAGATCTCCTCGATTTTTTTGATCGTGTGCACCACAGCTTGGTCACGAGAACCCATTTCTCCTCCTCCTGGCAGGGTCGTGCCAGCTGCCGTGGCCTCCCTACCGAGCAGAGCTCCGTCGTTTGATAGTTACGTCGCTCAGATGACAACCATCTAGTGTAGGGTTGAACGGGAGGCCCTTTGCATCTTGTCTCTACCAATTTTTTTCATGAAATATTATATTTAAAAACCGCGTTACGACATGTTTCAAAATGACAATAAATTGAATTCAAACTTCTTAATTTAACCGTTACCGGTTTTCGCAGGGCTCCTTATTTTTCGAAAACATGTGTTTATAACCTTACTTACGTTTTTTTTACATTTTACCTCAGCTCACACAGTCCCACGAAAAGAAAAAAAATCAAATCAAACCAAAGACAACCGTCGAGACGTCAGGAGTAGACCACCTAGCCTGACTGTCTATGGCCATCGGACCCACTACCAGTGCGTGACAGAACGCAAAGGAAGAAGAGAGAGAGGTAGGGTTTTATCGGTGAGACCAGCGATATACCTAACCCCGATTAACCCGGCGCACGAACACATATCGTCAGTTTTTATAACCGGGAGAAGTGATTAAAAAAAAATAATCCGAAACGAAACGAAGAAAGCAATCCTCCTTCCTTCCCGTCCCCCCCTCGTCCATCTATAAAACCGCAACCTACGCTCGCACGCGCAGACCACACAAAACGCAACAACCCAACCCACCCAACCCACCTCTTCCTCGAGAAGAAAAGAAAAGAAAAAGGGGAAGAAAAAAAAAAGAAAAAGAAAAGCAGGCAGCGGCGGAGGAGGGACGGCGACGGGGGTCCTCCGATCTGGAGTCGCGTCAAACCCCCCGTAAAATTTCCGCCCCTTCCCCCCCTCCACCCACTCTCTCTCCCCCCTGCTGTCTGTGTCCTCTGCTTCTTGATCTGCGCCTGCGGATCGATCGATCCGATCGATCGATGGGTTTGCGTGGGGAAGGGTTCAATTTGCGGCGATCGGTTGCTGATTTGGGTAGGTTTCGTTGGGTGAATTCGGGTGGGTGGGGGCAACGATTTGGTTCTGATCTGTGCGGGGATTGTAACAAGAGGGTTGCGGGATGGTTAATTTCGATCCTTTCAAGGAATCGAGGAACGAGGAGCGTCAGGAGTTCTCCTCCCCTTTCGTGGGTTGCTGTCCTTGTCGTTCGTTCGTGTATTGATTTGTACGAGGTCTGACGATGATCGATCCAGGATACATATGAATCCGTTTGGGCCAAGTTTGCTTGATGCCAACTGTGCATGCATCACTGCGCGATTTTACACTTTTTAGTGTTTATATAGAAGCCTGTCGTTGAAAATAGCCATTCTTTTATGGTAATTTAGGAGATATTCACCGTAATACATGTGATGAAAACTTATATAGTGTTGAATCTTTATGCAGTCATGAATGCTATAATAAACTCACGCACGCTGTACATGCGTGCTCACTAAATGTTTTGGCTCGAGGATCTTTGTAGTCCATTTTTCCTACAGGAAACTTTACCTAATTCTAGTTCGTACGTGTAGATTTCGTTAGGAATGTTTGAAATAGATGAATGCACACACGTACGTAATGTGTTGAAGGAGATCTAATATTTTCTTACGGTAACTCCTGTTTCTAGCATAGTGAGATAAATACGATAATGGCTATAAACTTAGCCGTTTGCAGCTGAATATGTTTGATTATATGGTTTCTGCAACTCTTGTCCAAACTGATAGAAAGTATGGTGAATTTATGTTTGGTCTAGATGAACCACAATGTGCTGATACCTATTGTTCTGTTTGTACAGAGTTGTTTTGGATTCTTTATTCTTGTCACTGGATTCTGTTTACGTAGATTCTGCTTACCTCCATTTCTCTTTTACTAACTATAAACAATTTTTTTCAGGGTTCCTATCGTGAATACCATAACCACTCTTTGTTCTTTTGAAGTGTTCAGTGCATACAACTGCTCCCTGTAGGTTAGTACTAGCATTCTGTCCAAAGATAAGTTAAATGTACTTACTCGTATATGCTTAATGATGTCCCATTTGTTCCTTTTTCATCTGTTGTTTTGTTTTGTTTGTGTACATGTTGCCAACACCTTTTCCTTATGCATTTAAACAAACTTTATTGATTTCTGTACACCATAGAGACCTAAAATAATGTTTTTAGGTGAGTTCTGCAGTTTGTTCTTTTCTAGTGCAATCTTTGTTTAGGAACCATGGATATAATGATTCAAGAATAGTTCATAATTTGTTTAGCCGCACTTTCTCATTTCACTTCTTTCGTTTTTTTCCTAATTATTTTCTGCTCTTCTCCATTGGTATTAGAATCTATTAGAAGTGTGATTGATATTTTCAGGGCATGAGATCGTCCTCACTAGTCACCACAATACTTTCTATAGGACTAACATTTATTTGGAAAACTAGAATCTGATGCCTGCTAAATGATCTGAAATTCATTTTTATACAATTCTTAATAGTTGTGTTAGACCTGACTAATTTGCCTTAGTATTTGTTTTGGCACTTTCAATTTGGAACATTCATGTTTGTTGTTATAAATTTGATGGTTGTTAATGAGTATATAAGGCTATGTTTAGCAAGGTAATGTTTTTCACTAATTGCGTAAATGCTAAGTTTGAGACACTGAATAGTTTTCCTTTTCAAAAATTCTAACGATCAAGTGAATTCAACACAGTTGATTTCAAGATGACAAGTAGGAAAAGTAACAGATCTACAGTCACATCATGCACTGCTCTGCATATGGAATGGGACAGGATTTCTTGCCCTATTTGTATGGAGCAACCCCACAATGCTGTTTTACTTGTATGCAGTTCCTACAAGAATGGCTGTAGATGTTACATTTGTAACACAAGTCATCGACACTCTAATTGCCTAGATCGATTCAGAAAAATGAATGGAGATAGTAAGGTCCGTGCTTCACACTCAACCACTTCGGTGATTTCAAACTCCAATAACAGAACTGTTGAACGAAGCTCTCACTATAGTATGATTCCCAGACATTTACAAAGCCCAAGACTAGGAAGACATGTCAATAATGCTAATAACCAAGAACCTGCAAATTCAACATTACCCGTAGAAGATAGCATTGTAATGGAAGAATGTCATGATGCCATGCAAAGTTCAGCTGACTTGAAGTGCCCTCTCTGTAGAGGTTCTGTATCTGGCTGGATTCCTGCTGGAGAAGTGAGGAAGTATCTTAACGAGAAGTTGAGAACATGCTCTCATGATTCCTGCAAATTTGTTGGAACCTACGAGCAGCTGCGTGAACATGCTAGAACTGCTCATTTGCTTGCAAAGCCTGCTCATGTGGATCTTTCGAGGAAAAGGACTTGGGATCGCCTTGAGCGTGAACAGGAGGTTGGTGATGTCATAAGTGCAATTAGGTCGCAGAATCCTGGGGCAATAATAGTTGGTGACTATGTTATCGAGACTAGAGATGCAATGTCGCCTGATGAAAACACTGGAGATGAAAGTAACGATGAGTGGTGGCGAGATTCAGTAGAATCACCTGATAACAGGTATAACTCCCCTAGGCTCTTGCCGAATGAAGCTCCAGAATCACCTATTATCTGGGCAGATGAAAGGCATGGACTGCCAAGGTTTCAGCCTCAGAATAACAGAGTGTTGCCCCGGTTTTCGTTCACCAATAGGAGCAGCTCACGATCAGATTGGCACCGTATCCGACGGCCGAGTAGACAGAGCCTAGCGCGTCGAGGCTTGTTGAATCGACCCTACAGGAACAACGATTATCATGGCTTTCGTCCCCAACTATTTGATCGGCCGAATGGTAGTAACCATCGTTCAGGTATCAACAGGAGCCTTGATGACCCATCATTTGTGCCCAGACGGCAGCGTTTGAGATACACCCACAGGAGCCATCACGTCCGTGATTGATCTAAAGCAGCATTGCTCTTGCCGTATAAATTAATTGGCAAACAGCCAAAGCTATCCTTGTAAATAGTAATGCCAAACTCAGATTTATTTTTCTTTAGTTGGTCTACGCTATATATCAATGTATATTATCCAGCAGTCTAGTCTAGATGCAAAACTTTGCTCCCTAAATATCATCTTCCGTATCGTTACGTTCGGATGCAATTCTTTGTTGGCTTGACCTAGCTTCTCTTACAGATGTGCATTGGACCTCTAAATTATGATAAATGGTGTTTGGAGTTTACTTCGATGTATGCTTCTGTATATTGTTTTTGCATCTCTGAAGGAGTCTCCATTCTTTATGACGACGTATCTTTTACTAGTTCGTTGCTGTATTCGTTCCTTTGCTTAAATGGAACACATTGTATCGTGCAAGCTTGCAATGCATCATGACATGGTCTACTTCGTATTGGAGCATTTAGCATGTACTCCCTCCCTCCGTTTTTTTATTTTAATGTATGACGTGATTTTTTGAGATACATTTGTTTATTCATCTTATAAATTTTTTAATGTATGACGTGACTTTTTGAGATATATTTCACCATTCATCTTATTCAAAAATTTTTTTGAGATACATTTGTTCATTCATCTTATAAATTTTTTAATGTATAACGTGACTTTTTGAGATATATTTAATCATTCATCTTATTCAAAAAATTTATGTAATTATATTTATTTTATTGTGACTTTTATCATCAAATTTTTTTTAAGCATGACATAAATGTTTTTATATTTGCATAAAATTTTTAAATAAGATGAATAGTTAAACGTTGGTCAAAAGATGTGATACGTTAAACTACGGAAATTGAAATAGTAATGCTGGAATCTTGGCACTTCTGATGGTACAAGAAAGCTTAGCCAGGTCTCCCATCCGATTACCATGCACTTAATTTCCCTTTTTCTTGCGTGTAGTTCATTTCCCACGGTGGTACACCATGAGCTGTCAAAATCAAATATTCATTTATTTATTGCTATCATTTTTTTCACAGTTGTTATTGTTATCTTATCATTCTCAACCTCAACGTCAATTTGGATGTCAATGGGGAATGGATTCTAATATCTTAAGAGGATATACTATCATGTATCTTTTTCTCCTAATTTCAATGCGAATAATTGTGAAAAGTTCTGAAAAAAATTGACAATATAAAGATATTGACATCTATCAGTTCATTAAAAATTAAGTTTACATTTGAGCTACACATTGAGAGAAAAAATTAGGTGTGAATAGTACCGTTACTATTCATACATTGAATTTGTTTTTTATATGTCGTGTGAATGAGTTTGGACTTTAGATTATTTTGGAATGGTATATATATGTTGTGTGAGTGCTGTCATTTTTTAAAGAAATTTTTATAACTATTTAGATAATTTTTAAACAAATGAGGGAACATTGGGATCAAAATAGTTTCCTATGTCAATGTCCAGAAAACCTCTTCCCCTTCGATTCCCCCGCTAGGATGGCTGATGGGTAGAGGAAAGCATGGAAACATTCATAAAAGTTTTAAAAACATCTTAAAATATTCAATAGATGTTAGGCACTGACATTGGTCTGGCATCATGTTACTGCACTGTAACATATCCCCACTGCAACGTTCTCTCTCCGTCCCAATATATTGGTCGTCCTAGGATTGTTGAACTACATTAGCTAAGGTGAAAATTACTAACTTGCCTCAAATTATCAGGGAATTACTAAGTACTATGCTCTCTCCACTCACATTCATCCTTTTTTTAAAAGCTTTTTTTTAACTAAGCTTTAAAAAATTATTGATGGTCAAAGTTTTGTAAATTTGACTAAACGCCAAATCCTTATCTTTATCTTGGTGAAAGGAGAATCTCGTGATGCAACTAGAATGATTTACTTGATGCAATAAATAATGCTCGCAGGATTGATAAAAGGACAAAAGAGATGGAATGAATCTCAACTGTCCGATGGAAGAGTATGGGCAAGGAGTGGGATATCCTAATTTCATCAACTGAAGACTTACATTTTTATGTGAAGAACCTCAGAAGTTTTGACTTTTCAAGACTGTTTTGACTAATAAAATTGCATTCTTATCCTCAACTTTCCACCATCGAATATAACACATTGATATCCGGTTTTGTTTGGCAAACAGATTAAGCATCTCATTTTATTGGGTAATGAACACATATTCTAAATTGAGCATTATAAATTTTAGTGTACCTAAACATATAGCAAAATAAAAAGATAAGGTTAGCACCTCATGGTCAAGCGGACTGCGAACACACAACACAACAGAGTAGTATTTATGATCGAAGGGAGTAGAAGCATATGAACATATGTAGTAATATAGTTGTTTTTCTTCTATTGCCACCCAATTAGTTAGGTGAGGATGTGGAGGGTCAGTTTTTACGCAGGAGTGGGTTGTTAGCTGATCTGATTGGCACAGTTCTTGGTGTTGTGTGGTGACATTTTTGGATCAGTTTTTGGAGTGGGTTTTATGTCGGAGTGGGTTATTATCTGTATGTGATGCGACGGGAAGGTGAATGGATGAAACTCCCATTATTTTAGTAGAATAGATACAAGTTATAAGATCTCAAAATCAAACTAAATTCATTTGTGCTATATTAAAGCACACATGGCTATTACACCATGTTTTGTTTCTTTCAGATATTTTTTTCTCTTTTGCCATATCCCATATATACCATATCATTTGAACATTAGTTTACGTGTGCCACTTAAATTCATTGAATCCTCGTTGCCCCTTAAACATCTATTTGGTTTGGGGATAAGATATGATGGTTGGACTTATCCTTGTTTTTAGGATGAAATTGTTCCCATTATTCATTTGGTATGAGATATGAAATGGTCCTAGTTTTTATAAGATGACCCACATATCAGTGAGAAAAAAATGGGATAGATTAGACCGCCAGTTTTTGAGGGACCAATCTAACCCAGTTCTCAGGAGAATATTCTCTTTCAAGAATCATCCTATCTCACCTATCCCCAAATTAAACACCCTGGAAAATAGCTTCGACCCAACCCAACCCAACCCATTTATCTCTTCAACCAAACACACAATAAAAGGACTGAGCCTGAAGAGCACATCTCTAATAGCTGGGCCAATGTTACAAATTAGGCTAGGGGTAGGACAACCTTCTCGCTTTGGATCTATTCTTCTTCAGAAACATCTCTCCCCTTCCTCTCCCTTCACCCACCTCAAGCAATCAAGCTCATCACATCGGCGAGCAACCACAGTCACGGTGCTGGCTTTTGGAGATTTGCCCACTGCTGCTATCCTCATGCGGCTACAGCCTTGGTGAACTGGAGATCAACCTGCAGCCTACCATCCTCACGTGTTTCTTGATCCAGATCTGGTCCTGAAGCTCCAAATCACATTTGTTCACTGCCAAGCTTCATCCAGCCCGCCTCTTCTCCGTTCCGTTGGCGCTGCGCTCCGGCCAAACCTTGAGTGAGAGGTCAGGCTAGAAACAAAAATGTGAGCTCCATGTCCACCTGCACTTGAACTCGACCGACGTCGCATGCTCAACCTTAGCCTATGACTATGAGCAAGGGGCCTGCTCACCAGAACAACAAGTTAGCTAGCTTGAGCCTTGAGGAGAGAGGAAGCTAAAGAAGATGAGATGAACTCTGTTGGAATTGATATATGGGCTAAGGCCCATATGAAGATTAATTTTTTGGAAAATCACAAAAGCCCACCTCATGAGATGACATGTATGGGGAGTTTAGTACCACCTTGTCTATTTTAGAAGAGGGAGACCTCCTTATAAGGGAGGATGCTCTCCTAGTCACTTGAGAGATGTGTAGTGGAGAGAACTAGAGGAACACACGTGCGCGCTCGCTTGCCTGGCCTGGCGAGGCGGTGTGTACGCGACATGCACGTGAATGGTCCGCCAAAATTTGTTCCTCACCCTTGCGCAAATGCGGCTTCCTTTTGCAGGTTTTGTTTTTGGAAGCTTAGTTTTTGAAAACACACCGAATAATTCAGTGCGTAGAGTGGCGTGGAGTCCGGATAAGTTACGCGTGACTTATCCGGTTCGGTTACGCATGGTGGAGATCGTGCAGGCATCCTGATCACGTGTCTTGATATCTCTCTATAAAAACCGAGCCGCCGCTCCGTTGCAACACACGTCAAAAACAATCTAGGGTTTGCCTCCTCCTCTGCACTGCACCGTCGCTCGTAGTCTACTTCGTTCCGCTCGTCAGCGTGCACCGGTGATCGGGAGAGCAGGTCTCCGGAACCTTCGCCTTCGACGTCTTGCACCGGGAGAAGGCGACAATAAGGTTTTTGGGAAGCGCTTCGCGCGACTGCTCGCTAGTCTTCCACGACGGCTCGTCTTCCTCTTCACTCGCGTGCTGCGCGTCATCTTCAACGCACGGTACCGCGAGTCCTTCCTACAAAGCAGCTAGTAAAACAAAACCCTCAGTATGTGTTCGTGATGTTTCATATATTCGATCTGTTTATGTTCTACTGCTTGGTTTACATGTGTAGATCGAATAATGCAATTATGTTAGTTTGCATCTACAATGCCATGATTTATTTATGGAATAAATTAAATCACTATGTGCTTATATTTTCAACAATCCAAAAACCTTATTATAGGCACTGTGGTTTTACTATGACTAGTTTTGCCGATGCACTGAGGCCGGACAAATTCACTAGTGTGCACTTCAAGAGATGGCAGATCAGGGTCACTATGTGGCTGACGGCTATGAAATGCTTCTGGGTTAGTAATGGCAAACCTAAAGGAGTTCTCACTGTTGAAAAGTATAAAGAATTCGAGGAGGCCACTACTTTCTTTATGGGATGCATTCTTAGCGTTCTTGACGATCGTCTGGTAAAGGTGTATATGCACATGACCGACGCTAAGGAGTTGTGGGCTGCACTGAATATTAAATTCGGTGCTACTGATGCTAGCAATGATCTGTATGTTATGGAGTAGTTTCATGACTACAGGATGGCTGACAACCGTTCTGTAGTTGAGTAGGCTCATGAGATATAAACCATGGCTAAAGAACTCGAACTCCTTAAGTGTGTCTTACCTGACAAATTTGTGGCCGAGTGCATTACTGCGAAGCTACCTTCTTCATGGAGAAGTTTCAGTACTGGACTCCAACACAAGAGATAGGAATACTCCGTTAAGGGGTTGATTGCGTCTCTTGATGTTGAAGAGAAAGCTCAGGAAAAAGATGTCGTGTCTAAGGGCGATGGTGGGCGGTCTAGTGCCAATGTGGTGCACAAGACTCAAAACAAGAACAAAGGAAAATTCAAAGCCCAACAGACCAACAATTTCAAGAGGAAGAAGAAGAACAACAACAACAATCCAAACCAAGATGAGAGAACTTGCGATGTGTGTGGCTTGCCTGGTCATCTGGCCAAGAAGTGTCCACAACGCAAGGGGATGAAGGCACCTGCAGGGCAGACCTCTAAGTCTGCCAATGTGACCATTGGCAACACTGGAGATGCAAGCGGGTATGATAATTTACCTACTATTTTTTCAGTTAATCAGTCTACAAACTAGTGGGTTGATACAGGGGCCAATGTACATGTTTGTGCTGACATCTCGTTGTTTTCTTCTTATCAGGTCACACGGGATTCCTCCGTCCTAATGGGGAATGGGTCACATGCTTCTGTTCATGGTGTTGGCACGGTAGATCTGAAGTTTACTTCGGGAAAGATCATGTAGCTGAAGAACGTGCAGCATGTCCCTACTATTGACAAGAATCTCGTTAGTGGCTCCCGTCTATGTAGAGACGGATTTAAGTTGGTGCTTGAGTCTAATAAAATACTCGTGTCTAAACTGGATATTTTATTGGTAAAGGCTATGAGTGCGGAGGCTTGCTCCGCTTTTTCCTTTCTAATTTCTGCAATAAGTCTGTGAATCATATTTGTGGCAGTGTGGATGATGAGGCTAATGTTTGGCACTCACGTTTATGTTATATTAATTTTAGCTTGATATCTCGGCTTTCCAGTATGTGTTTAATTCCTAAGTTTTTCATTGTCAAAGGTTCTAAGTGCCATAGTTGTGTGCAATCAAAGCAACCTCGCAAGCCTTACAAGGCTGCCGAGGAGAGAAACTTGGCACCTTTAGAACTCCTACATTCAGATCTTTCTGAAATGAATGGGGTGTTGACGAATGGTGGAAAATGATAATTCATGACGTTGATTGATGATGCTACCAGATTTTGCTATGTGTATTTGCTGAAAACGAAAGATGAGGCTCTAGACTATTTTAAAATTTATAAGGCAGAAGTTGAAAACCAACTTGATAAGAAGGTAAAAAGACTTAGGTTTGATCGTGGTGGAGAGTTTTTCTCAAATGAATTTTACTTGTTTTGTGAGGAACATGGCATTATACATGAGAGAACGCCTCTCTATTCTCCCGAGTCTAATGGGATTGTCGAAAAGAAGAACCGCACACTAACTGACTTGGTTAATGCCATGTTGGATACTGCGGGACTACCTAAGGCATGGTGGGGGAAGCATTGTTTACCTCGAATCATGTGTTAAACAGAGTCCCTAACAGAAAGGACAAAACACCATACGATGTATGGATTGGGAGAAAACCATCACTTTCTTACTTGCGTACATGGAGGTGCTTGGCAAAAGTCAATGTACCAATAACAAAGAAGCGCAAGCTTGGACCTAAGACAGTGGATTGTGTCTTTCTGGGATATGATTACCATAGCATCGCCTATAGATTTTTAATAGTTAAATCTGAGGTACCTGACATGCATGTTGGTACAATTATGGAGTCTCGTGATGCTACCTTCTTTGAAAGCCTTTTTCCAATAAAGGATACACATGGCACTTCTAGCCAATCTTCTGAAATAATTCCCAGTTCAATCACACCACCAGAAAAAACTGAACATACACTTGAACATGTCACTGAGGAGGATGACAGTGAAGCTCCTCGGAGGAACAAGAGACAAAGGACGGCTAAATCCTTTGGTGATGATTTCACTGTGTACCTCGTGGATGATACTCCTAAGTCAATTTCAGAAGCATATGCATCTTCTGATGCAGACTACTGGAAGGAGGCTGTCCATAGTGAAATGGATTCCATTATCACTAACGGAACTTGGGAGGTGACAGAACGACCTTATGGATGTAAACCTGTGGGGTGCAAGTGGGTGTTCAAGAAGAAGCTTAGGCCTGACGGTACTATTAAAAAGTACAAGGCTCGGCTTGTTGCAAAGGCTATACTCAGAAAGAAAGCGAAGACTTCTTTGACACTTACTCACCTGTTGCTAAATTGACCACAATTCGTGTGCTATTTTCCCTAGCAGCCTCACATGGCCTTCTCGTTCATCAAATGGACGTTAAGACGGCTTTTCTTAACGGAGAGCTGGATAATGAGATCTATATGGATCAGCATGATGAGTTTGTAGTGGAAGGTCAAGAAGGCAAGGTATGTAAACTATTGAAGTCTTTATATGGTCTGAAATAAGCTCCTAAGCAATGGCATGAGAAATTTGATAGAACATTAACATCTGCAGGCTTTGCTGTCAATAAGGTAGATAAATGTGTATATTATCGTCATGGTGGGGGTGAGGGAGATATTCTGTGCTTGTATGTTGATGACATACTCATATTTGAGACAAATCTTGAGGTGATCAATGAGGTTAAATCATTCTTGTCTCAAAATTTCGATATGAAGGATTTGGGAGTAGCTGATGTTATCTTAAACGTTAAGCTAATTAGAGGTGAAAATGAGATTACACTCTTACAATCTCATTATGTGGAGAAAATCTTGAGTTGCTTTGGCTACCTTGATGGCAAACCTTCTCCAACTCCTTATGATCCTAGCCTGTTACTTCATAAGAACAAGAGAATTGCTAGGAATCAACTGGAGTACTCTCAAATCATTGGCTCACTTATGTACCTGGCTAGCGCAACTAGGCCTGACATCTCCTTTGCTGTGAGCAAGTTGAGCCGGTTTACCTCTAATCCGGGAGATGATCACTGGCGTGCGTTTCAGCGAGTGATGCGCTATCTAAGAGGTACCATGAACTTGGGACTTCACTATTCTAGGTATCCTACTGTACTTGAGGGATATAGTGATTCAAATTGGATCTCCGATGTTGATGAGATCAAAGCCACTAGTGGATATGTTTTCACACTAGGTGGTGGTGCTGTTTCATGGAGGTCTTGCAAACAGACCATTTTGACGAGGTCAACCATGGAAGCGGAGCTCACGGCACTAGACACTGCTACAGTTGAGGCAGAATGGCACGTGATCTACTAATGGATCTGCCTGTGGTTGAAACACTGGTGCCGGCTATCCTTATGAACTGTGATAATCAAACGGTAATTGTTAAGGTAAACAGTTCTAAGGATAATATGAAATTGTCTAGACATGTGAAAAGACTATTGAAGTCTGTCAGAAAATTGAGAAACTCCGGGGTTATAACATTGGATTACATCCAAATAGCTAGAAACCTGATAGATCCCTTTACAAAGGGACTATCACGAAATGTGATAGACAATGCATCGAAGGAGATGGGTATGAGACCCATGTGAGTTATACTATGGTGGTAACCCAACCTATGTGATCGGAGATCCCGTGAATTAGGACCTGGGAAAAACAAATCATTAGTTAGCTAGAGGAGAGTATTTTCTAAAACCCTCTCTAAGTGAAGATGCATATACTCTCATGAGTTGCAAGGCGGGTTGGCTATGCCTTAATGCGTTCTGTTGGCTTTAATTAGTAAAGATGCTATCCTGCAGAGCATTCTTGAAAGAATGCACCTATGTGAGCTTGACTGTTGGTCGCAGTCTATGGAAATTTTGGGTGAATTTTCTAGAAAGCTTGCTAAGAGACCAAGGAGTATGACTTATACGCTCCACCCGAGGGGTAGTCTACTGACGGCTTAGTACCAGATAAGACTCTGAGTGAAACATGTTTACACAAGACTAGCAATTCAAGGCGTAGTCCATTGTTCAAGTTATGAGTTAGTGTAGTTTGGAGTTCTAGGTGGATGTTCAATCTTAACTGGTCTCCATCGAACCACTGCTATATAAACAGTACATTGGAAAAAGGCAAATCTCTGTGAGATTTTGAGATTTGGTGGGGGACTGTTGGAATTGATATATGGGCTAAGGCCCACCTTGCCTATTCTAGGAGAGAGAAATCTCCTTATAAGGGAGGATGCTCTCATAGCCACTTGAGAGATGTGTGGTGGAGAAAACTAGAGGAACACACGCGTGCTCTCGCCTCGCCTCGCCTCGCCTGGCCAGGTCAGGCCAGGTGGCGCATGTACGCGACATGCACGTGAATGGTCCGCCAAAATTTGTTCCTCACCCTTGCGCAGATGCGGTTTTCTTTTGCAGTTTTTGTTTTACTGCACTTCAGTTTTGTTTTTGGAAACTTAGTTTTTGAAAACACACCGAATAATTCGGTGCGTAGAGTGGCGTGGAGTCTGGATAAGTTACACGCGATTTATCCGGTTCGGTTACGCATGGTGGAGATCGTGTAGGCATCCTGATCATGCGTCTTGATATCTCTCTATATAAACCGAGCCGCTGCTCCGTTGCAACACACGTCAAAAACAATATAGGGTTTGCCTCCTTCTCTGTACTGCGCCATCGCTCGTAGTCTACTTCGTTCCACTCGTCGGCGTGCACCGGCGATCGGGAGAGCAGGTCTCCGGAACCTTCGCCTTCGACGTCCTGCACCGGGAGAAGACGGCAATAAGGTTTTTGGGAAGCGCTTCGCGCGACTGCTCGTTAGTCTTCTACGACGGCTCGTCTTCCTCTTCGCTCGCGTGCTGCACATCATCTTCAATGCATGGTATCGCGAGTCTTTCCTGGAGAGCAGCTAGTAAAACAAAACCCTCAATATGTGTTCGTGATGTTTCATATATTCGATCTGTTCATGTTCTACTTCTTGGTTTACATGTGTAAATCGTATAATGCAGTTATGTTAGTTTGCATCTGCAATGCCAATGATTTATTTATGGAATAAATTAAATTACTGTGTGCTTATATTTTCAACAAACTCAACCGTTTCTGTTTGTTTGGCGTAGCGTGGTGGTGCACGGCCCTTGACCTCTGTCGGCCGGCAGCCGTGGCGGCCTGTTCATCGGCGTAGCGAGCTCAAGGGAGAGATTCTGGGAGAATGTAGAAGGGTACATGATGAAACGTACGTCATGCAAATTTACCCGGTCTCTACCCCTTGTCCAAATCAACTGACATGTGGGTCCTAGTTTATGAGATCCACTCTCTATCTAAATTGCAACATGGGTAAAAATATGGGACCCAAGATGTAAAACTCTTAAAATAAACTATAGTTGCCTAGGGGGAAATGTTATTCTCTCTCCAGATTGTTCCAAGTCTTGTCATTTGCAGTTTCTGGTGGTTTTATGAGCCAGGACGGAAAGCACTGAAGTAATTTGTTTGGACATGCCAGGATGTAAACCACGGAGGAGACATGCATACAGTTAATTGGAAGCAGGCAGTGATGACGGTGCTCAAGGAAAGCTTTGCCTTTTGGGCTCTTCTCATGCAGAACCAGATCAACTCATGCATTCAGACAAACAGTACCTTCTCCCTTTGCCTTGTGAGATGTGCTTTGACTCATGCTCACATACCTGATGCAATTCAAACAAATCATCTGAATACTGAAATTTCGACATGGTTAATCATGTAGAAGAAAAGCAAACTTTTGCTTCTAACTATTACCTTAGTCTTTATCCGGTCAAATTAATAAAGTCAAGGTAATATTTGTTAGAAATATGGCTATATTCTAATAGAAAAATAGTGGAGAATTCTTTTAAAGAATACTCCGTATAAATTCAACAATATCATCTATATATACTTGGTACTGGTGGCGGCTGCCACCACCACTCCTGCCCCATTGTTTGTGAAAAATCCAAATACACTTATCCCATGCTATGAGAGCTGAGAAATGGGTTGTGTACACCCTCTTAAGGTGTAGAGGACAGGTTAATATAATCCATTATCTAAAAAATGAGAGCTAAGAAATAGAGAGTAGACTTGGACTAGTGATACAGAGAAATTAGAAAGTAGTAGCCTAGAACTTTTTGTAACTGTAGAGAAATAGTTTAAGCTTTCGTTTTTCAACTGTAACAGGATGAACATTTTTGGAGTAGATAAGAATGGTTAAAATAAACAATGGTCTCTGTCCATAATAAAGTCAAATGATTATTTTTTGCAACATACACCCTTAACTAATATTCATATTTATTTTTAAAAAACATAATGATAAAGCAATATAATTTTTTAAGGTATCTATTTTTCTTTTAATCCCGTAACAAATTACAGCCATTCCATCATTGATTTTTCTATGGAAGGAAGACATGAAGGTGAAGTTTGAGAGGGGCAAGGGGATCTTGCTGTCTGGCACGTGGGGCCCACCGACAAGAGAGCTCGTTGTCGGTTTTGCAAAGACCAGCTAGCAGCAGCTGTGTCTGTGCCTCAGAGAGATGTTGATGGATCATCACTGGGCCATTAATCTGAGGTACGTCTAGTACATTAATTCCAGCCCACGTGTTCACAGTATTCGGTTTTTGTACTAGAAGATTACATGAATTGATTTAGTTTAAGTAAATCTTGTATTTCAAACAAAATCTAAGAGGATTTCATTTCCACCGCTATAGTGCGTTGAAAATAACACTTTTTTGACGTTAATTGTCCACATAATCGAAGAGCACAATTTTTCCCCCGAAGGGCACAAGATCTGCATTCACCAAAGAATAAGAACAGAACATTATTGAACACCATTGTTTTGAACTTTTTTATAGTAAAAGCAGGAGCTTGCTCTTAATTGTTTTGAATATTTAGATGTTTCGAAAACTGGAAGTCTATTACTAGTTCTCAACTTCCGTACACTCTGGACATACAGTTGATATTACATCAATGTCATATACCAGTTGCGAATAAGAGAACTAGCCAACTTTCTATATTAGTTGACCAAAAATTGGTGCGAGTTGGCTAGCTAGCATTGTAGCAAAAGTGACCAGTATCTATAGATCTAAAATAATGCTAAATGGTCAATATATATAGTTCCATTTTACTCCAGTTCGATTGAAAACACAATTATGTAACAGTTTTGTTTAAATCCACACACGGTCTGACAAATTTGTGGTATATAGGCGCGAGAACTCCATATATAAATTTATTTTACCTCTGACCGATGCTTATCAATCTAGCTCACATAATCACACAAATGCAGGATCTTGCTGCTCCTTTCAGATTCCCATCCTCCAATATGCTTTCAAATGAAAAAAATAAGCAGTTAAACCATTAGTCGATCCATGCAATCCAAAAGACAAATCTATCAAGAAAAACAGTTCCAGTATATAACTTAGCATCAATCATGAACTTTGAATTTATATGCCAGAATGAGCCTTAAAAGAATCATAATTCAGAAACTAGCAACCATTCATATCAGGCCATTGTCTGAACCTTGAAATAATCCAATTTAATTACCACTAATTACATTTTTCTTCGGCTTTTTCTTTCAATATGCCTACCTGGGATGGAACTCCAGGACATGAGCAAGATCCTTGCCATGAGCATCCGGCCAGGTCACCTTCCTGCTCACCACCAACGACACCCTGTTCTTCCCTTCCTGAGCTGCAACTGCAGCTGGTGGTGCCTTCTTGAGGTTGCTCTTCACAGGCTTCTTCTCTTCTGGATGAGGAGTTGCTGCTGCTGCCCCATGAGCTTGCTGCCTGCTGCCATTGCAGGCTTCTGCTGCTGGAGTTGAGCTGTTGCTGGGGGGGCAGGAGCAGCCATGGGTGCTGGGTGCTGGAGGTGCATAGCAGGAGGAGCACACAATGGGAGGGAGGATGCACCTCCGGCACTCAGCACCTGCAGGGGTTGCCACCTTGATCTCCTCCACCTTGTCCCAGTCTCCAGGTTGAAAGAGTTTAGTGGGAAGAGAGAGAGAGGGAGAGGGAGTGCAAATGCTGCAAATGATGGGGGCTTTTGATATAGGAAGTGGGAAGGCATTCACCTGAAAAAGCCACCAGATATTCTGTGGATGGCATCCACCATGTCTATCCTTGGCATGGTGTACCTCTCTTTGTGATTTTTGTATAAAGCTGCACACATACACATGCACATGTATTGTTATGTATATTACTTTATGTAGAAAGGTTATATAAATATTTATTAATTAGGACGGCATTCCTTTACGTAAATCTTCATTTTCTTTTGATTACATGAAACACACATACACCACACGGCACACGCACATGCTCACGAGTATTGTTATGTATATTAGCTTATGAATAAAGGTTATGTATATGTATATTAATTTGGACACTCCTTTACCTAATTTTCCTTTTTTTTAATTGGGTACGTTGAAGACACATATACAACACACGCACATGCTCGCGAATGCACCCCTTAACACACTCAAAAAATAAAAAAGACGGGAACATGAAAGAAACATAGGAATGTGGTTAAGTGTAATGTGGAGAACTAAACAATTCAAAACACAGGAACAGTAAAACATGAGGTGTTTGGATCACAGGAAACATATGGGAGAGAGAGATATAGAGCGGGAAGGAATTTTTCATTTAGCTTTGGTTGTTATTTCCTGTGAAATAGGAGGAATCGAGACCATTCCAAAGGATAAGAACAATGCATTCCCTTTGATCAAACATGGCCATAAAATTTGAGAGCACTAGGATTTAAATCCTATTGGGTAGGGTGATTCGCCCATGATTCCATCACCGACCAGTGTTGCCTCCCCCAATCCTTTCCCCAAGTTAATTGCCCCTTTTAGTATGAAAATAGTTAAAATTTTGTAAAATGGTCTGAAGAGAGTATAGCTAGTAATTTTCATATTAATCATATTAAAAGAAGCAGACTTATCAAACATTGGTTGCAAAAGAAAGAAACAATCCATGGCTTGTGTAAAAAAAAAAGTGCCAGCATAAGTGTCCTTGGACTATCGATGGAAATTTTTCTGAGTTGAAATTTTAAAGTATGAGTTAAAAGATTAAACATTTTTAGCAAATTTACTCAATTTTTAAATAAAACTTTCTCTTTGTTGGAGGGAAAATAAAACTTTCTGTTAAAAAGTCTCTATTACAATATTATATTTTAATTTAAAAATATTCAAAAAAAACTCAAACTATACAAAAATTTAAAGCCTATGAGTCATATCGTATTGGCTACAGTTAGATAATTAGTGGTAGCGCTTAGTAGTGATAAAAATAATTTATGGGTAAAACTTTTATATACTTCTTAGTGACTTAAAAAATAATGGTGAAAATAAACTAGCATGAGAAAAACATCAAAATTAGTTCTAAACTTAAGATTTAAAATTTAAGTTTTAGCTATGATTGATAAGCTGAAAAGCAAATGATATAGTTGTATGCCTATTGGGTCCAACCTATAGCGGCACTAGTGCCATAGGCATTAGACCCGCCATAATAAAGCCCCGGGTCCAGAAAGTTTTCCAGCTGAATTTTAGCAAGTGTTCTAGAATGTTATTAAATCATATTTATTATGTCTGTTTAAAGATTTTCATAGTGGAAGTTTGTCTTTATATTCGCTTAATTTTGGTACTATTATTTTATTACCTAAGTGCAAGGAGGCTATTAAGATTCAACAATATAGACCTATCTACTTACTTAATGTCAGTTTTATAATTTTTACCAAAGTTGCTACAAATAGGATTATTGGGGTTGCTCAAAAAGTAATTAGTCCAACTCAAACAGCTTTCATACCTGGGAGAAATATTATGGAAGGAATTGTTATATTATATGAAACAATACATGAGATGCATCGAAAAAGAAGAGTGAGGTGATTTTTAAAATTGATTTTGAGAAAGCTTATGACAAAGTAAAATGGTCTTTTGTACAACAAACTATGAGGATGAAAAGCTTTTCTCAAAAATGGTGTGAATGGATAGCCTTTTTTATCCAGGGTGGACATGTTGGTATAAAAGTAAATGACCAAATGGGGTCTAATTTCGAAATACACAGGCAAGGGGATCCATTATCCCCAATTCTTTTTAATATAATGGTAGATATGCCTGCTATATTGATTAAGAGAGCAAAGGATGATGGTCATATTAGTGGGGTTATTCCACATTTGGTGGATGATGGTTTATCCATTTTACAATTTGCAGATGATACGCTATTTTTTCTACAGAATGACTTAGAGAAAGTAGAGAATATGAAGTTGTTATTATTAGCTTTTGAAAAGCTTTCTGGCCTAAAGATAAATTTTCACAAAAGTGAATTATTTTGCTTTGGTCAAGCACAAGAATGCCAGGAACAATAATCTAATATTTTTGGTTGTAGACTGGGGACTTTTCTAGTTAGATATCTTGGTATTTCCATGTATTTCAGAAAGCTTAGTAATAATGATTGGAAAACAATTGAGCAAAGAATTGAAAAAAAAACTTAGTAGTTGGAAAGATAAACATATGTCTGTAGGGGGAGATTGGTTTTGATTAATTCTGTGCTTTCAAGTCTAGTCATGTTCATGATATCCTTTTTTGAGATTCCTAAAGGGGTTCTTCAAAAAATTGATTATTATAGATCAAGATTCTTTTGGCAAGATGATGAACATAAGAAGAAATATAGACTAGTAAAATGGGATATCATTTGCCAGCCAAAAGATCATGGTGGACTTGGAGTTCATAATTTAGAAATGCAAAACCAATGTTTATTAAGCAAATGGTTGTATAAGTTAATAAATGAGCAAGGTGTTTGGCAAGACTTATTGAAAAGGACATATCTCAACAATAAATCAATAAATCAAGTTGAGAGGAAACAAGGTGATTCTCATTTTTGTCGGGTCTCATGAAACTTAAGAGTAAATTCTTGAATATGGGGTCCTGGATAGTTAATAGTGGTGATCAAATCAAATTCTGGAAGGATAAATGGTTAGGTAATACTTCCCTTTAAGGACAGGTACCCGTCTTTGTATTCTATAGTTCGTAAGAGGAATTCTTTGGTTGAATATGTTATGAGTTCTGTTCCGCTAAATATTTCTTTTAGGAGAGCATTAGTAGACCAGAATCTAGTCAATTGGCACAACTTGTGTGCTTTAATTGTTCATATTCATTTGATAGAAGAAGAAATGTTTTTTGATGGAACTTTCATCAAAATGGTCAATTCTCTGTATGATCTATGTACTTAGCTCTAATCAATAATGGTTATATTGAGAGAAATAAGATCATCTGAAAACTAAAGATGTCTCTTAAAATTAAGATTTTTATATGGTACCTACTTAAAGGGGTAGTGTTAACAAAGGATAATTTAACTAGGAGGAATTGGAATGGTAGCAAGAGATGTTGTTTTTTTTATGAAAAATGAGACGATGATGAAAATGAGACGATTCATCATCTATTCTTGGATTGCCATTATTCCATATTTCTCTGGAGAGCACTACAAATTGCTTTTGGATTATACCCTCCACATAGTATATCTCATATATTTGGGAATTGGCTTATGGATATTGATAAAAAAAACCAAGAAACTTATCCTTGTAGGAGCATGTGCAATATGTTGGGTTCTATGGCTTAGTAGAAATGATATGGTTTTTGACAAATCACTATCAAAATCTTATATACAGGTAATTTTCAAGGCAACATACTGGCTCTGGTATGCAATTGTAGCACGTGCCAAGAGAGACCCCTTGCTATCAATGGGGGGTATTTATACCCCAAACCAAGAAAACTAGCCGTTGGGGTCGAAATCCCCCAACTCTGTTGCCTGCCGATCAGACCGGCGAATGGTGGCCAGTCAGACCGGCCCCTTACGTAACGGCTAGAAAACTAGCCGTTACAGTGCATTTAATGCACTGGCAACAGGGGAGACCGGTTAGACCGACCCGGCTCGGTCTGACCGCCGAGGGCTCGGTCTAACCGGCTGCGGCTCTGGCGACTCTAGATCGCCAGGCCACCGGCGCCCAACCAACTCAACAAGAGCCCGGTCAGACCGGCATAGGCCGGCCGGTCAGACCGGCCAACATACCAAGGTCAGACTGGCGTTCACGCCACGGTCAGACCGACCATGGTCAGAGAACTGGAAAGAGTTTAAATGCAAGCCAAGTCCAAATGCAAATGACCTAATGTGGCATGCTGATCATCTCTTTGTTTAGGTTATTACCCCTCTTGATAGTACGACAAAGCTATAAATAATCTAGCAAGTTTGATCGCCCAAACTCCTCGATCAAAAATTAAAACCGCTAGTTTTACTGTCTTTGTTCCATTTGCTTTGCACCATCAATTTAATTCCCCGGTGATCATCCATGGCATACACATTGTGTGGTACTATCTCAAAAATGTATAACTCAAGAGAATCGTTAGTCCACAATTAGCGCTTGTCATTAATGACCAAAATCAATGACGGGAGCCTAGAAGCTTCAGCCTCGCCTGAGCCTCTCCTGTGTGGATCAACCTGTGCTTTTTCCAATTCAATAGACACTTGTGAACGTCGATCCTTGCACCACTATGCCAAAAGTCAATGTGTTTTGATGAATCGTTGGTTCAGGTCCTTTTATAGCCGTGTTGAAACATCCGAGTCCGTTGGGAAACCAAGTCCGAGTAGACTACTCAATCCCTGTTGATTCAGCCTTGTACTGAGACTATACTCCAAATCGGCTTCCAGATACCAGATGCGACCCATGCAAATTTTCTGCTTCGCAACCTTGTCCCCTAGCCTTGGTCTTTGCGCCCTGTAGGTCCCACATCTGCTCGACACTTCAGTGTGCTTGCCCTCTGCCCATGCGCATGCATCCATACACAGCACCAAAGAGCATTTGACACCACCCATTGGATTGCCAATCGTTCCCGCCACTATCAACCCAAGCACCACGTATGGTCGTCTCCCTGTTGAAAGCAATCCATCAAACGGTTCAGACCACTGTCTGAAGTGTTCGACCCACTAATCAAATTCCATTGATCATCGCCGTGCTCCACCTTACGCCATGTCCTATATCAGACACTGTGTGCAACTTGGCGCGGTGTGGGGCACCTCCCTCGCACCTCTGTCCATGGATCTTCCGTAGGCTTTGATACCATTTATTATAAAATCGGCCTCGATAGCATCGATAACTGAACATGAAAGAAACGCCATAGAAGATCCAATACTAAAGACGACATCGATCACGATATTTATTAACGAAGTTTAACCAAAGCCTACATCTCAGGGCACTAATTACGAGCGCTCCTCCCCGATCTAGCATATTACAGTGTATCCGAGTATCCACGACCCTCCACCGGCTACGCCACCGGCCAGTCATACTTTACTTATGTTATTGTCACCCTGTGATTACAACTGATGTGCCTTTCTATTTAAGAGAGAGCATAGGACAGAGTCCGACTCTAACTCTATCGTACACCTCTTACAACTTCAAGTCCTAAATTGTAGCGGACTACGTGCACATATTCGACATAAACTCTAACAAGTTAAATATTGTTTGAAGTTTATGACTGATCCAATGTGGTTTTTTTCAGCTGTCAACTCCTAGTGACAATCATCGGGGCAAAATATGTTTCTCCTTATGAGATCTCTATGGTCAAAATGGAGCCATTGAGTAATGGTGGCACAGGTTTTCAGGGTGAAAGTCCTGATCTGGTTTTCCGGATTCAATAACGTTGACTTCTGTTTGTTGTTTTCTTGTTGAAGGTGTTGTCTTAGTGTTTCTAGATGAAAATCCATCACTAAGTTTCGATGATATCGGCAGACAAACGATGGTCCCTTATTGAAGGCGTTGTTATGGAGAATGTCTCATTGTCTTTGTGTTTTTTTCCTAGCGTTTTTTTCCTAGCTGAAGTAGTATAAATTGTTGCACGACGATGCGATATGTTTATGTGTTGTCTTTTTTTTTCTTTTATTGTTTTGCTTTTATTGGATGTGTGCATCCGTAGTTGGTGAAGAGGACGGATGTTTTCATTGACGAATGGAATATTTCACTATCTTAAAAAATAACCTTAATAATTTTTAAAAGCTATGTATATATTCGCAGAATTATAATGGGATTATGAGATCTAGGCGTTGGGCCTCAAGCCCCAACTAGGCGACTACCCATGTCTGGCTCCGCCTCCGCCCCTAGGGAAAACCCTTTTCCGCGACATCCGCCCACCGCCTCGGCCCCTCGAGCAGCGCCTGCAGGCCGCCGGACCCATCCTGCAGCAGCACAGTGAGGAAGCTGGGGTCGGAATGACGGGTCGTGCCCATCATCGCCTCCGGCTCCGGGCACGGCGGGTAGTAGTTCGCCGCCACGCTCAGCTCGTCCATGCATCCGGCGTCGCGGCCGAGGTACCTCGCGGGGAGGCCCAGCGCCTCCGACAGCAGTTCGAACAGCCGCTCCTCGAGCCGCCGCACCGCCGCGGCGTACACCTCCGCCACGCCCCTGCACGGCGGCGGGATCTCCTCCGGCGAGGGCCCCTCCGGCGCCATCTCCATGAACAGCCGCCGCACCGCCGCGAGCATTGCGTCCATGAGCTCCCCGGCGACGCGGTGGTTGACCACCTGGAAGAAGCCGACCGTCTCGGCGGCCGCCCTGACCTTGGCGACCACCCTGCCCCGGTCGACGTCCGCCTTGGCGAGGTCGATGAGCGGGATGGCCGCCGCTACAAATAGTCGGGCTGGTGGCGGAAGAAGTAGGGGATGGTGGTGATGCCGGCGTCGACGAGGCCCTTCACGCCAGCCTTGGTGTCGTCGAAGGCGTGGGCCCCGGCGCGCGTCAGAGACGTGGTCTCGCGGTTCCAGCGCGCGATACCGCGGCGCTCTCGCGGTCTCGGAGCGCGAGACCTATTCCGCCGCGGGGCCCACCGCCTCGGTCCTCGTTCGCGCGAGATGGCCGGCGCTCTCGCGTATTAAGAGTGCGAGACCGATTCGCTCTCGCGTTTTTGGAGCGCGAGACCGGCACAGCGCTATCGCCATCGCGCCGGTGTTTAGCGAGATCGCGGTTTCGCTCTCCCGAAGTGCGAGATTGACACGGCAGCGATCATCAAAAGAGCGACGGTGGTATATTTGAGTAAATCTTCCTCAAATCAGTATATTCTTGCGATTTCGGTGAAAAAAACATATATTTTCAATTTTTTTTCAAAAAGAGTACACCACCTGAATCATATGCTATGCTTTTCAGCTCCCTTCGATGTGCTTTCCTTTCCTCCACGGCGCGCCGCGTTGGTGGCCCACTAAAACAGCGCTGCAGCGGCTCTTGGGAGTTGGGACACCACCAGTCCACCACAGTACCACACACACACCAGCACCAGAAGAGGTGAAAGTGGGGAGGCAGCGGCCTGCTTCCTTCCCAGCTTCCTTTGCAACAGGAGACAAGTGTCATCATGATGGGGGTGCTACTTCAATTGATGATCTTCGTACGTGCATGTGGCTGTGAAAAAACAGCGTGGAGAACACGGACCGGAAATGCCAAGTTGGTGAGGGGTTTTATCGAGTGCTTGTTGGAAAGCTGCTCATTCCATCATGGACTGGTCGTCAGACACATTATAGTGGTCAAGTCTCCTACTAATTCGCACACAAGTGGTAGATAGGCAACCCCATGCACCCACTCACCGTTGTCCATTAGCATGCTAAGTTGGAAACAAACGTTCCCTTAACTGTGACTTACCAGCTGTTTGGATGGGAAAATTCTCTCAGAAGATGATTCTGCCTCACCAAACATGCATAGAAGCATGTGTGTTTGGGTAGTATCATTTTCCAACTTCTATTTTCTTGTTTTACGCGTGTACACTTTTTAACAACTAAATGATATCTTTTTTATAAAAGAATATTTTAAAAAATATATTAATTTATTTTTAAGTTTTTAAACCTTAATTAAGTACTAATTAGTTACCTCTTTTCGTGAGGAGGTTCGAACACACCAGCCTGGGAAAAGAGTAAAGCTAGGAAAATACGCTTTGTGCTGGAGAAAGCGTAAACTAGGAACAGAACTGTGTAAACAAATTATGCCACGTTGGTCTCCAGCGTAAATACTCTTTAGGAGAGGACATGCACACATTGATTCGTCATTCGCAGGTACAAATCCTCTCTTTATACAGTGACAACCAAAATCTTAGAGCCCCATCAGTTGACTTAATAAGCCAAAACAAAAACCAAAATTTAAATTTTTAAACTTAATTTTAAAATTGATTTTAAGATATTTTCAATGTAATTTTTTTAACATTGATTTTTAAGTCAATACGAATAAATATATAAAAATTTTACCTACAAATTATTTTTTATTTCCTAATAAATCTGTTTAGGCTTATTAGGAAATATGGGCAACCAATGAAGCTCTTAACTTGCGTGAAGGCACAACCTTAACATGTGTGCAATTATTCTTGTTAATTTGTTTAAAAGACACCTCATCCTGATTGTTTTCTACAAGTTCCACAGCAACACGAGGTGTCTAGTTACAGAAATGATTAGTACCAGGAAAAGCATTCAAGAACATAAAGGGGAAAAAAAAAAGAAGAGAAGGGGTCCAACAGTGCAGGGCCAAGCAACATTCTTTGTGACTGCCAACTGTACAATTAAGGCTAAACAAACGAGCCCGTTACCACTACTATACAAACCAATCATGAATCAAGCTATAACAGCTGAACAGGTGTTAAATTAATGTAAGAACAATCTCTCCACGTTTGAAGAAAACTGCAGGAGATCGCTCATTCTATACTGTGACAAAAACGAAAACTATAGGAGAGCTTTTCTCTTTGAACATGGTTGTCGGTTGTGTTGCCTCCATATTAAGTTATTAACACGATTGCTTGAGAGCAATAGACTATGAGGCGATGCCAAAACATCTCTTTACGGGGAGGAGAAAGGTCTGCATGAAGGTTGACGATGGTGGTGCAGGCTGCGGCTTCTCAAGGCTCCTGGGCTGTGGGAGATGTTTCAAGAATGCTTTCACTGCCCCGTCAACACCATCTTCCGATTCAATTGCTTTTGCTAGCTCAACAGCTCTCTCCTTCACCTGGCATTCATCGAAACACCACAACTCAAATTGAAAAGTGTGCAACCTTGCCCTTCTGAAGAAAGTATTATAAGCTATATTTTCCCTAGTTCCTTGTCATATATTGTTAGTACTACAAGATATAATCAAGAAGACATTTTCTTCAATTAGTTTTTCCAGAATTACAGGTTAAAAAGTGAAGACTCAAGTTCATGTGGGTATGATACCTATATCTAGCTACTTCTAAATTTCTAAAATATAGCAACTTTTGATTATGAATTTGGACA
The DNA here is from genome assembly GCA_008326285.1 of Oryza officinalis. NCBI lineage: Eukaryota > Viridiplantae > Streptophyta > Magnoliopsida > Poales > Poaceae > Oryza > Oryza officinalis. The sequence continues at coordinate 28,558,531 of BDMV01000007.1, read as the reverse complement.
CATAGTTGTCCAGATTCATAGCTAGAAATGCTTATATTTTGGGATGGAGGGAATATTTCATTGCTAGTTGAAAAGAATCACAGGTTACTTTTGTAAACTCTGTTCAAGGGGTGTGCATAGGAGTGCTCAGAAAGCCACAACCCTGTTTGCTGTACTACTGTGCCTGAACATATCAGGATTTCTGATGGTAAGATAGCAACTTCACTATAAGAAACAGTAACCTTGTTCACACAACAGCACTGCACTAGAGTTGATTTATTTTTTAATAATGTTATCTGTGATGCAACCAATATAGAATGTTCAATGATCAAATTTTTCATGTATAAAATTCAACCATGAAAAGATAGCGAATGTTCTGAATGTAGGATAAGAAGCATTCACAGACAGAATGTTCTGAATTCCTACTCTTTCACAGACAAGAATGCATGTACACAGCTCACAAGTGAATGATTTTCATTTCTAAGTTGTTCACATGATTATTACTCCCTCCATCCCAAAATAGAAGGGTTTTTGGGTGGATGGGATACATCCTAGTACTACGAATCTGGACAGGCAGATTCGTAGTCCTAGGATGTGTCCCATCCACCCAAAAACCTATTTTGGGACGGAGGGAGTAATAACCAAAAATTTTGACCAATGGTGATCATTACTGAGTTGGTTGCGTAGAGAACATAAACCAAAACAAAAACAAAAGTGAGCAAGAAATTGTAGGAAATTGTTTATCAAGTAAAGACACATCAAATTTGATTTAGCAATGACATCAATAAAGATACTAGACTTCTAACAGAAGCCCAAAAAAAAAACAAGAGATCATCATTTCCATTTTTTGGCACAGAATGTACAACTAAAAATACCTTTGATGTTTTTTTTATATATGCGGCATAATTGCTACTTGACAATTTTGACACTAATAAATAACATGCGATAAAAATAAAAATAATCAGCAACTAGCAAAATTGGCAACATACCTTTGGATCCATCATAAATTTAATTGCATCAACCAGTAGATGCAATTGTAATTGCTCCACAGGGACAGGTGGGGCTCCCAATCCTCTAGCATGCACCATGTTGCCCCAAAAGAATTGATCTCCAAAGAATGGTACGATGGTAGTGGGGCACTACAAATTTTAGAAATGGAGACATTTAGCAGTGTGCCACAATAGACACATACAAACACAAACAGAGAGACGCACGCTTGCATGTGCGCACACAGACAGAAAGAGCGAGTACCGCAGCCTTAAGACTGGCAGCTGTTGTGCCTGCACCACCATGGTGTACCTGACAAGGGAAAAGGGAATACAACAGCAGCCAACAAAAAAAAATGCAGTCTTTATTCTTTTCTATGCAAAATGACTGAACAAAATAGTGTCACGTTATATTTTTGCTGTCGAAACAAAAACAATATCATACTCAAAACTTGTAGTGCAAAAGTGTTCATATCTCAATAAAGTAGGGTTCAAAGTAAATAAGAAGGCTACAACTATTATCAGAGGAAATCAGAGAATTAATAAGAAAAATCAAGCATTGTCTTCCACAGTACCAACTCGTGCTTTAATCAAATCTCCCCTTTATGTAAAAAAAATTCCTCCAGAATCACAGCACGCATGACTTCTATCTGTCAGCGGTGCATGAAAATACAAGGTAAATTAGCATGCAGTCAAGTAAAACTGCTGAATCAGATGACCAGAACCCCCCTGATTATGTAGTATGTACGCAATCGTGCTCATCAGTCATCAGTGACTTCAAGTTTAACACAAATCTCCGGTGAATTTAAAGCTAGCCATAATCAGTTTTCTACCCAGTTTGTCTAGACAAGCATTGCAGCATGTTCAGTCACGATACTACATTGTTGGTAACTTGGCATATAACAATCAGGAAAGAGCAGAAAGCCTTACCACAGCCTTGCACTGCAAAAAAAGCCAGTCATGTGGAATGTTATCTATTACGTATACAAATTTCTTAGGTTCCTCTACTGAAAAATGGCATAATAAGGAACGTTAGAGAGCATGAATAATGATAGCAAGTTAATATGTCAAATCTAAAGAAATATTATGACTTTATACTTACAATTTCCAAGGCCACCCCAACCCTTGTTAATGATACCTCTCTGTCCAGTAATTTCAAGTGCTTCCACTATGATTCTTGTCAACTTATCTGGTTCCGGAATTGGCTGAAATTACTGAGTCATCAGTTATAAACAAAAGCAGAGAAAACCTTAGCAACTAATACATAAGGAAGCTCAAAACAACAGAAAGTTTCTTATTTGCCACTGAAAGTACCCAGATTCCCTGATTTGCACTGGGAAAAAAAGTGTTTCCTTAGTACCACCAGAGAACTTCTTACTACTCTTCTACGCCCCATCAATATTTTGCTACCATCCTATTAAGTGGGTTGCAAAAGAACAGAAATACCCTTCTTTGACTCTTTGTCTTCCTCTCTCTCTCTCTCTCTCCAGCAAATACTCCGTCACCAACATGCTCAACCTCAACTTGCGACGAGCCACTGACTGCTTCACCCAATGGATCTGTGATGTTGTAGATTCTGGTTATAAGCTTCTTATACATATATTGGTGGACTCTGCTTTGTTTTTATTTTATTTTCTTACTGAGAATGCAATATTGCTATGCTGTGAGCAACATGCTGATGGTCAGCACTCAGGTTGGGCTTCAGGATTCACAGCTATGTATTTGTTGAGCTCCAGGCCAGTCTTCTTCAGCTTTTCCCAGGGTTTTAAACATGTTTGTTCTAGGCTTCTAGCTTATCTAATTTCACTTTAGACCTTGTTTTAGCTAGCTGATTAGCAAAGGAGATGGCAAGTGAGAAAATATTCCTTATTAATGAATAGTAGCAGTGGCAAGTCAACATGTGGGCCATATGTTGTTGGGTGCAAGATAGGCATATTGACAAAACATGACTACATTTCAAGGTAATGGCAGAAAAGCATAACAGATCTGATGGCAGTGGGCAGTGGCATGAGGGTAAAGAGTTCTTTGGTGGCACATAAGGAAATTTATGAAATGATCACAAGGCTGATCTGATAAATAGCAAAATGACTTTCTTTGAACATAAAAGCTGATGATGATTCATGGTGAGCATTGTACAACCAGTCAATCACAAGCATGCACGAAGGAGAACAAGACCTGTAACTTTTTTTTGTTCTAACGTCTCATTTTTGTTACAGAATACCCCCCCCCCCCCCCTTCCCTCCTCCCAGCCGTAAAATTCACCCAGCCAAGTAAATTCAGGATTAAAAAAAGAAAAAAAAAACAGGAAAGCAACTTAGTTGTTCTGAAGAGAAACATACATACAAACAAAGACGAAACACTAAAAAGCAAGTGCATGTGCATACATGTTTTAGCACCAAACTTATTAAGGCCCTAACAAATGAGGGAATTGCATAAATTTCAATATGATTGTTTGCTTAAGAAATGTATTGAATCAGCTCCATATAAAATATCTGCCAAATCTATTATCCATTCACCTTGTATGACAAAAAAGGACATAAAGTAAATGGATGAAATTGACCCAACAATAAAGGGCTGGTGTTGTCATGAAGCCAATAAGGAAACATACTTGAACTTATAGAATAATATGTAGAGACTAGGGACATAATAGAAAAAAACAAACACAACAAAATATGCTAAACTTACAAGGCTGCCGAAACCTATGTAAATAGGCTTTTCACCACTCTCAAGCCATTCGAGAAGGGGTTCAGGAGGCTTATAATTTGAAGCAAGATCGAGGAAGCAAAACCCAACAACGTCAATTTTGGGTCCCCAGTCTGTAAAGGAAGTGAACGTCATATTTTTAGCATATAAAATCTCAGTTCATAACCATTAATTACATGCAATTATGATGGAATATATAAATGTATAATATACAGACAATTTGTGAGAAAGGAAAGTTTCATTTTACTCCCTTCAAAATATTTTTTTCAGAGCTTCCATAAAATAGAAAAAGTGACATGTTTTAGTGGTTTGTGGGGTAAAGTGAGCAGACAAAATAGTTTAGAGGGTTAAGTGCCCCAGCGAAATAGTTCGAGGGAGCAAAAGGGACTTTTTCCTTTTGACAATTAAATACATATTGGATACTTTAGTAGTCTGCAGTCATGCTTGCAGCTACATCATACAATCACCATATTTATGGCTGTGACAACAAACATGATGAGCTAACCGGCGAGAGAATATGTGTAGTTAGCACAATAAAGAGCCAAGAGATACATACCCTTTGGTTTGGGTACAAGGTAAGGACTCCAGATATATGCATGAGGAATATCATTTGAATAAGCATGTGTGCTACTTAGGTACGTAACTGGTCTTAAATCCAACTTCCTTTTCCGAAGATCATTTATAATGTCCCGAATGCCAAGCCAAACAAAGGAGTCAACAATCTGGTATGACAGCTGCAACCATAAATAAAAAGAAGAAAGTTATGTGTTAAATGATAAAGTACAATATTTATTGGACTCCACAAAAGATTCGGTACTAGTGTAGTAGTGTATGGGTTGGTTAGTTATTCAGACAAAAAAAATAAAGTGATTAACAAAAATGCAAAGTTTATCCTACTCCCTTCATCCCAAAATATAGCTATTTATAGCTATGCACCTAAACAAATACTTGTCCAGATGCATAACCAAAAATAGCTATATTTTAGGACTTGTCCAGGTGAATAGCTAGAAATAGCTATATTTTGGGACGAAGGGAGTAAAACAAAACTATTAATCAAAGCCTTAATGTCCTCTGTGCTGTATCTAAGCATTCAAATATCACCTATATGTTTATTGAAACAAAAAAAATAGCACAGCATCTAATATCAGTGTTGTTACATAAAATGCTAATCCTATATATTCTCAACAAACATCGCATGTGGAGAGCAGTATAGTGGAGTAGCCTTGATTAAACAAACATGTTATTAGATAGGCAATAACCAAAAAAGTCGAAACTACCGCTAGCATGGAAGGAATTTTGGTGTAAAAATACATAGCAAAATCAACTTACTCTATATCCTGCAGGATGCTTTACACGAGAGAAGGGATGAGGGAATTCACAAGTAGGCCTGGTAATAATATTGCAGATCAATCAGCAACATCTACCCCACACACACATGGAGAAAGAGAGAGAGAGAGAGAGAGAGAGAGAGAGAGCTCACGTCCATGGCATTGTGAAAATTATGTGGATTGGTACCTTCAGAGCCTCAGCCACATGCACATGCCCTGTATAGGCATTCATTTAGGACAATAGTCAAACTAATGCAGCTTAAAAGCACAAGGCACAGATTGAGCATAGAATACTACAGTCAAGCTGAATAGAATAATGCAACCATAAGGATGTCAATGGAACTCGAGGCTGGCTTTACTCCAAAAGCAGAAACAAAGCCCCACAGTAAGGAGGATATTTTTGTATATATAGCACCAGAGCACTAGCAATACACAAGTACTTGTCCAGGTGCATAGCCAAAAATAGCATTTTGGGACAGAGGGAATGTTTAATATAATTACATGGTTATCAAGTTTAATCAATAGCCAGTTAGTTTGTTCAGCTCATCTCGTAGAATAAAATGTTAGGACTCTCCTTCATTTCATGACAGAAGGTATACAAGAAGAAACAAGAATCTAATTTCCTCAATTTCTCCAGCTTGCCATAGAGCTTTTGCCAATAGCATGAGAGAATAGCCACTGGCGGACTGGTCAAGGATGAATGCCCTATCCTAAAGACATAATATAAGCACAAATGCAACAAAGTAAATGATTGACAGACCACATTGTAAAAATAACTATTACCGTACGCTGCAGGATTAGCTATTATAGCATCCGCATTGAAAGGAGCACCAGTATCAGTGCCGGGATCTTTGCAAGCAGGAAACAAGGAGAACATAATCTCTTTAATCTCCTTCCGCTGGATAGGGATTTCTGATGGAGTTGCAGGCAAGAACCCTTTATTCTTCACCATGTCTGCTCAGATTACCAATCTGTACTGTTATGCAAGATCTAATACTGTACTAAACAGGTTCTATAAACTGAAAAATGGATTTGAGCATGATATTAACATACATCCTGCAAGAAGTTTTGGGTCTCCACCTAGGGGATAAAACTCCAGGCCAGCCGTCACAACAAAATCCTTGAAGTTGGCATGAGTTGCTAGTCTAACACGATGGCCATAGATCTGAAATAGAAGTAATTGTTACTCCAACTTGGTATGTGCATAGAAGAATGATAAGCTTTTCATTTAACTGGAAGTTCACTTAGCACTTAGCATTATGCAATTTACCTGTCTACAACAAGTATAATCAAGAAGACATAGATAGATACAGGTTTTACATTTCAAAAATGCAAAAAGAAACTTTCAGAAATTTCGAATGATTTTTTCAGATAAATTTGAATTTGAACAAATTTTATCTGAATTCAAACAAATTATTTTTTTACTGGAGGCACTTCCTACATACAAAAAACTATCTGTACGATAATATGTTTTATATCAGAAAATTCTTTGATCATGCACAGCATGAGAAAGGATTAAAGATGAGTTAAATTTGTAACTAAAATCTCAGAAAATTATTTCTGTTTTTGTGTTTTGCTATTTATGCATTTGTTAATTTAAGTGTGAAAATAAGTGCAATTGCTTGTTAATTCAACCAGATTACAATAAGCATGAGTTCTTACATTATGCATCAAGAAACAGAGAGGTCTTAGCTTTACTGGATCCTATAAAGAGAAGTGTAAATACTACTTATATTACCAAACAAAACAAAAGATGGGAGTGATATTTTTCTAATACGGACAAAGAGAAGAAGTGTAAATACTACTTATGTTTGGTCCTTGACTTATCACCCTAGTCAAAAAAGACCTTGAACTCCCAGACCATATATCCACTCCCTGAACTCTGTCATACGATCATACCAAATTAATAACTGATAAACTGAACATTAAAACCATCTGGTAGTCTGGTACTCTGTCAACGTGGGCACCGTGTTCATCCACTTTGGTGCAAAGTCCACATTGGCATGGGAATAAAACGTGCAGGCATGAAAGGGGGCGGTGGCTAGTTGTGACGCAACAAGAAGAGAAAGTACATTGCTTCAAAAACCCTAGGCAACATTCATCAAACTGTTGAGGTTTCAACAGATTCAATCAGGCAAAGCGAGTCATAAGCTCTGGGAGGTCAAGGACATCAAGCCTTCAACAGCTGTGTCCATGCATGGGGCAAGGGCAGCATGTAAGACCTCAATATGGATCTCATGGAGCAATTCAAATCACTGGAGGTGTCTAACATGCATGAGGTCAGGGGTAAGCAGGGTTGTTCAGAAATTTTCCTTTTGATTTTGTATTTGAGTTAAGATGCAGTGATGGACCTAATTTCATGGTTGATTTTTGCATATCTAGACATGAAGTTTTGACTAAACTTGTAGGCTGGGGGTTGCACTTTGGATGTGGTATGAAATAAAGAGGAACACTCCCTTCTTGAATCAACTTTTCTTGACTTGCATGACTCAGAAATTTGAGGATGGGGAACAAAGGACAAGCTCACTTGATAGCACACAGAGTCAAGATAGCTGGTCTCATACAAAACAAGCTGTGAGAGGAGGCTGCATTTGACAAATTAATGTCGAGGTTGCTAAACTGGAAAAGGAAAGAATGTTTTTGTTAGCTTTGGTTGAATGAATGAAGTGTTTATCAACATCCTTTGAGTAGAACACGTGTTCTGGATTTCTTGAGAAAAGAACCAGTTTCAAATAACATTGATAGAAACAAAACAATATAACTTGTACAGATGAACTGAGAAAATGACCCACTTCTTACACCTGCACGTATAGCCTTGCTGAGAAGATGGCCATGTTGAAAGAAAATTAGATGGTTTCAGCAGAGTTAAGAGTCTGGCATGAGAAAGTTTGGGGGTGCAATGGATGTTTGAGGGTTAATGATGTCTTTGGAACTCAAGTCATAAGTTCAGACTTATTCCTAAGAATTATGACAGCTCAATAAGAATACTACAAGACTCTTAAGAGGACCTAGCCACAGGAATAAAATACTAACTCCGATAAACAATTAATAAAATGGATTATGAAAATCATCAATTTGTGATAGTTCACTTATTATGTGTTTTGAACGTTAAATCATACAACTATATCAACATGTTTGTGCTAATATAGAGGAAAATGCACCAAATAGAGCTTTTAAAATAGAATTTATTAATTATACTTCACATGAACCAGAGATTGTTAGTAAAAGTAAACAATACATGAACTTAATAACTACCTTGCATGCTTGCATAACTTAGCCACACAGTTTCATGCACCAAGCAGCTCAACAAAAATTTTAAACTCTGAGTTGACATGGTATCTACTTCCATGCATCAAACATTTCATCTATCTAAAAGCTACAAGTTGTACAGGGGAAAGCAGGAAATCTACTGACAGTTCAACGCACTACTATATAAGGACTAGAATCAAGACCAAGTATTGACGGTACCACTGCAAAAGCAACAGTCAATACAAGCAGTAGCCACAGATTATCAAAAAGGTATGAATAGCATGCCAACCTGCAATCGTTTTCCTATAGCTATAAATGGCTGCACATCTCCTCTAGTACCAACAATGAGCATAACAATATGCATACGAGGTCTGTGCCGGAAATCTGAAGATTCCAATGATTCCCCACTAAAGGCTTCATTACAGTAATCATTTGAAGAAAGATCAAGAGATGCAGCCTCAGCATTAGTGGGGATATCAACTTCTACAGTTCCATCATCTTTCAGTATAGCCATTCGACTTAACAATTTGAGCTGCAGTGAAGACATAAGGATCAGAAGAACAGAAAATATGTCATTTGTTAAAGTGCATAAAGGAGTGAATGTTAAATAAGGACTTTGACACTATGAATATTAACCAGACAGTTGAGATAACTAATACTAAAAACCCTACATCTCTGTAATTATAATTAGAAAGTTCAAACATTCAAAAGTTGCATTGCTTAGCATAAATTTTAGCTATTAGTTTGTACAGGTAAAATGTTTTGTGTCATTTATTGTTCCAAATTTGGTTGAGTTACAATAAACCTCTAGGAGCATCATTTTTTTTCATCGAAAAAGCAGGGAAGACCTATGGCTTCTAAGTTCTAGCATTAAAATCAGATGTTGTTTCTCACTAGTATGGTCACACCAAGCTCAAAGTCTTGCATGATCAACATGGAGCAAATTCATAATAGATAATTGGCCCAACAAAAATGCATGCCAAGGTTAACTAGCCTACCTAACTTAGAAAATGTTTCCTGATTTTGCATAACTAAAACATTATAGCCATGCTTCCAAAAATAAACCACAGTCTAGACTTGTCACTCTAGAAGGCGCTAGGCGCTAGTCAGGTGGCAGGGTACCAAATAGCTGCACATCTCTAGTACCGAATCGTTGCCTAGGCCCCAACTAATGCCAATTTTTAGAACATTAGTGACAAGAGGGCACGATGTAGTAATGTACTCCTGTTGAATTTTACAAGATCGAAAAGTAAAACTTTGTAATCTTCATCATAGAAGTATTTTTTTTCTCGAAAGCGCAGGAGAACTGTGCTTTCTATTTCATTAAGAAGAGATATTTTATTGTATGAATTATACATATCGATTTGTATTCCAAAATGCTTTCACACAATATTGGTTTTATAGCTATTGAAAAAATACTTTATAGAAACCAATGGTCGAAATTTGATCTAGAAGACTTTTTAAAATTAAGAGTTTAGAATTAAATTATGCCTTAAAAATCAACAGAGTTAGTGTTATCATAACTCTTAACATTCCATGTCATCATCACGTTTCAGAAAAGAATGAATATTAGGTGTACATGGCTGATTTGGTAAATATGTCAATATTACAGATAGTATTTACAAAAAGAAGCTCGCAAGGCCTTGTCTTCCAGTTGATGTGAACAGTCTATAGACCTCAATATGTTTTCGATGAATATAGTATGTTTATCATGACACTTATTCATCCTACTTTTTGAGAATAGTTCAGCATGCAACATTTTCTACAATCACCACACTTTAGAGCTGACTAACTACTATATTTTGTAGCATTTTCTACTGGCATATCAGTCCAAAATACTGTACTGCATTATTGATTAACATCATTTACAGAATACGGAACATTGCACTACTCTTATCCATGGTGATCCAGTTTTTCAGTAAAATGAATATCACATTGCATATCCATGACTCCATGGTGATGAACGGTTGACTTAAATAGCAATAATTATGAGAATTAATAATTCATTATGTCATCTGTACAATGAACAGAAAAATTGTGATATTTGCACCAAGCACCACATAAATTGCATGTTGTCATCATGAATGCACCAGCAAAGAGACCCCAACAGAATTATCTAACACAGGTGAAGATAAACTTACCTTCTTTTTTATGGAAATCTTCTTATCAAATATTGAAGATGGCATTGCACTTTCTTCAGGTTTTATGCTTTCCGAATTCGACCTGTCTGAAGATGTCTCAGAACATTCAGCATTATCTGTTCCTCTAGGGCTAGTACCCTCATTTGGTAGGCTACTATTGTTTGAAACTACAACAAAGTATTGCACAGTTACGTAAAGCAATAAGCCGTATACATCACATTGTAGGGACTAGGACTATTTCCATTATCAAAAAAGTTACATAATGAATTAAAATTCCACCATCCAAGAAATACTTGACTAAATAATGCAGCTTCAAAGGTCACAGGGAGCACTATTCGATAACACCAGAAGTCCAGAACACCAGTGGAACCCAGCATTATTCTGTGCTGATCCATGTCCTTTATGGCTTTACAATTGATCTTCATTTTTCTTATCAAGCTTCTAAGTTCTAATAGTCACATTATAATAATCTTGCTGGCCAACATTTTTGTGTATTACTCAAGATAGGATGAAAATCATGTCACAAAACATGTAGTGTAATCAAATGTACAAGGAATCACATACTGATAATCAAAAGGACATTTATGCGTACAAGGAACTAATTTGAAGAGAACAGATACTCTAAGAGCCTAGACCAAATCCACAACGAGAAAGGACAAATACTCTCAGAGCCTAGCAGGAACCTCCCCAATTCATTCCATTATCACAACTAACAGGTTACAGGTGCCACATTTTGTAGAACTAGAAAATAAGAAGAGAAAATCAATAAAATGGATGAGCTTCCAAGCCTGAGAACTGAATGTCAATGTGTCCACAACTATTCAGTCAAAAGAGTGGGGACAGGCAGGAAAGGTCTCCTACACCACAATTCCCCAAATATGTCCAGTTCCCCCTGTCTCTTTCCTCCCAAAAAATGGAATTAACACCCAAAGTCCCAAACACAAGAAAGCAAAACAAAGGTTGCTAAGTTTCTCTTACTGACAGAATTAATACAGGAGAACGAAAATTCGCCAAAACGAAGCACCAAGCTCGCATAAACCCTAACGGGCGCTCTGGATTCATCACCAAACCCCAGCTTTCCATACAACAATGCCGCCCTCCTAAGCCTCCCCGACCACCTCGACACCAAACCCTAACCCGGCCGCGGGACCATACCGCAGCGCAAGCGCACCGACACGACGCGAGACGAAACAGCAGAGAATGAGACTACGAAACTGGCCGAAACAAACGAAGCACGAACACAACAGTAAGTTCCTAGAAGCCTCGCACCTGGGAAACGGCATCGAAAAGCGATAAACAAGGGGAAGGGGAGAGGGGAATCACCGGAAGAGGCGCCGAATCCCTCGCCGCAGCCGCCGCCGTCGGCGGCGGCGGTGGCGCTGGTCCCTCTCATCGGCCGCTCCAGCGACCTACTAGAAACCCTCCCTCCCTCCCGAGCCCGCCGCGAGGGCTCCCGAGCAGTGCAACAGGAGAGCCACGGATGCGGTGGAGAGGAGGAAGAGGAGACCAACGGTGTAAGGGAAGTGGAGAGGCGGAAGGCTTGTCGGGGAAGAGGAGGGAGGCCATTGGGTGCGGCGCGGGGGATGGTGGGGTGGGGGGGGGGGGGGGGCACCCACGTGGCATGATCTGGAAGCGTGTACGGCGGGGAACGGACGGTGAGGATGCGTCCCCAGGCTGCGAGCGGAGTGACGTTGGGGTGGTGCGGGTGGGAGTCGTTTCGAGTTGACGTTGAAGTGGATGACCGACCGGGTCACTGTCGAGACCAGAGATCGGAACCGCGCATGAGCCGGAGCCGGTGGCGGTGCGTCCGGTCGGTCCGGCCAGCGCGGCGGTTGGGGAGGTGATACCGGGCAGCCTGGTATGGTATAGTTTGCTCGTACTTGCTACTCCTGCCAGCTCAAAGCAAAGACTTGAAACTTGGCAGTGTAAATGCGTTGTTTGATAGGCACGTCAGCAGTCGGTATTTTAATTGAAACACAAATGAAATGTCAGCTTTCGGTGTCCAATGTGTAGGAGCTAAGCATGCATTACCATTAGGATAGTAAAACTCAAAATGAAATATCGTTGAACCACGTCATCAGATGTAACAAAATACAATATCTTTCATGAGACATAAAAAAGTCACACTAAAAAAATGGTGAAAAGGATAAATTCTTTGGGAGTCTTCGACACGTTCTCTATGATCCTAGAGGTTAAATTCTTTTGGAGTCTTCGATGTGTTCTTCAAGATATACGAAGAAATGCAAATCGGGAGAGAAAGAAAAGAGTAGAGATTAAAAAAAATAATGCAGGAGAATTTATGTGGTAGTAGCTCTCCTTGTCCTAAGGCTCCAACTTCAACTCCAAGTCATCGTGGGTGCATCGTCGGACCGGCCTAGCAAAAAAGGGTCAGACCACCATAGAAAGGAGATAATGGAGTTCAAACAGAGGTTGACATATCCGACGCCCCATCGTTGGCCACCACCTGATGGGAATGGGAAGGCACAGGGCGGAGGTACCTCCCTGCTTCCTTCGTCCTATCCCCAACGCGACTACCATATCAAAATCAAGTGGACCAGAGCATCCCCAGGACCAGACCGGTACCGACTACATCTTCTCCCTCCTCCCTCTGGTAGCCAGAGACGCTGCCACGATACCAGATGGATGCATCGGTGGGGAATGGGTGTAGCTTAACGCTCCATGGCAGATTGCTAGTGGAGCAACGCTAGCCCCAAGACAGTACACAACCACACCAACTACATCTCTCCTCTATCCTCAACGGTGTGGCGTACCTCCTTGGCTCTCTCTATGCCAGGCACACAGATCCGGATCACCTCCGCTGCTGCTGCCATATGACAGGGAAAGTTTTTGAGAAGTGAGCAGCAACACCATGAGAGCTGACTAAGAAAGAGATAAGGGGGTGAGAGAGTGACTGGGCGAGAGAATGAGAGATCGAAAAAGCTAGCTACCCACAGCCGATGAATCGGTGATTCTACGTCCTGTCACTTTTGCATCTTCATGCCTAACAAAATTTCTAATCCTACTCCAGTAAATAAAAATATTGGGGAAAGTTTCTTTCTACTAGTCAATTCGATCTCATGTCAATTGATTGAGTTGAACTTAGGCCTAGTTCTTTTCCTCAACTTCAAACTTCAACTTTCTTTTTTTCGTTAACACGTTTTTCAAACTGTTAAATGGTATGTTATTGATAAAAAGTTTCTATATAGAGGTTGTTTTAAAAAATCAAATAAATCTATTTTTTAATTTTATAATAGTTAATACTTAATTAATCATGTTCTAATAAGTTTTCTCGTTTCACGTGTACGGGAAATATCTCTCCAGTTGGAGAGAAAGACGAGGCCTTAGTAGCGCCAGAGTATACAACACGGTGAATCTAGATTTGGTTTCGCACATAAAAGAAGTTTATGATGCACCACATCTACCATATTAAAAAATCCTAAATTTTAGTTTACCTAACTAAACTAAACTTCCTGCGAATTTCATTCTAACCATTGACTTTTTGATTTTCATTAATCGCAATTCTTCATTTACATTGTTTGTTGTCATTACAAATTTCAACTAATTATTGTTTATAAAGAGGAAGGCTATAGTCAGGCGAATGTGCGACATAATGTACTAGTTGTATCTGAGATATGATAGCACCGTATTTTTCCCTCTGACCTCCAGACGTTGGATATATGACTTGATTAACGGCTAGTTTGAATATTCACCGTGGTTTAGCTTTTCGGTGGCACTTAAAATGAGATACGCACATAAATAACTAAGTATTAATTATTATATTACAAACTTTAAAAATGAGTTCATTTGATTTTTTAAACAATCTTCTATAGAAAAAATTTCTATAAAAACACACCATTTAACAATTTAAAAATATGATAACCAAATATGATAAAGTTATAGTTTGGAGTTGAATAAGAAAACTATAGACCTAAATGCCATGTCATTTTCATTCCAAACGATCTCATCTCCGTGCAAATGAAAATGGTAGGAATGATACTACTAGCTTTCATAATTCCCTTCCTTCCAAAACAAGAAAAAGAACACTTTCATAATCCCCATTCCACCCATGCCAAAGTGCGTGCCGTTCGGCTGTGCAAAGTGGCTTTGCGTTAGTTAAAATATTATATCGCACATGGCATCAGGCTTCTTTTGATAGACCAGTAGCATTTTGCAAAAAAGAAAAGAAATCCCCAATACATGGATTTATTTAAATAACGGAAAATAGAAAACGTCGGTTTCAAAAAAGAGAGAGAAAATGAACGTTTTGAAGTTTATACGGCACTGCACTGCTCGTCAACATCAAATCATCTTTGTTACATACGTGGAGTCGTTGGTATATAACACTTCACATATCATGATTTAAATTGTGATGTTAACGAATACACGTAGCAATGGTATAATTTTTGGGTATTGCTAGAAATCTATAGGCAAAAGATTTAGAGAAAATCTGTCGAATTTTGGATCGTTAGATTTACTTCGAGATTCGTAAAAAAAAAAAGAGACGTAACATCAAGCCAACATGCGGGCAAGGAGGATCGACCTCCCGACCTCCGCTTGACCTCCGCTTCACGATGGGTGAACTCTACGTCAATACCTGCAAAGCTGCAATGAAATGATAAAGTTACTCTCTTACTTTTGCAAAATAAAAGATAAAGATATTCGATTTTCATTGATAAATTAAGTCACATTTTATAATGGACGCGACTGCACCGTGGGAAGTGTCCACGATTGTCTAAACTAGTACGACCGCCTACTGCTTCTTTTTACGAAAACAGCATTGTGCTGCACAGGATTTTTGTTAGCTAGAGCTTGTGGACTCATCCGGGGGCAACCATGCACCACCCGCCAACACACATACATACACGCAATTTTGGAGCATGTAATTTCGTGGAGTTACTTTGCATGGGTATCCTAAATTGCAAAGTTTGGCTTTTCTTTCCTCTGGGTGAGATCTAGAGTGAATTGGTTTCCTTGCTGGTTCGAACTCGGGTTAGCAAGATTGAAGATCCTTAGATCCTCCCTTGGATCTATCATTCTCTTTAGGTGTTAGAGGACGTCAGAGACCACCTACGCGACTGATTATGCCAAGCATTTGTACTCTACATAATCAGATGCTAAAATTGTATTCATTTTATCACATGAAAGATTCCACCAAATAATGATCGAAACTCGGGAGATGCTCCGAAACATACACGTATACGTCCGTCCAGAATAATGTAGTAGTACATGAGTACATGACACTGTCTTTCTAAGAATTTAAGTTCCTTCAACTTCAACTAATCAATCGGTTGACTGATCGATCGTCATCCTGCAGGCTGCTAACTAAATTAGTTAGTTTTTGGCCGCGGCGGCGGGGCAGAAGGTGATGCGGTAGCCGGTGGCGTTGGCGCAGGTGAAGGTGCTGCTCCGGTCGTCGAACGCGTAGCTGTACGCCTGCGGGCACTGCGCCTTGAACAGCCTCGAGTAGTCGCTCGGCTCGCACGCGTCCGGCGACGCGAACCGCCCGCGGCAGCAGTGCTCGTCCGTGCCGAACGCCAGGCACGCGCTCTTGCCCGCCACCACCACCGCCGCACCCCCGTCTGCTGCTCGCACCGCCAGCTCGCTCGGGCACACGCGGTTGATGTCCGCAGGGCACGACGTCGTCTGGCACACCGCGGCGCCCTCCTGCTGCTCCTCCAACTCCGGGCGCACCTCGACCGGTAGGTTGAAGCCGTCGACGTTGCTGACGTCGTAGAAGTCGCTGAGGGCGCCGGCGCCTCCTCCGCCGCCGAGGGTGAACTCGGCGAGGGTGGCCGGCGGGGCGCCGCCGGCGCCGTTGCACGCGACCTGCCCCGTCCCGCAGTCGACGGACTCGCAGGAGAAGCGGCCGCCCGTGGCCGTGGCACACCGGTGGCGTCCCCACACCCGGCCCGACCACGTGGCCGTGACGTCGGCGACGGAGAGGGGGGCACCCGGCAGCAGCGCGAAGCCGGTCGTCGGGAACGGCGGGCGGCCCGCCGAGGACAGCGCCGCCGGCCAGACGGTCTCCGGGCAGTTGTTATGGAACGTCAAGTTGGCGGCCGCTGCACCTGATGAAGTCATTCGCAATGCGTCAAAAATACAATCAATCCACTGTTGGAAATCTTGATACATCAATTTTTAGGACTTAACAAGTGATTTTTTTTAAAAAAAAATTGGTGAGTTTGGTTGTCATGAACCACTACTGCTTGATCCTGGGCCCCAGCTGAATTTCTTACCTTACCTATCCTGGCTGGAAGGGGAACACACTACTAGAAAACCCATTTTTGACGTCGTAGGGATTAAATTTTCTCAGACAAATATGGTCTTCGGAGCCAAAATCTCGCCGGCGAAGACGATACCCTGGGTGGAGGGGGCGGTCCGCTGATCGATCTTTGCAGGCGGACCATATAAGCAACGCCTGCGAAGATCTATCTTCACAGGCGGTAGGCGACGTGCGCCTGCGAAGATCGATCTTCGCAGGCGCAGCTTATATGGCCTGCCTGCAAAGATGCCCCTTCTTCCTCCCCAAGCCCTATTCATTCTCCCTGAAGTTTCTCCTCTTCTAGAGTGACTTAAATATAGGGGGAATTTTTCTACGGTGCTTAGATCTATTCATTTTCACAATAGGTATGCAATTTTTTAAGCTTTTAGATCTCAATTTGTGATAGATTTATGCATGCAAAATTGTGAAGGAAAAGCTTCATGTTTTTTAATTTACTTTTTTTTATATATTGATGTTAGATGTATGTGTAATACTTGACGCCTCTTGTTGTAGTGGTTTAATGTGGTAACATAAATTCTCATTTTTTTTATTTTGCTATCACATCCACCTCCTAGTTCTAGATCTAAATCTTGTCATATATATATGAGAGAGAATAAAATTTTTAATGTCTATTTATTTGGTGCAATCAAAAAATAATTATATTAGTTTGTAATATGTCGATGATAAGATTTTGTTAGATTTTTCTAATATACTAATTTGGCATGTCTATGTAAAAAAATGAAATAAACTTTTTGTTATTAATTTACAATTAACCTTCAGTTAGTTTTGAATAGCGATATGTTTTTTTCAATAAACCCTGCAAATTTGGTATTAATAGTGCAAATATTTTATGTTCAGTTTTTTAGAGATATGGAAAGCCGGGAATGGATGTATCATTGACCGAGGTTTTTGTCTCCATATAGAGATGAAGTGTCCAACTTGAGATGTGTTTCCCTCCATCATTTTTTGATATGATGGAGCACCTCATTGTTCACATAGTGCCGCAGGTGGTTGTGCTTGGCCCATTGTACCTCCATCAAATGTGGTCATACGAGCGTTATATGACAGTTTTGAAGGGTTACGTCCGAAATCGTGCACATCCAGAGGGATCATTAGTTGAGGGTTATAGTACTGAAGAGGTTTTCGAGTGCTGTATCAATTACCTCAAAGATGGATATGCAATTGAAGTACCTGTGCCCCGACACGAGAGCAGATTGAGTGGCAGGGGAACCATAGTAAAGAAGAGATTCGTCACCCATTAATGCTGTATTACTGTAGCAATGGAGCCCACTGCGCTGACACTTGCTACACCGGATTAGTGGAGAGAGAGAGACTGAGACGGAGAGCAGAAAGACCTTTTAAAATGAGGGGATATATGATTCTATGAGATAAACCATATTATATATTTTTTTTAAATTTTTTTTTCTGGGATGGAATTTAACACATTTTTTTAAAATATTGTTTTCTGGGGTGAGATTTGACCCATCCTAAGATTTGTTATTCGAATCTCATCCCAAATTGAGACAGAAGTAGTAGTAGAAGAGTGTTAAAGAGGTTATTTGAATAGTTTAGGGATGATTCTTTATTTGTATCCTTTAATTATTCGTAGACGTTCATGGCTCCATGTGGGTAAAGTATCACCGATAAAAGATAGGAATACAGGATTGTTAGAAGCTTGGCAGGATGGATTCCTAGTTTGCTTTCATGGGACGAAAGACTAATAATGATTAGTTCCGTGAGGTCTGTAGTTTTTAAATCTTAATTATTTATATTGGACTTTGCAGTCAGGATGACTCTAATTTTTCAGCTAAGCAAGTTTCCAATTTTCATTCAAGCAAAAGAACACCATTGTTTGAAAATTTTTTAAAAAATTTAAAGTAGTCATATTAATGTTTCAAACATTTAAGTAAGATTTACATTTGAAAAGTAATAATATTAAGGTTTGTATATTTGTATATACAATTACCATTTTTATTACAACTACTGTAGACATTTACAAATTACAAAAATAAATTAAAAAATAGTTTGAAATAAATATATTCACCTCTGTAACAATCTTCGTAGGCGGACGGACCGCCTGCGAAGACTGGTATGCCGAGTAGGGTTTACATCTTCGCAGGCGGACGGTCCGCCTGCGAAGATAGTAAAAACGATCTTCGCAAGCAGGCGGTCCGCCTGTGAAGACGATCTTCACAGGCGGACCACCCGCTTGCGAAGATCGTTTCCCTATATAAGGGCTCGCTCGTGGCGCCAAAACTTCTAAGTCCAGACGGGAACCCTAGAAATTTTGGCGCCGTCAGGCTGCTAAATTTTTTCGCCGCCACACGCCTCCGCCGTCCTTCGCCGCCGCCCGCCTGCGACCAACGCCCTCCGACCGTCATCCTCCGCCGCCGCCGACCGTTGTCCTCCGCGCGCCGCCGACCTTCGAGCTCGCACCGGCCGTCGTCCTCCGCTCCACCGCCGCCGACCGTCGTCCTTCGCTCCACCGCCGCCGATCGTCGTCCTTCGCTCCACCGCCGTCGGTCGCTCCACTGCCGAGCTCCACCGACCGCCTCCGCCGCTCCACCGCTCCGCCGCCGCCGACCGTCCACCGCGCGCACGCGAGCTCCAACTTAACGCCGCTCGCGCTCCACCGTCGCCGGCCCCTCCACCACTGCCGACCGTCGTGCCGCCGGCAGCTCCACCGCGCCGCCGGCCCCTCCACAGCTGCCGCCGCTACCTCTCTCTCTCGCTCGCAGTCGCGGTCTCGCGGCCGAACGGCTTCATCGGCCGGTCGTCGTCCACGAGCGAAGACGTCCTCGGCCAAACGACGTCTTCGGCCGGTCGTCGTCCACGGCCGAACCTCGTCGTTGGCCCGTCCTTCGTCGTCCACGGCCGAACCTCGTCATCAGCCGTTCGTCGTTAACAGATGTGTGTGCATGTGGGTGTTTGTTTTTTATATGTGTGTGCATGTGGCTGTGAGGGGGTTTATATGTGTGTGCATGTGGGTGTGAATGGGAATGAGGGATGGGTATATGTGAATGAGGGGTTATATGTTGATTGTGAATGTAAATTTGGGAATGTGGGTGATATGTGAATGAAATTGGGAGGGTATGTTCAATTTTGCAGGATATGTGAATTTGTCAAAAAAATTTTAATAACATTTGGGAGGGTATGTTCAATTTTTTTTATAACATGTGGAGGATATGGTTACTTTATTAATTTTTTAGCAAATTAGTTTGTACTAATTTAGCAAATTAGTTGGTACTAATTTTATTTTGTACTAATTTAGCAAATTAGTTTGTACTAATTTATAACATTTTACAATTATGTACACAAGTTTTTATTATAACCTTTTGCAATTATGTACACAAGTTTTTAATACACAGTTTCGCAGAGTGTTCATATACAGTTTATTTTTTATGTTAGAAGTTTGAAACGATGGCCGATAGTACTAAAGGGACCGAAGAGAAGGGTTTAGGGGAGGAAGAGCCGTCCCTTGCAATTGTGGTTGCTCCAGAACCAACGGTCCCACCGGAAGATAGTTCCGACAGTGACGTAGCTGACGATGAGTACTCGTCGCCAAGCGATCCATGCCCAAGCCCGAAGAGAAGGAGAAAGGGTGACGGTGAAGAAGGCGACAAGGACTACATACCCCCTAAAGAAGGGGTAAGTAAACTTAATATGCAAACTGTTCACCGTGATAACTATTAGCCCGAGCTAATTCGAAACTTTGATATATACCTTCTCGTAGGCAACGGCGCCACGGCGATCAAAACGGGAGCCGAAGGAAAAAGATCCGTCGAAAGACGACGAGGTCCCAACTAACACAACCGGCTCAAAGAAAAGCGAACGGTCAGCAAAGGCGAAGAAAAGGAGGGATGAGAGAAGCGTGAATAGAAAGGATGAGGGGTTCCATGTTGTTACCCATGTTTCACCAAAAGGAGAGCCGCTCACCCCTAAGACGACACGTGCGAAATTCAGTTCACAGTGTGGCATAATAGTAAGGGAAAAGATCCCCATCACGGTCAAGGACTGGGATCATGTATCGAATGGGGATAAGGAAGTCCTATGGAAAGAGTTGAAGAACCAGAGGTGCAAATAGTGGCATCAGTCGGGAGAGATAAAGAAGAAGTCCCAGGATTGGAATGGGACGGTACAGAGCCAGAAATATTTGAAGACCCTTCTCCTGCGAAAGACCCCGAGGTACCTAGAGTGCTTAGGAGCCACGACTCCAAGTCCAAAGATGAGAACAAGGAGAAGTTCATGGTAACTGTCTTCAGAGGGGGTAAGGAACGTGCCAAACTCAGAGATGATGACCCCCAGAAGGCCGCTGAACTAGCCGGGCCAACATACTGGCCAACTGATGATTGCCCAGAAAAGTACGAACACGGGAAAGCACTCTTGCCGGATTGGGCACTAAACGAAGGACCATGGGAGATGAGAAGATTACATACCTTCTACATGGAAGCCAGCAAGAAAGGCTTGGGTAATATAACAGCATGTGAGTTTGAGTTTTAATTAATTACATGAAAAATATGTACAATACAAATCCATGTGATTGTTACTAACAAACTTCTTCTGTAGGATGCAATACATGGATGCTAAGAAGAAAAAAGAACCTATCGGCTTCTTGGATCCAACTCGGATCTGCCAAACACAGCATACCGTCAGACTAGCACTAGGGTCAGACCAGCTGAAGGGCAAGACTCCAAAAGAGATAGCTGAATACAAGAAGGGCTTGCACAAGGAGAAATTGATTACTGTCGCACAGTACATTGGACGAGCCTTCTTGTACTTTCAAAATAAGAGAGTCGTCATGGTCGCTTATAATTTTAAGTAAGTCTGGTACATTTATCTTCTACACATATGTCTTATTTTAGCTGGTACTAACTAACTATACTGTTGTTAATATGTAGCGATCATTATATCTGTTTACTCATCCATCCTAAAGACGGAACCGTGGTAGTCTTGGACCCTCTCGATTACAGACACCAGCAATACAAAGAATTTCTAACAATCTTACAGTAGTAAGTGATTATGACTCTTGCATTTTTATATGAATGTATTATAAATAAATATCCTCCTTAATGTGAAACGGTACGACATCCATATAGTGCGTACCAATACTACAAGTTCAAGGGTGGAGAACAGACCCAAACAAGGGAGAAGCTGCTAGTACGTACCTATTGGCCGGTAATACTCCAATCACTTAATGTATTTCAATTGTTTCACTAATTGAAAAATTTAACTATTTTTTCTATGATATGTCCTGAAGTGTCACAAGCAACCTAGAGGAACTATCCTTTGCGGGTATTACGCGTGCGAATTCCTTAGGGTTAATGGGAGGTATACGACTAACGCAGAGGATGTAAGTCTCTATACTATGTACTAGACAGCTTCACATATTTATGGTACTAATATATTGTTTATCTTCAATGCATGCAATTGCCAAGATTAGAACGTCGAACAAGCTTTGACGATACAGGCATCACAAATGTCCAGCGTGATCTGTGCCACTTCATCCACCATGAGTGCTGTCATATGAAAGGAGATTTCTTCGACCCAGAGGGTGCTTTAGCGACAAGTGACGAATTCAAGAATCTTCGAGAGTGGAACACTGCTATGCCATAATGTAACTAGATGGCATATTCGAAGTCACAATGTAAAAAAATATCGTAATATATATATTTAGGCAACACTTTTGAGTTATGCAATATATGTAAATTTCTCAGTACCAAATGCTTGATAATCTTCCAATATATGTACATAATAATCTACCTACAAGAATTTATATTAACGAGCAAATTATTATTAAATTTACGGGCAAATTATTATTAAATTTCAAAAATTTCGGAAGGCGCCTTCCAATTTACGCTCATCGCGCCGCCCATGCAACGGAAGGCGCCTCCTCCTCTGGGGTGCTGCTTCGTTTCGGTCATGGGGGCCGGCCCCCCGTGTCCCCGGTTGGTGGTGCCGGCTGTCGAGCCTTTGTGGCGAGCCTTTGGAATGTCTGTTGGCCCCTGAGGTTCCGGCCCACCATCACCAAAAAATATGATGGGAGCGTCAACCCCGCTGAGTTTCTCCAGATCTACACGACTGGAGTAGAAGCCGCGGGGGTGACGACAGGGTCATGGCGAACTTCTTCCCCATGGCCCTGAAGGGCCAGGTGCGGGGTTGGCTAATGAACCTGCCACCCGCGTTGGTCCACTCCTGGGAGGACTTGTGGCAGCAGTTCATTACGAACTTCCAAGGCACATATCCGCGCCCAGGCGAAGAGGCGGACTTGCACGCGGTACAGCGGAGGGATGATGAGTCTCTCTGCTCGTACATCCAGCGGTTCTATCAAGTCCGCAACACCATACCTTGCATCCCTGCACATGCGGTTATCTACGCATTCAGGGGGGGCGTGCGGCACAACCGCATGCTTGAAAAGATCGCCTCCAAGGAGCCCCAGACCACCGCGTAGCTTTTCGAGCTCGCGGACCATGTGACTCGCAAGGAGGAGGCCTGGACCTGGAACTCCTCCGGCTCTGGAGCGGCGGTTCCGGCTGTCCCCGAGTCCGCCACTCGTTCAGGGCGGCGGGACAGGAGGAGGAAGAAAAGGTCGGCCCGTTCCGACGACGAGGGTCATGTCCTTGTCGCCGAGGGCGCTTCGCGGGCCCCCCGAAAGGGGAGGCCCGTGGGCGACAAAAAGAAGGAGGCCGGCACTCCCGGCAGAGAGCGCCCGGCCGGCAGGTGGTGCATTGTGCACAACACCTCCCTCCACGACCTCGCCGACTGCCGCGCGGTCAAAAGCTTGGCTGAGCGAATGAGGAAGTGGGAGGAGGAGAGGAGGCAGGAACGCCGTGAGGGCAAGGCCCCGGCGACTTCCACCGGCAACCGGCGAAGTGAGGCCAAGCAGAAGGCCCCCGCTGAGGACATCGACGATGGTGATGATGACCTGGGCTTTCAGGAGCCACCGTCGCCACCGTTGATGGGGGAGCGTGCGCTCACGCTTCTCGCCGAAGCCTCAAGGCCATGAAGCGAGAGCTTTTGGCCGTAGTCCCCACCCATGAGGCGACGCGGCGGGCGCGCTGGTCGGAGGTCACCCTTACCTTTGACCGGACCGACCACCCGCCATGCGCTGCCCGGGGAGGACAAATCGCGATGGTGGTCTCCCGCACCGTCTGCAACGTGAAGTTGGGGCGCGTCCTGATAGACGGTGGCGCAGCTCTCAACATCCTCTCCCCCACGGCCTTTGATGCCATCAAGGCCCCGGGGATGGAGCTCCGGCCGTCCCAGCCAATCATCGGCGTGATGTCGGGGCACACCTGGCCGCTAGGTCACATCGACCTCCCGGTCACCTTCGGTGGCCCCGCCAACTTCCGCACCGAGCGGGTGGACTTCGATGTGGCGGACCTCAATCTGCCCTACAACGTGGTCCTGGGAAGGCCCGCGTTGGTGAAGTTCATGGCGGCCGCCCACTATGCCTACCTCCAGATGAAGATGCCGGGCCCAAGTGGCCCCATCACCGTCCACGGCGACCTCAAAGTCGCGCTTGCTTGTATGGAGCAGCGCGCGGACCGCCTCGCTGCGGTGTCCAAGCCCGCGGGCGGCGACGAGAGGCCCGGCGCCTCCACCTTGCCCGCCTCGAGGCAGCAGATGGCCTCAGGCGACGAGGTCCCGGTGAAGGAGGTCGCCCTGGGCGACGACCCGTCCAAGACCACCCAGATTGGTGGTCTCTTGGACGACAAAAAGGAAGACGCGCTCGTCTCCTTCCTGCGGGCGAACGCCGACGTCTTCGCATGGAGACCGGCAGACATGCCCGGGGTCCCCAGGGAGGTGAACGAGCATCGTCTCGCCGTGCGGCCGGACGCAAGGCCCGTCCGGCAGATGGTACGGCGGTAGACCCCGGAACGCCAAGCCTTCATCCGTGAGGAGGTGGCGTGGCTTTTGGAGGCCGGATTCATCCGTGAGGTCATCCATCTGGAGTGGCTCGCGAACCCGGTCATCGTCCCCAAGGCGAACAGCAAGCTCCGGATGTGCATCGACTACACCGACCTCAACAAGGCATGTCCTAAGGACCCTTATCCCCTGCCACGCATAGATCAAATTGTCGACTCCACCGCGGGGTGTGACCTTTTGTGTTTTCTAGATGCATACTCAGGATATCATCAGATACGCATGGCTAGGGAGGATGAGGAAAAAATTGCATTCATTACCCCTGTAGGAACTTATTGTTATACAACCATGCCCTTCGGGTTAAAGAATGCAGGTCCTACTTTTCAGCGTACTACTCGTATTTCTTTGGGTAGTAAGATAGGACGCAATGTTGAGGCCTACGTCGATGACTTGGTTGTGAAAACGCGCAACCAAGAGACCTTGCTCTCGGATTTAGCGGAGACTTTCGAAAGTCTCCGCTCCGCCCGCATAAAACTGAACCCCGAAAAATGTGTTCGGTGTGCCTGCGGGCAAGCTTCTCAGGTTCTTGATCTCTGCCCGGGGCATTGAGGCCAACCCCGAGAAGATATGAGCTATAGAGCGGATGCGCCCCCTCAGCAAGCTTAAGGACGTGCAATGCGTCGCCGGATGCATGGCTGCCTTAAGTCGATTCATATCGAGGCTAGGAGAGAAGGCGCTGCCCCTATTTAAGCTCCTTAAGCGCTCCGGGCCATTTACCTGGACGGAGGAGGTTGAGCAGGCCCTCACCCAGTTGAAGGCGTACCTCAATTCCCCCCTGATCCTGGTCGCCCGGGAGCACGATGAGTCGCTGCTACTCTACTTGGCGGCAACCCCGCAAGTAGTCAGCGCGGTGTTGGTTGTGGAGCGCGACGAGGACAGTCCTCGGCCCGCGCGCTCCCACCCTGTGTCGATCCGACCCGGGACAGAGAAGGGAGGAGAGGCCCCCGAGCCGGACGGCGGCCTAAGGCCCCTGACGACCGGATGTGGCCCTCTGCCCGCTCATCCGACGGCGCCGGACGCCCCTGACCCCCAGGAAGGCCCCGGGGCCACTGCGGGAAGGCCGCGCCTGACGCCCTCCTACCCCGAGGTCGTCGGCACAGAAGCCGAGTGGGCCCGGCAAGGCCTCTCGGATGACGAGCGCCCCGGGAACAGTGCCCTCAACGGAGAGGACAGGCCTCGCCGGAAGGTGCAGCGGCCCGTCTACTTCGTTAGTGAGGCGCTACGGGACGCCAAGACCCGATACCCTCAGGCTCAGAAGATGCTCTACACGATTCTGATGGCCTCGAGGAAGCTGCGCCATTATTTCCAGGCGCATCGGGTCACGATGGTCACGTCCTACCCCCTCGGCCAAATCCTACGCAACCGAGAGGGTACTGGACGAGTGGTAAAATGGGCAATTGAACTCTTCGAATTCGACTTGCGCTTTGAGCCACGCCATGCGATTAAGAGCCAGGCCCTCGTCGATTTCGTGGCGGAATGGACCCCGGCTCCCGAGCCAGATCTCGGACTCTCCGCCCCCGAGGCCAACATGAGCCCCTCGCAGCTGCCTCACGCCACCTACTGGGTGATGCAGTTCGATGGCTCCCTGGCCCTTCAGGGCGCCGTCGCGGGGGTCACCTTGACCTCGCCGAGCGAAGACGTCCTTAGATATTTGGTTCGTCTAGATTTTCAGGCAACCAACAACGTGGCGGAGTACGAGGGACTCCTTGCGGGACTCAGAGTGGCGGCCGGAATGGGGATCCGTCGCCTCCTGGTTCTAGGCGACTCCCAGTTGGTCGTTAACCAGGTCTCCAAGGAGTACCGGTGCTCCGACCCGCAGATGGACGCCTACGTCCGCGAGGTGCGGCGTATGGAGCGCCATTTCGACGGGTTAGAACTTCGGCACGTGCCCAGACGGGATAACGCGGTCGCCGACGAACTCTCGAGGCTTGCTTCGTCACGAGCCCCAACCCCACCGGGCGCCTTTGAAGAAAGGCTGGCCCAGCCGTCGGCGCGACCCGACCCCCTAGGGGATACGGACGCGCCTGTGCGGCCCCCGAGGCCCGTCGGAGTCCAGGCTTCGGGACCCGGGGGGCCGAGCCCGGCCCCCCAAAATTGATCGCTTGGATGGCTGAGATCCAGGCGTTCCTCAAAGATCAGACTCTACCCGAGGACCGCGAAGGGAGTGAACGCGTCAATCGCATCTCCAAGCGCTACGTGCTGGTGGAAGGGGCCCTCTACCGGCGTGGGGCCAACGGAGTCCTCCTGAAGTGCATTCCTCGGGAGCAGGGCGTCGAGCTTCTTGTCGATGTCCATGAAGGCGAGTGTGGAGCCCACTCCGCCTCGCACACCTTGGTCGGCAAGGCCTTTCGCCAGGGTTTCTATTGGCCGACGGCGCTCCACGACGCAGCGGACCTAGTCCGATGATGCAGGGCGTGCCAGTTTCATGCCAAGCAAACGCATCAGTCGGCTCAGGCCCTGTAGACCATACCTCTTTCATGGTCGTTTGCCATCTGGGGGCTGGATATCCTGGGTCCCTTCAGGAAAGCCCCGGGCGGGTTCGAGTATCTGTATGTCGCAATCGACAAGTTCACTAAGTGGCCCGAGGCTTATCCGGTCATCAAGATCGACAAGCACTCGGCGCTAAAATTCATAAAGGGCATCACTGCTCGGTTCGGGGTGCCTAACCGTATCATTACGGACAACAACACCCAGTTCACCAGTGAGCTTTTCGGCGACTACTGCGAAAACATGGGCATCAAGCTCTGTTTCGCCTCACCCGCCCACCCCAGAAGCAACGGCCAGGTGGAGCGCGGCAACGCGGAAATCCTCAAGGGCCTCAAAACCAAGACCTTCAACATCCTGAAGAAGCATGGCGATTCGTGGATCGAGGAGCTGCCAGCGGTGCTTTGGGCGAACCGAACCACCCCAAGCCGAGCAACAGGGGAAACGCCTTTCTTCCTCGTCTACGGCGCGGAGGCGGTCCTCCCATCCGAGCTCACCCTGAGGTCCCCTCGGGCCACCATGTATTGCAAGGCTGGTCAAGATCAGCTTCGCCGAGACGACCTCGACTACCTAGAAGAGCGAAGGTGGCGCGCGGCCCTCCGAGCCGCGCGCTACCAGCAAAGCCTACGGCGCTACCATCAGCGCCATGTCTGGGCCCGATCACTCTGCGTCGATGATCTCGTCCTACGCCGCGTCCAAACGCGTGCTGGACTGAGCAAACTCTCACCAATGTGGGAGGGTCCGTATCGAGTGGTCGGCGTCCCCCGGCCGGGCTCGGTTCGATTGGCCACGGGTGACGGCACAGAACTACCTAACCCGTGGAACATCGAGCATCTTCGTCGCTTCTACCCATAAGGGGGTCAGGTGTCGTACCTCGGGCTCAGGCCAACCCCGCGTCCCCCTCGGGCACGCAGGGTTGGTCGGGGGCTCCCACATGCACATACTTGTTTAATTTTTTCCTAGCATTTCAATAACAAGCATTTTCAATTTCCTAAGGACTGCGCCTGTTATCGTTTCCATTTGAAAAATCTTGACTTGAGTCAGTCTGCTCGTGCTCGTCCTTGCCCTCGGCAGCCCGGGTCGTCTAAACCGCCAAACGGGGCCCAGAACCGAGCCGTGCCCCGGGGCGCGGTGAACTCCGGGGGGGAATCGGCAATGGCCCACAATCGGGTCCCCATAACCCTCGGTCACCGCGCTCCCGGCCTGGCCAGTCTCGACATGCGGATCTCCCCAGGCACTAGCTCTGACCCGCGCCGCTTGAGGCTGGGGCCCAAGCACGAGCCCTCGCTCAAGCCAAAGATGCAAAGGTATCGCGACACAGACCATCCTTATCACGAGCATATAGCAATCATAACTAACATAGAAGTTAAAATCTTGTTTGATTGCAGATAAGATGAAGTCAGATATATAAGCATTGGCCCAAAGGCCTCAGAAGATGAAGGAGTAAAAAGTTAAGATACGCGGGGGCCCGGGGCCTCACTCCGACGCACCCGGGTCGCCGGCCTCGCCGTCGCTGTCATCATCGGCACCATCGTCGCCGTCCTCCTCCTCATCGGAGTCGAGGGCGAAGACGAGCCAAGGGACCGTCCCCTCGAAGCCGTGGACGATTTGACCGGGGCATCCCGGACTTGGGCGCACGCGTTGGCCTCGGTTCCTATGGGGAATTCTTCCAGCGCCGTCCACGGGGAGAAGTCGGGGTCCCGGGCTTGGTAGCTCGCCAGCACGAGCTCCACCGCCCCCCGGGCGAGGTCCCTTGAGGAAGACTTAACCATCTCCTCGATCTCCTCGGGGAGCCTTTCGAGGTCCCCGGCCATCTCCGAGAGGCGCTGGGCGAGGCCCCCCTGGTTGGTGGCGTACTTTGCGTACCGCCCGCTCCAAATGCCCGCCTAACGCCCGGCGCGATCGAGGCGGGAGACGACGTCCTGAAACATGCCGGGCCCCACCTCGTTCGACAGCCGGAGGGCCTCAACCTCCCCGGCGGACGAGTCCAGGGCACCCTGCAGCTTGGCGATGGTGTCCTCGGCGGTTGTGAGGCAGGCGGCCAGATCGCCGTGGCCTGCGGCCGCCCCGCCGCTGCGCGCCCGCGCGTCCAGCTCCCTTGCCCGCGCCTCGAGTTCGAAGGCCCGCTGGTTCAGCGCGTCCCTCTTGGCGCGGGCGCTTTCCAGATTACGTCGCGCCTGCTCCTCCCGCGCCGCCTCGCGGAGGAACAGGCTGTTCACTAGCCGCTGCGCCGCGGCCTCGGCCTCCTCGAGGGCTCGCCCCCGCTCGGCGAGCGTGTCTTCACGGAGGCGGAGTGCGGACTCCTGCTCGGCGGAGGCAGCCTCGTGCGCCGCCAGCGTCGCCTCCCGTGTAGCGGCGGCGGCCTCGCGTGCCGCCAGCGCCGCCTCGTTCGCGTCCAGGGCGCGGGCGCGCTCCTCCAGCGCCTCTAGCTCCCAGGCGCGGAGGTCAAGGGCCTCGGCCCGCCGGCGCACGGCGGCCTCTTGCACGAGCAAGCGTGAGGCTGGCCCCCCGAGCGTGGCAGTGCGCTCCTCCAGCGGCATGGTCCGGGCCTCTAGGGCCTCCTCGCGCTGGCGGGTCGCCACCGCAATCTCCACCGCCCGCCGCTCCCAGGCAGAGGCGGCGTCGAGAACTCCGCGGGCGGCGTCGAGCTTCTTCTCCAGCTCCGCCATCCGGCTCCCGTATTGGAGACGGAGGTCGTCCCGCGCCCCGTCGAGCGTGGCGGAGGCGATGAGGGCTGTCTCCCGCTCCTCCTCCACTTCCCGGGCGATTTTCGCCAGGGTCCTGCGACGAGCCTCGAGCTGCGAGGTGTGCAGGCTGTGCGCCTTACGGCCGGCCTCCACCATGGCCTCCACGGAGCGCCACCACTCCTCGACGCGCGCCCACGCCGCGTCGATTTCTGCCCGCTCCGCCTGCAGGGGCTGTATTTGGGCGCTTAGCCTGTCCAGCACCGTGCTGTTGGTCGTAGCCAAGGCCTGCAGGAGGGGCTCCGCGATTAGCGGGGTGGCGGGTGAAAAGGGGGAAGGCCGTCCCTATGGTGGTGAAGCCCGGCTCGGCTCGCCGGTCGGTGTGTTGGCCACGAGGGCCTTTCCCGAGGCCGGCTCGCCCGCAGCTCCGCCTGAGGCGTCGGGCCCCGGGTGCGCCCTCTCGGCGTCATCACGGGCCGCCTCGGTGGCGGCCTCCGCCTCCGGCGCGATCGGGTCGGGGACCTGGGTGGCAGGCTCAGCCGCCAGTGCCTTGTGCGCGCGCGCCACCTCTGCCTCCTGGGTAGCCTCCTCGGCTCGGCGGATTCTAGCCGCCTCCCGAGCAGCCTCCTCGGCCTGGCAGACGGGAGGCGGCCTCTTGAGCTACCCGTAGGTGGCCTGCGGCCTCCTACAGGTCGGCCTCCCGCCTCTGAGCCTCTGCGGTCACCGCCTCCCCGGCCTGGAAGCATGGCCCCCTCCGAGGGTAGATTGGTCCCCTCTGCGGTTGCCGCCCGCGCCATCATGGCCTCGGGGGCCCGGCCCCCCGACGCCCAGACCACCTGCATGATGGCCAGGATGTTGGCGCGCTCTGGGTCGCTGCAGAGGGGGAGGATCCCTCGAGGGATGAGGGATGACTCCACAGAGCTAAGGTTTAGCACCCGTTGGACCACCATCCTGAAGTCCTCGGTGTCCCAATCCCACTTACGCCCTTGGTGGGTCCTTAGGAGGTCCTCGGTCCTGGCGTACTCCCAGGCGCCCCGGGCGCGTCGCCGGAGCGGCACGATCCGGCGGCGGAGGTAATCGCTGAACACCATGGCCCCCGTGAGCCCCTGGGCTCGCAAGCCCGCCAGGCGGTCCAGGACGGCGTCGTAGCCATCCCCCAGATCCACCGTCGCCCGCCAGCTTGGCGCCTGCGCTGGGGGCTGGCTCGGGAGTCGAAGGCGCGCTTCGTTGAGGAGGGGGGTGTAGAACCAGTCGCTCTTCCAGTCATCCCACTTCTTGCGAAGGACACACGGGATGTAGTGGTTCAACACCTGCCCCCGCGGCTGGAAGTAGCAGCCACCGACCACCATCGGCGGCGATACCGGCTGCACGGTGAAGAACCACCGAAACAGCCGAAGGGATGGGCGCACCCCAATGAACATCTCGCACAGGTGTGCGAAGATGGCCAACGTCATCACCGCGTTGGGGGTGAGGCGCGCCATTTGGAGGCCGTAGAACTCCAGAACGTCCATGAATAATGTGGAGAACGGCGGGATCAAGCCCGCCATGGCGAAGGAGAGGAAGAAGACGGACTGCTCCGGGTAGTACGGCGCCGGGCGTCCCTCGTCCAGCGCGACCACCTCCCGGGTGGCAGATTCCGGCATGAACTGGCGTGGTAGCCCGGCCTGCCTCTCGCTAGTGATGCGGGAAGACGGCAGCACGCTGCCGTCAAGCGGCGCGGAGCTCCGCGTCATGTCGCCGGCGGAGGGGGAGCTTGAGGACGAGAGCGCGTGGCGAGAGGAAGGCGAGAGAAACGAGAGAGCTAGAGCACGGAGGGCAAAGGCAAGGAAAAAGTGGCGAGAGGAAGGAAACGAATCCCTTCCTCGACGCCCTTTATGCCCTTGCCTCCGCCGCGCTCGGCTCCTCGTTTCCTGTGCCCATCTCCTTGCCCCCTCGTTTCTCGCGCCAGCGCCTCCACTAACCCCACTCGCTTGCTTACGGTGCGCGCGTTAGTTGTGCAACCGTGGCGGTCGAGAAGGGGCAGATCGTGCGCGCATTAATCGTGCTCCGTTACCGCGAAAAGTGCCAATCATTACGTCCCCAGGCGAAGTGGACCGACGTGTCCCGATCTGCACGCTGCCTCGAGTAATGTTGCAGTTACAAGGAGACCACTCATTAATGTCGACTGGCATTCTTCGCCGATATGCGCGGCTCACGACTGTAGGAGTCCTGCTCGCCTTTGGGGGCCGGTCCCACCTGTCCCCAGGACCGAGGGGTGGCGTCAAGCCTGGGTGCCCCCCCGAGTGTGGCCACCCCGGGCGTGACGCCGGGGGCTACTGTCGGTGACATGGGACCGGGGGTATCGAGACCAAAGGGAAGGGCGGCCACAGGGATCCACGTGGCCCGTTCCCCCAGGGGGGTCGGGCCTGAAGGTGACGTGGCGGCTACCCTCCCAGTTTCCCCCCCGGGGTCGGGCCGCTCCCATTTCTGCCCCGAGGCCTGGGGCGCCCCGACCCCCTGTGGCTTTGGTGCCACGAGCGCAGGTTAGGTGAGCTCGACGGAGCCCACCTAACAACATTTATGGCGGTCCAGACGGGCGCACTGCGCCGCATTTAATGTGGCGTGGCGCGTGCATATCCAGTCCGTGACTGGTCAGATCGTGGGTTAGGTGGTGCCAGGATGCCTGTGCGCCGCGTGCGCGCCAGGCGGCCTGCTGCACGCCACGCCCCGTCCCATCAGGATGATGAGAGCCCTCTGTCTCTCGTCTCTCAGCCGGAGTTGGTATGCCAACTCCCGGAGTTGGTATGTCAGCTCCGGTCAGATGCTTTCCCGATTCTGGCGCAGGCGAGACACAGAAGTCGCCCACCATTTAATGAAGGTTGAAACGGGCGTCCCCCGAAAGGGTCGACTGACCGAGCGAAGGCGTGCTGCGACGTCTGTCAGAGGCTGCTTCCGGCGATAGGATAGCCTTAAATGTAAAAGAATGTTTTCTTTTCTTAGGTAGCTCGTGGCCCATGTGGTAGCCCCTTGCCATATAAAAGGAGGCCCAGGCCTAAGAAAGAGGGAGGAGGAGACCCTGGCTGGACTCTCTTTGGATTTCATCAGACTCTTAGATCTACCAGAACACAGGAGTAGGGTATTACGCTTCTTAGCGGCCCGAACCTGTCTAAATCGCCTGCGTCCACGCGTTTTTCTCGTTGAGATCCCACAGATCAGGGGCTAAGAATTTCACCTTGCGCCCCCGGCTGAACCGGCAAAGGGGGACCTGCACGGTCTCCCGGTGAGGAGTTTCACGCTCCGTCAGTCGGGATAAGATGGACGTCAACTATGTCGCTGTTTGGTGCATGTGAGTATGAGTTTTAATTAATTACATGAAAAATATGTACAATACAAATCCATGTGATTGTTACTAACAAACTTCTTCTGTAGGATGCAATACATGGATGCTAAGAAGAAAAAAGAACCTATCGGCTTCTTGGATCCAACTCGGATCTGCCAAACATAGCATACCGTCAGACTAGCACTAGGGTCAGACCAGCTGAAGGGCAAGACTCCAAAAGAGATAGCTGAATACAAGAAGGGCTTGCACAAGGAGAAATTGATTACTGTCGCACAGTACATTGGACGAGCCTTCTTGTACTTTCAAAATAAGAGAGTCGTCATGGTCGCTTATAATTTTAAGTAAGTCTGGTACATTTATCTTCTACACATATGTCTTATTTTAGCTGGTACTAACTAACTATACTGTTGTTAATATGTAGCGATCATTATATCTGTTTACTCATCCATCCTAAAGACGGAACCGTGGTAGTCTTGGACCCTCTCGATTACAGACACCAGCAATACAAAGAATTTCTAACAATCTTACAGTAGTAAGTGATTATGACTCTTGCATTTTTATATGAATGTATTATAAATAAATATCCTCCTTAATGTGAAACGGTACGACATCCATATAGTGCGTACCAATACTACAAGTTCAAGGGTGGAGAACAGACCCAAACAAGGGAGAAGCTGCTAGTACGTACCTATTGGCCGGTAATACTCCAATCACTTAATATATTTCAATTGTTTCACTAATTGAAAAATTTAACTATTTTTTCTATGATATGTCCTGAAGTGTCACAAGCAACCTAGAGAAACTATCCTTTGCGGGTATTACGCGTGCGAATTCCTTAGGGTTAATGGGAGGTATACGACTAACGCAGAGGATGTAAGTCTCTATACTATGTACTAGACAGCTTCACATATTTATGGTACTAATATATTGTTTATCTTCAATGCATGCAATTGCCAAGATTAGAATGTCGAACAAGCTTTGACGATACAGGCATCACAAATGTCCAGCGTGATCTGTGCCACTTCATCCACCATGAGTGCTGTCATATGAAAGGAGATTTCTTCGACCCAGAGGGTGCTTTAGCGACAAGTGACGAATTCAAGAATCTTCGAGAGTGGAACACTGCTATGCCATAATGTAACTAGATGGCATATTCGAAGTCACAATGTAAAAAAATATTGTAATATATATATTTAGGCAACACTTTTGAGTTATGCAATATATGTAAATTTCTCAGTACCAAATGCTTGATAATCTTCCAATATATGTACATAATAATCTACCTACAAGAATTTCTATTAACGGGCAAATTATTATTAAATTTACGGGCAAATTATTATTAAATTTCAAAAATTTCTACCTATCTTTGTAGGCGGATATTTTTTTTTCAGGCGGCAGATTTATATTTTCGCAGGTGGACCGGACTAGCCAACGTCTGCCTGTGAAAATTATCTTCGTAGGCGGACGGCCGCCCCGCCTGTGAAGATCGGCGATCTTCATAGTCGTTTTCTCTCAGGCGGACGGCCGCCCCGCCCGCGAAGACCGTTTTCGGCCGCTTGCGATAATGCTTTTCCTAGTAGAGACAGCAAATAATGCTTGTGCTACATGCTAGCTAGCTACAACATGTACTGTGCACCGTTGCACAAATCACACCAACTAACAAATACCAAAAGACGATGCAGTTGTTTTACAACCTGGGTGTCTGTTCCTCCGGTTTTTATTTTATTTTTTCTTGAGGATGATTGTAAGAATCTTAAAGTGCTTTGAATAGAGTTATTAGCAGTCCCTAAAAATACAAATGCCAAAATAACTTAAAAATATATGCATATACTTCTAATCTTACTTCACCTATATATAAAATCCCAATTTCAAATTCATTGTATTTCAGCAGTAAAAAAATCTTAACAATTTTAAAAGTATATATATTTGTTAGATTGCTCTCTTTTCTATTCCCTATGCATGACGAATTTGAAGTTGGAATTTCATATATAGGTGGGGTAATATTCACTACTACACAAATAGTCATTGGTGCCGGTTCCAAAGAGCTCATAGGTGCCGGTTTCGAAGCCGGCACCAATTGGTCGGTACCAATGATCGAAGCTATTGGTACCGGTTTCTTAACCGGTACCTATAACACTATAGGTGCCGGTTGTAAATGTTTAACCGGCACCTATATGGTATTATAGGTGCCAGTTCCTATAAATAACCGGCACCTATAAGTGATAGGCCCCGACATCTTTGAAGCATCATAGGTGTTGGTTCTTTAGAAGAATCGGCACCTATAGTCCTGAAGCACAAAAAAAATAATTTTGGGGTCACATATAATATTTCCTGAAACACAGAAATCACAGAATATTACATTTGAAAGGCTAGCATGATTTATTTCACTTGTATTTCACAGAAATGGAGGTAGTATATTTAAGACCAACAATCTTTCACCAAAGTAAAGCAGGGAATTAGGAATAATATGTGAATGAGTCATTCAAATGCAATATAGTTCTCTTGCTACAAACTTAAAATGGATGACATAGTCACACAAAATAACATGTTCTGCGCTTCTGCAATTTTAGCCAATCCATAGTTGGCCATATACAGGACATGAGTTGGAGAAGAAAAGGTGACAAGGTAGATATATAAGATCAAATGCATCAAGCATAGTGCTCTGAGTGATCAGCAGAGTGAGGAGCAAATGAAGCACACTGTAGTGGTTTCTTTTATGATCTTTAGGAAATACACTTGAATATATACTGGGAGAAAGGATTCAGAGCCTCAAAACATATATAAGATGGGTGAATTGGACATTCAGTAAGATATTCAGTAAGCCTACTCTTAATCTGAAATTGAAAACCTGCACCCAAATGGCTCTGCAATTTGAGGCTCAATTATCTACCAAAAATGCAAAGCCAAGAAAATTAAGCCTTGTTCTTTTGGCACATGAATGCATACACAAAACGGTACATATGTATGAAAATACAGGGAACAGGTTATGAAAAATATGTATTCAGACTTGAGCATAACATTTAATATTTTTTGACAAATCTAACTATTTCTATAATCTAACTATTTCTATGTTTCTTTTTGCAGGGAACTAGTTTCCAAATCGCATTGATTGTTACATACTTTCTCCGATTTCATAATTTTTTGTTTTGAATAATGATACGGCCTGTCTTTAAAATATATGTTTAACTATGATTTTATATTATAATATATGAAAAAATATGTGTGATCATAAGATGGTTTATTTTGTCCTTAAGAGGATGGCCTCTAATTTAATACATATCATCTAAATAGTTTTAAAAGTTTTTAAAAATATTTGACCGCATAAATCAATATTTATGTATCACTTCATAATCATACAAGTTCAAATTTAAATGTGACTCATATAAGTTAAAAAAACCCGAAGCCTCGAGTAGAGAGCATAGAAGATATTGCTGGGACTCAGCGTGCCAGTCAACTTCAGCCTGAGACGTGCCCGTCAAACCACACGAAGGCGGCGACCAGATGTGTTACACATCTCAGGAGACTTGACAAAAATTCGCTTGAGCTCTACAACATCTCAAATGCTCTAAACTCGTACTCATATGAAAATTTTAGTTACACATGCTCACCTGTTGCTTACAGAGACAACAATGATGATGCCTCGCTCATCCATGCCACATCCAGTCAGTGAGATCACCTGTTGCTGTTAGGGATAAAAATATGAAATAGAGAAAATTGAATACATGGTTAGATATATGTGTGAAAAAATAATAGATAAACATTAACAAATAGAGAAACTTAATGCATGTTCAAGACATTAAGAAAACCACATCAATCCAAATAACTAATCTACAAGATACTTAGAAAATGTTTGGAAGGTATGGCCCACTAATTCTAGGTCTTTGTATGCTTTGGCGTTGATCGGCTATCTAAAGTGTCACTAGGGCCGCCAGCCTCAATGAAACCCACTAGCCCAGCAGGAGCCTTCGAAATGTTGTATGCGCCGTTTGACGAGATGATATGGTCGAAGATGAATCCACATAACTGTTCAGCGAGGCCCAAGCAAACATGTGGCAGCAATTTACTTGTCGGGAGCTTTAATTTCTACAAATGGAAGGATTAAAGATGTGGAAAGATACTATGTGTTTAGAAAATTGGATTTATGTCTTAGGAGACAGGGCGAACCTCAGCATCCGTAATGTTCCAGTTGCCGTCCTCCATGAAAACCCACATAAATCTCATCACGTAGAACCCACATGTGCTCATGCCCGGATCCTGACGTGAGCAATAAGGGTGGCACCAAACTCGGAATTTATTTGCACATGGAGCGTGTCGAATACACTTCTTCTTGTACTTCACAAGTGCCTTATCTAGGATGTCAATGAGGGATTGGTAGTTGGATTGCGGTTTCCTCATTGAATCCATGACGACAATCTTGGAATCGTTTAAATGGATCGCAATAAGAATCCAGTGAGGCCTACATACAAGGGAATAGAACAATTAACATCTTAAAGTACAACGATGGGAGGTATAACGATAATGCCACACTTACTTAAAGTGGTAGGGCAGAAGGATGGTATTCATGTCCTGCAGCTTGACAAAGGATGTGTAAAGGTAGTTCAGCACTTCTTGGGAGGACCATTTGCCTGCCTCAATATTAAAGGAATTGACTATTTGAGGATCGAGGAATCCTAGCTTGTTATGGGTCGCTCTACATTCAAGCGCCCCC
The DNA here is from genome assembly GCA_008326285.1 of Oryza officinalis. Taxonomy (NCBI): domain Eukaryota; kingdom Viridiplantae; phylum Streptophyta; class Magnoliopsida; order Poales; family Poaceae; genus Oryza; species Oryza officinalis. The sequence goes on along the minus strand of BDMV01000007.1, from coordinate 28,520,765 downwards.
ATTCTGCATAAGGGAAAAAATTAGACACGCAACGAGGATATTTACTTAGAAAAATGGCGAGAGGTCGAGTATACTTACAATGCCCATAATTGAATCACCGATAAGTCTAGCTCCCTCAGATTGTATAGATGAAATAGTTCTCTAAATGGGACCCAAACTATACCATCACAGTGATGAAAATCCTCGTCCCTGTAAAAGACGGGGAACATCTCTTTACCATCCTTGGCCATCTGTAAGTACCACTCTTCTACCCTTCTCATTTGAGTACATTTACCAACGACGTGGCAATATTCATCGGTAGTCAAAGAATGACCAAGCTTGAACTGAGCTGCCAATGGGGCCATCTCAATTTTATCCACATCATCCAAACTTTTCAGCCCCGCCTCTTGTAGAAAGTCTTGCATAGTCTTGCTGGCCTCATCTTTCTCGAATTCTTTCTTGGAAAATTCTTGTAATCCCTTTTTCCTGATCGTGCGTCGGAAGTCCGTATAGGTTGCTTTCGGGCAGGTGGCCTTGCCATGCGAATGAAGTGATCCTGTACTTCAACTGGCACTTTGAAAGATGGCTCCGACCTGGTAGGCAATGGCGTCTTCTTGGTCTTCTTCAGAGATGGTGGTTCAGACATTTGGGAAGTTTTACAGAGGCGCCCCCTCTTTTTTGGCCGGTCTGATGAAGCTAGGCTCTGATGTGCTGCCTCTGGAGGAGATGGGCTCTTACGTTGCGCCGGTGGAGGAGACGGGCTCTTATGTGGCAATGGTGGTGGAGTTGGCATCCTTTGAGGGGAGGGAGGAAGTCCTTCAGAGCTAGACCCGCCATCGCTTGGCTCGTCATCACCATCTCCTGAAGGAAAGATAATGAAACGCTTGCGCCACAGGATTATGTTGTGGATGGCTTCACCAAGAGTGTTCACCCCCTCCTCTGGAGCAAAATCAAGCTGCACTGCCCTGTACCTCCTCGGCACGTCCTCCACTTCGACCCTTGAGTAGCCACTTGGTATCGGCTTACCGTGTATCGTCCCTCCCTCCGTTAGAGGGATGTGCCATCGCGCGTGCCACCTCTTGACTGATGTTTTGAAGTGGCACATGCAGCCTGCATGTAGTACGTACAGTGATGTGGTCCACGGGGTAATGAACCGTGTCCGGTTCTTGAGGAACCTCAGTTGAAGCGCAACTGCTTTTCTTCCCACCTGGACTGGTTAAGTGGCCAGCATTGCCTCCTTGCTGACCTTCAAGCCTTGCCATTACCAGTGTCATTTGTTCTTTCAATAGCCTTATCTCTTCCGATTGGTCTTTGGAATTTTTATTGCTCCGAGACCGGTACCTATGTCTGTCTTCAGGAAAACCTTCTCTCCATGGAACTAGGCCAATTCCTCTTGTGCGTCCCGGATGCTCAGGGTTCTGCAATGCAAGTGTAAGCTCATCTCTCTCCCTGCTCGCAACAAAAGAACCTTCTGAGGACTTTAGATGGGCCTCGTGGATCCTCTGGGACACTTCTTGCTCTCATGGACCCTTGTGTACCAACTCGCCTGTATCCGAGAGTGTTGAACCTCGGGCGTATTGGTAATTCTTTCCCCGTTGGCACCAGTCATTCGTCTTGATCTCGATTCCCTTTTGCAGCAGCTCATCTTCCCGGAGTTGCCATTTGGCTATGTTCTTAGCATATCCGCTAGGGCCGAGACGGTGATGGTATCGGTTTTTGGCCGCATTGGCCTGGTTCCTTTCGCTAATCTCCTTTGCCTCATCTGATGTTCTATAGGCCACAAAGTCATCCCAGAAAAGACGACACCTTCGATAGTTGGCATCTTCAAAATTTGGTGTCAGGCCCTTCTTGACAAACTTTCTGTTAAGATCCGTCTTCCACTTCTTGAAGCTGATGGACATCTTCTTAAGAGTCCCGGACTTTGCGAGTTCTTCTTGTCCCTCGGGAAACTGGAATGTTCGCTTTAACTTTTCCCAAGCAAGATCCTTGTCTCTGTCTGGTACCGCCCACTCCAATTCGTCTGTATCACTGCTCTTCCAGTGCCGGTACTTGATGGGGATGTCATCCTTCACGATGACACCTATAGCATTGCCATATGGGGTGAGTGCCGATTCTGGAGCTATGGGGTCCCATCTGCAGCTAACTCCGTGATAGTGTATAGACCTGAGGGCATCCTAGTTGGACCTCTAGCCTTTCTTCTTGCCAATGAGGTTGAAGTATTCGCGGAGTGCGTAGTGGCCGAAGGATCAACCTCCTTCAAACATCAGTATAAATTAGTCATTCATATCTGACGATATATGTACTTTTAAGGTATTATTTGTTCCAGATGGGTTAATTTACCTCCGTATTGTGCGGGTTAACACCGGGCCAATTCAAGTTTAGAAAGCCACTTGGGCTACCATTACCACCATCGCTTTCTCCAGAATTTGTAGGCCTAATGTTATCTTGTTCCCCTAACATTTCCTTTTGTAGATCTAGGCTAGAACTACTGCTAGATAGATACAAGAAATTAGTGTAAGAACTTATTGTCCTCTTGATGATATTCTTCCAAATATACCAACAGTAAAGTAATGCCATCTAATTCCATACACCATGTAGCAGTTTAGAAAACGTGTACGCGAAAAGCGAGAGACCCAAAATTGAAAAAATATGAAAAAGTAAACAGCCTCATAAAACAAGTGTACTAATGTACTTTGCATAGCTATAGTGTATTAATGTATCAAAGGAAGAAGAGGCACTTGCCTTGTATGTGCTCCTCAACCTGCCCACTATGTGAACTAATTCGTGATGTTTTCAAATTTAGGTGAAAGAATTTCAATTTTACTATTAAGCATATGAAAGTTATAAGCCGTCAAAATTTCTGAATTTGTGCTCAAGTTCTGAAATCTGTTTAGTTCTGAAACATGAATTTGAGTAGTGAAATTCAAAAGCAATCCTTATGTACATAATTGTTCTACAGATTGCCTGAAACCTAGAGTATGTGTTACTTACATATTCAAAACTGACTATATTTACACCAAATGAATGAACTAACTTTGCTTTTGTTCTGAAATCTGGAATCTGAAAGTGAAGATATAGGAGTAGTTCTTGTTCTAAACCTGTCACCTTTAGTTCTCTAGTTAGCAACTGATTAATTTTCATTTATAAAGTTGTTTAATTCTGAAATCCGAAATTGAATATTGACTTTAATTTTGGATACAGTGATAACAGGTTTTTCGCAAGTATGGTACTTAACCTTGCTATTTAAATTGATGATTTGCTAATTTTTCAAGTTCTAAAGAATTCTGGAATTGTCTAGTTCAGACATTACTTTAACCTTGTCCTATATTGTCAGTTGAAAAACTCTATCTCTGAATTCTGAATTATCAGTTTAGCACTGCAGTACTGCCTCACCAACTGTCAATTTCAAAAATAGGTAATAAACTTATGAGGATGTGCTAGATGGAAGAACTAATGGATAACTAAACTCTACAACTCCATTCTTTTGGGAAGAAAATTTACAAGCAAGAGTTGTGGTGGCAGCATCCATACTTGTCCAAGGATGTACAGGTGTGGGCATGAGCATATGGTATGTGTGCTTCAGTGCGTCTATGTGTCCAGCATGTACTTAAAAGCCAAAACCAAGATGTGGGCAACACATGAATCACAACTGATATGATAAAAAGTACCCATGAATCACAACTAGTAATATAGAAAGGGTTATGGAGTATCAAGATGTGGACAATACTACAATACCCGATGGCAGGGAGGAATACCCGATGGCAGGGAGGAGGAGGGCGGCGGTGACGATGGAGGACGGTGGCGCTAGAGGAGCGCGACAGCACCTCCCGCAGCAGCAGCACAGCGGCGGAGGAGAACACCAAAGTGGCAGAGGACAGCGGCTGCGGTGGACGGCGGTGGACAGCGATGGTGGACGGCGGTGGACGGCGACGGCGGAGGAGGTGGACGGCGCTGCAGGAGAGCAGCGGCGACGATGGAGGACGCCGGTGCTGGAGGAGGGCAGCGACGGCGGTGGAGGAGGATGGGGATGGAGGGCGCAGGTGGCCGGGCGAGGGGCCCGCGGATCCGGAAGTAGGACAACGGTGGACGGCGACGGCGGTAGATCCAGGCAGGGGGAGGACCGACGGTGGTGCAGGAGGGGGACGGCGGTGAACGGCGACGGCGGGCGGCGGGCGGCGGCTGGTAGAGCGATGGCGTCGGCAGGGTGGTTTGGGGGAAATGGCGGCGGCAGTGGCTTGGGAAATGGCGATGGCCTAGCATATATACAAGCCACATAGGTACTGGTTCCTATTTACAACCGGTACCTATTATGATTAAAGGTGCCGGTTGTAAAATGGAACCGGTACCTATTTATGCTAAAAGGTGCCGGCTATAAATTGGAACCGGCACCTTTTCTACCATATAGGTACCGGTTATTATGTACAACCGACACCTTTTACCACATAGGTGCCGGTTGTTAATACGAACCGGTACCTATGGACAATTCTGGGGGGTTATACAGGTACCTTTAACACAATCACAATTACATGTTTGCAAATGTAGTACTTCACAGCCAGTATTCACAGCAAAAGCTCTGACTACAGAGATCCATGCAAGTGAGCTGTTGTTTGGGGCATCATTCATATATATATATATATATATATATATATATATATATATATATATATATATATAGATATATATATAGATAGCAAGATAGATAGGTAGATAGAGACACAAACCAATAGCCTGCACTAAGGCTGGACCAATTACACAATTTACATGTTTGTTACAGTACAATTCAAACATGCAGGTCTATCACAATTACTCCTTCTTCATGGTCGCTGCGAACATATGGTGCTTCTTCCTCATCTTCGTCTTCCTGACTTTCTTCACCTCCTTCTACATCTGTTGCAAACGGTGGGAGCTCATCGATTTGATCATAGCCTTCCTCATCAACGATATTCTCAACTCCGACAATGCTTCGCTTTTCATGGAGAACCACGTGGCGATCGGTCAACTAGGAAGGGTCTTTGACATAAAAAACTTGTGTTACGTATTCTGCGAGCACAAATGGTTCATCTTGGTAACCTACATTGTTTAAGTCCACGATGAACATTCCGTACTTGTCAATCCTTAAACCACTTGGAATTTTGACCCATTGACACTGGAAAAGTGGTACCTTCAGTGGTCCATATTCAAACTCCCATATTGCCTCTATATCACCATGGTACGTTTGTTCTACACCATTACTGTCGAAGGCGTCTATGCGGACACCACTGTTTTGATACGAGCTCTTGGCATCCTGGGTTCTCGTGTAAAATGTATAGCCATTAATGTCATACCCTTGGAATGAATGAATTGTGCTCGTAGGTCCCCGAGACAAAACATACAGCTGGTCACTATCAGTATTCATAGCAATGATATGCTTATGTAACCAATCGCCAAAATTCAGCCTATGCTGCTTAGCTATCCATGCCTCTGATTTGCTTGGGTTCTCATTGCGGAGTGTGTTATAATGCATGTCGACAAATGGAGCCACCAAGGCCGACTGCTGGAGCACTGCAAAATGTGCTTGCCGTAATGTTTCTAGGCTAGGAGCGAAAATTGCCTTATGCCCTAGTGTCCCTTTCCCTAGTAGCCTACCCTCGTGCCGAGACATCGGCACACCAATGGGATGCAAATCCATATAGTCGATACAGAACTCAACCACCTCCTCTGTTGCATAACCCTCTACGATACTGCCTTCTGGTCGAGCTCTATTACGCACATACTTCTTTATGATCCCCATGAACCTCTCGAAAGCCCACATGTTATGCAGATACATTGGGCCGAGAATCTTTATCTCTTTCACGATATGTGACACGAGGTGAACCATTATATTAAAAAATGATAGTGGAAAACACATCTCGAGATGGCAAAGGGTAATGATTACATCTGCTTGGAGCTTGTCTAGCGTGCTTGGATCGATCACCTTCTGATATATAGCATTGAAGAACGAGCACAGCTTTATGATTGGGTTTCGAACCTTATCTGGCAAAATGCCTCTAATAGCAACAGGAAGAAGTTGTGTCATCAGCACGTGGCAATCATGTGACTTCATGCCCACTAATTTCTTCTCCTTCATGTTGACAAGTCTTTTAATGTTCGCAGAGTAACCAGAGGGGACTCGGACACCCTGCAGGCACTCCAACAGGCTTATTTTCTCTGCGGCACTAAGGGTGTAGCACGCGGGAGGGAGGTACTGGCAACCATTGGGCCATTCTAGAGGATGTAGCTCGGGCCTGATGTTCATGTCTGCGAGGTCTCTCCGGGCTTTCAACGTGTCCTTTGTCTTGCCGGGTATGTTTAGCAGGAGTCCCATCAAACTCTCGCACACATTCTTCTCAACATGCATCACGTCAATCGCGTGACGGACATCCAAATCTTTCCAATATGGTAGTTCCCAAAAGATAGATTTCTTCTTCCAAAGAGGTTTCTCACCACCCTTTCTCATTGTGCCTCGATTGCCTTGCCCCTTACCAAATATACATTCAATATCTTGTACCTCTTCAAAAATCTCTCTGCCGGTACGATGTGTTGGAGCTATACCCTCCTCCACCGTGCCATCAAAATCTCTTGTATTGCTACGGTACTGGTGGCCGGCTGGAAAAAACCTCTGATGGTCCATGTACACAGTCTTTCCGGAGTACTTCAGCCACCTGCTCGCTGTATCCCGCATGCACTGCACACATGCACAACCACCTTTCACTGTTTGCCCGGATGTGTTACCAGCTGCAGGGTAATCTTGGATGGTAACGAACAACATTGCCCTTAAGGTAAAGTACTCTCTTTTGTACGCATCCCACATCTGCACATCCCGGTCCCATAGAAACTTAAGATCATCCACTAATGGCCTGAAGTAGACATCGATATCGTTTCCAGGTTGCTTGGGTCCTTGGATTAGAAGTGGCATCATAATATACTTACGCTTCATGCACAACCATGAAGGAAGGTTGTAGATAACAAGTGCCACTGGCCACGTGCTATGCCGACTGCTCATGTCACCAAATGGATTCATCCCGTCCGTGCTCAGCCCAAACCTTATATTCCTAATCTCCTGCGCAAAATGCTTTTTATACTTTCTATCTATCTTTCTCCATTGAGATCCATTGGCAGGGTGTCTTATCATTCCATCCTTCTTACGCTCTTCGTGGTGCCAACGCATCATCTTTGCATGTTTTTTGTTTGCATACATGCGTTCAATCCGAGGGATTAGAGAAAAATACCACGCAACTTTAACGGGCACTTTCCTCTTCTTTAGGACTGGGCCACCACTGTCATCATCAACATCATCATCATCGTTAACTCCACCCTTATACCGCGGTGCTCCGCAAACTGGACATGTATCCAAGTCTGCATAGTCACCTCGATATAGGTAGGATACAGTCATTTCGGCATGCGTGAATTTTCTGCACTTCCAGTCCGAGTGGGCAGACAACCTTCTTCGCTCGGTATGTTGTTTCTGGTAGCACATGACCCGCTGGAAGGAGGTCTCCAATCAGCTGTAGAAGCTCTGTGAAGCTCTTGTCACTCCAACCGTTGGTTGATTTCATCTGCAGCAACGAGAGGACGACGTGTAACTTGGTGTGCTGCTCATTGCATCCTGGATAAAGCGGGGTTTTTGAGTCCTCCACCATGCCCTTGAACTTCTCGTATTGCCTGTCATCGTCATAGGCTGTCTCCCCGTCGCGTAACATCTGATCTAAACCATCTGATTCGTCACTATCATATCCACCTCCGTCAGCAGACAACTCCACATTGCCTCCGTCCATTACATCCGGATTTTCATCTTCACCATGATTGTCCTGACATGTGTAATTAGGCATAAAACCCCTTGTTAGGAGATGCTCATGAACTTGTTTTGCAGGAAACTGTCTCTCATTCCTGCAATCAGCGCATGGACAACGCAAGTGTTCTGTCGTGTTCAATGATCTGAATCTCGTGGCTGCGATCACGAAGTTGGTTACTCTCCTGGCATATTCCAAGGTACCGCGCTGCGGAATGTTCATCTCTCCTTCATCCATCGCTCCTACGAAAATTCTTAAATTAACCACTGACATACGTATATCATTCTCTATATCTATTGAAATTCTGATATATGTTAATAACAGTTACATTACTCATTGATGATTAATCTCTAAATTACTCCAATATAATAAGTTATCATACTTTCTCATGCTTCTCATTCAACAAAACAAATTGCAAAAAATAACTTGACAAATATTAGTGCGAATTACATATCGAATCAACACATACTATCCTTTACGCATGCAAACACATAGATCTCTCGATATTTTTTAAATTTTTGGGCAAAACCTCCTCCCCCGTTTGGATGAGCTAAAGAGAAGCCTCAAAATCATGAGAATGCAGTGAACAAGGGGTATATATAGACTTGGGGGATATAGGTGTCAGTTAATGTTATGAACCGGCACCTATTTAGTTTCCTTCCGAAGGAAGCCACCACATAGGTGCTAGTTTTTAATAAGAACCGGCACCTATGTGATAGGTGCCGGTTTATTAGGTTAAAGCGGCATCTATGTGGCCGTAACATAGGTGCCGGTTCTTATTACGAACCGGCACCTATGTGATAGGTTCCGGTTCGTAAAAAAAACCGGCACCTTTTTTGGGCTCATAGGTACCGGTTTTTCTTACAAATCGGCACCTATGAGCTTCTCCCATCCAACCAGCACCTATAAGACCTTATAGGTGCCGGTTCGTGGAAAAATTGGGTCTATTTGTTTTTTAGGTACCGGTTCTAGCAAATCCGGCACCTATGTGGCTGGTACCTATGGAGATTTTTGTAGTAGTGATTAGAAGTACATATATATAGTTTTTTCAGAACTTTTTATAACAGACATTTGTTACTGCACGGGATATGTTCCAGGGCATGCGTATGGTGTGAATGCTGATTATGCATGCATACTTACATTTCATTTTGTTCTTTTATCAAACTTGCATATTTCATTTTCTTCAATTAAACACCCTTTTATATATGCTAGTATATGGTTACGCATGAATTACGAATTTACAATGTGACTATTGGTTTTGATAGGCAATAAAAGGGTTGACAGGTCCTTATAGAATCGTTTATGATTGATTAATAACGCGGGTACAGACGAAAACATTTGAGAGGAAGCAAGCTTTGGATAACCCTGTCAACGGAAGCAAAACAGAAGGAAGAAGCAATCATCTCAAGAAGAAGCAAACACATAGGGCTGCCGTTTATGTACAACAAGGCTATCTGATACTCCTAGCAAAGAGCACGAACAAAAAAGAAATCAAGAAAGGCAGGGACAGTGATCACTCTCTGTATGTGTGTGTGTTTTGGAACGAGTGCGATCACTGTGTGTGCACGTTTGAATTTTGGACGTGCATGAAAACCACGAACTTGAAAGTCCCAAATACAGGAGTAGCAGTGGCGAAGCTACGTTCAATCGCTGGTGTCGAACGACACCGATGACTTCCAGCGAAGGCCTTATAGGTACCAAATTTTCACTGTACAAGACCCCGGTAAAAAATACGTCAAACCCCGGCAGCCTGTCCAGCATCTGTAGTTTTGGCCCATCGTTCAGCAGTCCATTAACAAATCGGCAAGTCATCAGGCACATTCAAGGTGTGCACGTTCACTCGTTTAGGCTAATAAGCCCACTCTGAACCCCGAAGGCCCATTTTCTATTGCCCATGAGTCTACACAGCAGAAATCAGAAGTCCAAACATCATCGTCTCGACCCTCGATGCCTCTGACGCTACAGCTCCCATCTTGCAACCGCACCTAGGGCAGCGAGCGGCGGCGATCGACAGGAAAGGTCGCGACTCGGTGGCACCGACGCCGGCGCCCAGAACGCTCGCTGGCCGCTGGCCGCCGTGCACCATGACATTCACATTGCTCACTTGCTCTCAGCTCTCTATAGTCCGAACTCTAAAGTCTGAATTTGGAGATCGACAGGACATTCTCTATGTCAGGTATGTATGGCTGCAGGCTGCTTGCACATGAGCACATCAATATCTATGATTCTATGTACTTCAAATCTTCAATGTTTAATCAATTAATCATGTGAGTATGTGACTAATTGGATAGACAATCAAAGCAAATTGAATCGGTTCTTGAAAAGGAAATCACCTCCGTCCAATGATAATAACGAGAATAATGAAGGGGATATTTCAAGAACAAGAAGAGACGGCACTGCATCAAATACAAATCATACTAGTCATCGCTCTTCACGGATATCACGGCAGGAGGTAAATTTTGATGAGCTTCCATATGATCCAGCCGATAGAAGGAGAATTTCAGATTACATAGGGGACCAGCTACAGAATGATGTAAGGAGAAAGTATTTGACAAGAGGTCCTTGTAAGCCACCACCAGGGTTTAAGTTTCCAGTAACAATGATCGCCGGGTTTCCACGCCGGTGTCAACATGAATGGTTCAAAAAGTATGGTTGGCTAGAGTAAAGTAAGAAGATGGATAAGTGTTTTTGTTTATATTGCTACTTGTTCAGAGATTGCAATGAGGGCCAAGGTGGGAATGATGCATTTGTAATAGATGGTTGGGATGGGTATAACAAATCTGATAGGCTTAGAGATCACGTAGGCAGCAAATGTGACAGTTTTCATAACACGGCTGTGAAAAGATGTGACAATTTATTGAAGCCCGGCCAGTCAATTGGTGAAGCCATAAACAAACAGAGTAATATCACTAAAGAGAACCATTTGATTCGATTGAAGACAACCATTAAAGCTGTCCGATACTTGTTGCATCAAGGCTTAGCTTTTCGTGGCCATGATGAAACAGAGGAATCTACAAATAAGGGAAACTTTCGAGAGTTAGTATAACTTTTGGCTGAGGAAAATGACAAAGTAAAGAAAGCAGTTGGAAGCGCTCCCAAAAATAATAAGATGATTTCTCCAGAAATTCAAAGGGACATTGCAAATTGTTTTGCTGAGGTAATAGAGAATTTCAGCATACTATTTTGTTTGCAATTTATGTTCTCTCATTTATATAAAGAAACTAATAGTTAGCCATATTTTTGCAGATCATTGTGAAATCTATCATTGAAGAAATATGTGGGGATGTGTTTTGCCTATTAGTAGATGAGTCAGCTGATGTTTCTGGCAAGGAACAAATGACAGTTGTCTTACGGTATGTTGACAAACTTTGGGAAATAAAGGAGAGACTTATTGTTGTTGTTCATGTGCAAAAGACATCAGTTTCATGTCTGAAATCGAACATTGATAATTTATTTGCTAAGTATGGCTTGAGCATAAAACAAATTAGAGGACAAGGTTACGATGGGGCCAGCAACATGAGAGGTGAGTTCAATGGATTAAGAGTTTTAATCATGAGAGAAAACAACTCAGCCCATTATATACATTGCTTTGCTCATCAGCTACCGTTGGTCATTGTAGCAGTGGCTAAAAATAACGATGATGCTAGTGATTTCTTTGACATGATATCCCTTTTGCTTATTGTGGTTGGAGCTTCTTGCAAACGTAAAGATATGATTCGAGAAAAGCAATAAGAGAGAGTTAGAAAAGCCATTGGAAGTGGACAGCTACATAGTGGAACTGGGTTGAATCAAGAGCAGTCCCTTCAAATAGCCGGAGACACACGTTGGGGTTCTCATTATAAAACACTCAACAGTGTAAGCAATCTGTTTCTAGAAGTTATTGAAGTTCTCCAATATATCGAAAAGGAAGGTCCAAATGATGCAAAGAGACGGCAGACTCATGGTCTTCTAGACTACCTTAAGGATTTTGACTTTGTGTTTCACTTGCACTTAATGATGCTTATTTTAGGACATGCAAATTGTTTGTCACTGTCCTTGCAGCGAAAAGATAAAGATATTTTGGAGGCCATGTTGGAGGTGAAGTTAACCAAGCAGAAATTTCAGCAAATTAGAGATGATGGTTGGGATTCTTTGTTGCAGCATGTCCAGTCATTTTGTGAAAAACATGGCATTCCCAAGTTAGATATGGATGAGGAATATATTGATCGTCATAGGCCAAGAAAGAAGACCAACCGGACCAACTATCAGCATTACAAATATGATTGCTTCAATCCAATTATTGACTTGCAACTTGCAGAGTTCAATGATCGTTTCAATAAGGCAAACTCTCAATTGCTCACTCAGATTGCTGTTTTCAATCCCAAGAATTCTTTTGAGGCTTTCAAATTTGAGAGTTTAATGGAGTTGGCAAAGTCATATCCTGATGATTTCGATTCAACACAACTAAGGGATCTTGGTCGTGAGCTTAATATTTATATTGACAATGTGAAAACTGATGAAAGATTTACCAACTTGAACACTATTTCTAAGCTTGCTAAGTTAATGGTGGGTACAAACAAGCATCTGGGTTTTTCTTTGGTGTATTGACTTCTCAAGCTAGTACTAGTTCTTCCAGTTACAACTGCATCAGTTGAGAGGTGTTTTTCAGCAATGAAAATTGTGAAGACAATACTACGGAATCGAATTAGAGATGGATTCTTGAATGATTGTATCGTATGCTTCGTGGAACAAGAATTTCTAGCCACAATTCTAATTGATGATGTGATCACTCGCTTTCACAAGATGGAGGACTGTAACCGCAGAGGGAACCTATAGGAGGTAACTAATGTTGTGTAAACTTATTTTGCTATTATTTACCGGTCGCTATTGTGCTATTTTATATTTTTCGATGTAATGTATGTTAGTGTATTATTGCAACCGTAAAGTTAGTATTATTATGGGTTTGTCCCAACCCCAGTGACAAAAAAATCCTGGCTTCGCCCCTGAGGAGTAGTGTGTCCACACGTCATGTAAGCATGTCAATTAGGAGTAGATTAGATGCAAAATTAAAAAACTAAAATTCATGTGCTTCTACACGCAAAGAACTAAAATTAAGAACCATGCGAAGAACACTCAGCGAGTCAGCAAGAAAGGGCATCATTGTAGGTTCGTCGAGCCGTGATCATTACGAGTAATCAAAAGACATGATGTCGTTTCGAGAACCAGCCTAAGTTTTGAGAAACACTGTTTTCAAAACCATGCATGTACTCAGAATCTTTTTGGCATCAAGAAGAGGCAAACACGAAAAATGGACCGTTTGTAAGCATGAAGTTCCTGAGATGCGAAAGAACAGCGCAGTCATGCGCACGCTCGCACACAAGTTGTGCCGTTATCAGGATTTCTACATGGCCCATTTGGACATATATTTCACAGCAATTCGGCAAACCGTTCAGCTACTAACTGAAACACAAGTGAACAGTAGATCCAACTAACAGAAAAGGATAATTGAGATGGATTTCCTGGTAGATAACATACCATTGACACCGAGCAAGAGGAAAAAGAAGGCCGCGGCGGCAGTGGCCGGTAGGAAGTAGCCCATGGCCATGGATTCTCGTCCTGGCTTCTCCTGCAACCTGAATGGAGATAGTTGCTGCAGCTTATATACGCACCCAGGCGGCCTTCCTGATTGCTATCTGAATGTAGATACATACACATAAATAATACCCCAATCTGTTAGCGTATACGTGTAAGCATGAACACAATCCTTGTGTACTTGTGTAACGGAAATTGAAAGATTGGATAGATCATCAGCATAATGTGGTTTCGGTACGAATAATGGAGGTCAAGAAAAGTTAAAGCTGATTCAAAATTTTACTTTACCATATTGGATGCTGTAAATAGGATAAATATAAAGTAGAAATCAGTTGTCCATCCTAATTAATTGCTCCTTTCTTTCACCAGCTTGATTTGGTAAATCCTTCCTTTGGTCCCTGATTCCATTATGTTCTTGATGGATTCAGTACTACACTTGAGCCTCCAGTAGAGCAAAGAATTGGTGAGCTTAAGTAGAATTTTTTCGCTTATATTATTCTACATGTGACATTAAATCTATTGCAGGGGTCAGACTATCAAGGTAAACCTCAACAATTCAACAAGGATGATATAACAGATGATATAACAGCCTATGAAATTTCTTGTTTATTGCTTCCTGTCTAATGTTGATTCAGTCAATGTTTGACAGGAATGATCAAGTCACCTTGGTGCTTTGCAATGTCAAATGGCAAATGTCCAAAAGTCTCAGGTGAATACCTCTGATTCTTCTAATAATTTGAGCTGTGCCACAAATTATCTACTCGCATTGGATAAAATTAAAATGTTGAATGCAATAGTGATTTGGTGGCATATGATCCCCCCCCTTTTCTTTAGATCATATGTCAAATTGATGTCAGAAATCATTGTTTATTGTCAAGGGTAAAGACATAAAAGGGGATTAAGGAACGCATATAACAAAGTACCATGTTCTTTGGGTATTGGAGTGATCCCGAGAAAGTTAAGAATATTAACCATATAAGAGTGATGGCGCTATCTCTCAAAGAATCTCTAAATCGCATCCGAATTCATAAGGTATATAATATTTCTTAACATTAACATCGGCTGATCCTGTTGCCTGATTTACTGCATAATATCTGGAGAGCTAATGCCAATTCATATATTGCTCTGCTAGCACTATTTCAGTAGTGCATATGCTATTACTCAAAATAATTTCATTTTGCAACTTGTATATATCTCTGCATGAGAATTTTGCAAAGCAACAAATAATGGGCCTACAATGTGCTGTTGTTCAGGTAAGAAGTTTCGGCTTCAAAATTCAGATGTGCACTGGGGGTTTCTGGTTCAGTCGTTTAGATATCTGACCAAAGTACCACCCTTGCCAAATTCAGTTCTAGAATGACACGAGGTCCCACTAGGACTAATAGGTGACAGGAACTTTGTCATGGTTCCACAGCGGTGGTGCGTAGAGGGGCAGTAACCTATGATACTACCTGAAGATCCCAACTTGCTCCATCCGAGGTGAAATTGAGCTGAAATGAAGATTTCAGAAACTTCAGAAGCTGCCATGAATTGAACTTACTGACAAATGCATAATTCAGAAACCTAACAAGTTCGCACGAACTAACACATGAAAATCTGCTCCTGATGCAGAAACATTGGGTGTGCAGCGAGCAAGTGGTTGTGGAGCTACCCAGGCTACTTCAGCATGAGCGAGCAGTCAACCAAGAATCGTGGTGGCAAGCACAAGCTAGATATGTGACTGTGTTTATCTAATTAAATCAAAAATAATTCCTGCTATGCCATTAATTTAGTGTAACTCTAATTAGAGTTCTCTTTATATATGCCATTCTTTTAGGAAGCCCAATACACAATCCTTCTTTCTCTCTCCATCCTGTGGTCAATAAATGTTCTCGACCAGTTTTCTGATGTTTTATTCACATGAACAATCCATTAATATTCATATACTTTGAAATGATCCTATAGGATTTCATACGGCATGGCATACTGGCATTTTAGTCCTACATTTTTAAAGTTCATATTCCAAGAGTCCCTAAAAAATTCAAATAATTTTTTTTCCAAAGGTTTACTACATGAATTTTCCATTGGAATAATTTTTCCATAATTCTATGCTCCAAATAGGGCCTTAAGGTAATGATTAGTGAAGAAAATGGCAGAAAAACATCATACTGAATATGTACAAGAGAAAGCAAAATACTAAACGTTTAAACAATCAAATGTTTTGATATAAATCACAAGCAGTCAACAAACATAATAATATTCTATATACAGAACTCCAGATCTTTATTTACTTGTGAGGTCAATTTCGATAGCTTTTGTTGGAGCTGGTTGCAAATATCAATTCTCGGGATCTGTTAATTCATGAACCAAATACCAAAAAGAAAAAAAAACTAAATTGGAATGTTTTATGATTAAATTGTTCTTATGATGCCATGTTGGTTCATTCGCGCTACATAACATAACATGCGCTCATTTAACGAACTAAAAGGACACCACTGTGCAGAGCATTAAGCATGTATCAAGTCTTCTTCTGAAAACAGAAAACTGCAAAGGGTGTTGTAACAGATTCTCAAGTCATGCTATAAATGTGATGAGCTTCTAGAGATCCTAAATCAAATGACCATATATGATGCTAGATGAATCTAGTGCTGGTTTTTTAGAAGCTAACTAAAACTGGTTCAATACCTCAGTTACACGAAGGAAGAGTGCTACTTAAAACAGTGTCAATAATTCATTGTTTATGGTCAATTTAGTCTATAAAGCTCATTTTGGACAGATCACAGGCAGCTCCTGCCTAGAAAAACTGTTCCCAAACCCCCAAAACTACTAAATTCTCCACAGCTCTGAGAATCAGCATCAGTTAAAGAAGCAGTAAAGCAGAAGCAGGTGGCTTGCAGCTGCTGGTGGTATGCATGGAGCAAAGGCACATCGCATAATCACAATTCACAAACTATAGACTCCGCTCAACTAAAATGGAACGATATAATACTTTCTTGCATTGCATTTAAGGATCAAAGTATCTAGTAGAAACAACACATAATGACACAAGCAACATTTATAGATGAACAAGACCAGCAAATGAAAATTGACGTACACTATTGCACATTTGTAGTCCTCTTCCTCTATTCAGGGGTTGAAAGATATAGCCGCCGGTGCACTATCCCACACCTCAATGGACCGCTTATCATCCCTCGCCAATGCCATCCTGCTGCCTCCAAAGGCCCAGCTCACAATCTTGGTCTTCTCCTTCACACTCTCGTCGCCACCTCCGCCTGCCATCACAAAGGATGGCCCATTCCCCACCCAATTCCTCCTCATCAACTTCTTCCCACCGGCCTCTTGAGCCAATTCCACCTGTGTCCACACCTCTACCTCTCCACCACGCGCCACAAACACCCAATTGAGATAGCACTCAATCCTGCAACCGTTCCCCTCCTTCCTGCCTGCTGATGCTGCAGCTGCTGCTCTCTGCCCATCTCCAATGCACATCCACGGTTCAATGCTAATGCCACCACCACCGAGCATTCTCAAGTCAGCCATGAACACTTCACCAGATGCTGCCCCCACTTTGAACAACGATGACAGTGTCTCTGATGCGGCGATGTCTGCGAAGCAGTCCTCCTTCTCCCTTAACTCCCACACTGGCACAGTTGCGCTCGCCCGGACATCCCAGAGGCAAATGTCCCCCACCACTCCGGCTGGACCAGAGTGTGACCCGGCGGCGAGCAGAAGATTGTGCCTGCCAAGCCAGCTGAGTCTGGACGCCGGGATCGCTGCCTCCACGTCCGCACCGTACACCTCCTTCCGGCCAATTTCTGCCACAGGCGAGAGGGAATTCATGTCGAACGTCACTACAGCGCTCGAGTTCCGCCGTGCCGACTCGAAGCTGGCGAACAGCCAAGGGGATGACACTTCGGCGGCAGAAGTGGCCGCCATCGACAGCACGGTGGCGGAGGGGGATCCCGGCCAGGAAAGCACCTCGCGAGCCGTGGCGGGGGCTTCGTCCGGGAACCGGCAGAGTTGCACCCCTGGGAAGTCTCGTGCGCCGGCGAAGGCGAGCGCGGGGGACACCGCGACAAGGGAGTCGACGGCGGGGAGCGGCGTGAGCACGCTGCCGCGCGAGGCGAGCGCGGCGTCGAACCGGGTGACGACCCCGCCATGCGCGGCGAAGACAGAGGCCGGGTGCGGGGAGGGGGACACGACCACCGCGGAGGCGGGCACCCGGCCGGCGAGCGGGAGCAGCGCGGAGGGCCGCAGGGCAAGCGGGGAGAAAGCGGAGGCAGGGGACAGCGAGGCGAGGAGCGCGTCCTCGACCCCGAAGTGGCGCGCCTCGGCGAGGAGCGCCGCGGAAGGGGGACCCGAGTCCGACGACGACGGCGCGAGGCGGCCGCGGCGGAGGAAGGAGAGGAGCGGCGCGAAGAGGAGCGGGTCGCGGTCGAGGAAGTGCGGCGCGGAGGCCGGGGTCGGGGCGAGCGAGGCGAGAGGGGAGGAGGCGCCCGCGCGGGAGAGCGTGGCGGCGGTTGTCTGGAAGAGCTCGCCGCCGACGTTGAGGGTGACGACGGAGGAGGCGGAGGCGGCCATTGGGAAACTTTGGGAGCTCCGGGGTTGGTTGACTTGGCTGACAGAAAGAAAGAGAGAGAGAGAGAGAGAGAGAGAGAGAGTTGTTGGTGAGGCCGAGAGCATTTTGGGCTTTACGGGCTAAATGAGCTCGGCCTGCTAAGAACGAAGACGATTCATTTGTCGTAATAGGAAGAAGTCCATACTATATCCCTCAACTTGGGGAATTTGATTTGCGTCACTCAACCGCAAAACCGTGTATACAATATCCCTCAATTATCAATATCGGTTCATTTAATGTGAACTTTTTTTATAAATATTATTATTTTAATGAAAAATCGTAAAAATGGTGGCCGCCCGAATATAATGGCCAAAAGAGAGCCTATCGAACTGCTGAAATTCGACATGGACCTATCAAACAATGGTTGTTGAACACGTGAAGGCAATCGAATGGCAGCCGTTTGACTAGACCTGTCGAACTGCGGGAGTTCGACAGGTGGATGTCGTAAAAATCAAGAAAAAGTGAAAGGAATTCGAAAAGAGGAGTAAGAAAACCGCATTGGGCAAAAAAGGAAAGAATAATAATTTGCCCTAGATTGGACAAAGGATCAGTACCTCCTTTCGAACGTCCTAGCGCATGTTCGCTCGGTAGTGTCCCCTCATGCTACAGCTTTGCCAGCACCTCATCGGTGGCAATAGACTCCGGGAGATCCATGGGAATCGCCAGGGAGGTTGGTGAAGATTTGTGGTTTAGAGTTTTTTCTTGGCAAGGGGAAAGTGAAATAGTTGTTTAAGCAAACGAAACACAAATAGATATCATAAGTGGGATTTATAAATCACATCCGATGGTTCAAATTTCGACAAAGAGAGAGAAATTCCCATCAAAGTTTTTACGGATTTGTTTATGGCAGTTTAAAATTTCTGACTTCAATCCAAATTCAAGTTCAAAGCGAGTTCTCGATCCAAGAAAACAAAAGGACCTTGTCGCGTACTTACTCGGCTGTCTAAGAACGGTTTGACGAGTTCGACAAGGGGTATTTACGGGTGTTTAACTGAGGACATTGTTTCAATCATTTGCATTGATGTCAGGGGCTACTGTCAGTGTCAAGGATAAGACATACCTCCTATATATGGGTTCATGATATACGGAGATACCATATTGTCGACGGGCTATACGCCGGCTACAGTATTTGTATAGTATGGGGATCATTGGAACCAGGGTATTCGCGAGAATCGATCAAGCAGACAGGAAAGAAAGATTTATTTTGGTTCGGACCTTCAAGATGAGTAATAACCCTACTTCAGTTTATATGGATTATAGATTGAACTGTCGCTCAGAGTACAGTGGGAAAGTAGAATAACTGGATGAATCCGCCGACTACAGACCACTGAGAATGGCCCGATGAGATCTACTCGGCGAATACAACGCTGACTTCCTCCGGATTGCTTCTGGGCGTGGGTTTGGCTATAGCCTATAACTTGATGCCCCGATCTGAACACAGGGACCTCCTTTAAATAGTAGATATTTTCCTTTTCTGCATGCAGAAATTGGAGAGATTGAACAAAATATGGGCTTAAGGAGATCTTATCTTTCCCGACTAGAACTCTGACACCTTCTATTTCAGGAAGATAATTTCCTTCTCTTTTGGCCGTATTTCTTTAATTAAAGGATATCTTCTTGTATACTATCGGGTATATGGTTTTACCGTGTTTTATTAACCTAGGTATAAGAGATATGTCTTATCGTTGACACTGACAGTAGCTCTCGACTTCAATACAAATAATTTTACCGACAACTCTCTCTTGCTTTCCGAGAACAACCGTTGTCAAACTCATCAAACTGTTCTCGGATGCTCGAGAAGATATAGAGCAGGCGACATGGTTGTCCCAAATCCGAGATGACGTAGGCTTTCATTTGTATTGAATTCAAAAAAAACTTTAATGGCTATAAACAAACCAGCAAAAATCCTGGCTGTGATCTCTTCGTATTCCTTGAAATTCGAACCGTCGAACATAACCTATAAATTGCACTTATGAGATCCATTTGGGTTCCGGTCGCCCAAGCAGAGCCCTAACTTTATCTCCTGCACCTCCAATCTCCTTCGTCCCAGCTCACAAAAACCCTAAACCACACCCTCCCTCAACCCCTTTCGTCGATTCTTCATGGATCCCCCAGAGTCCAACGTCGGCTAGACCAAGATGAGGGAGCTGCAACGGGACAGCGATATGCCAAGCGTAAGGGTAGTGCATGCTCGGAAGGAGGTACTGACCTCTGATTAACCTAGGGCAAATGATCACTCTTGTATCTTCTGTCCAATGTGGTTTTCTTGTTCCCCTTTCGAATTTCTGTCTTTACTTCCCGACTTCTATGGGATTAACCTCCTTCATCTCAACCCCAACTCCATTGCCTTCCTGAGCATCTTTACTCATCTATGCGAGGTGTACCTTGGGGTGCATCCTTTTCTAGATTTGTTTAGATACTTCTATGAGGTTAGATGGATGGAGGCCTAAAAAAATCTCAGGATGCTGTGGCCTCCGTCTTCGGGATGGGATGAAAGATGAGTATATACCTTTTAACTGCCCATCTTCAAGGAAAGATTGGCGAAAAAGTTGGTTTTATCTCCACATTGAGGACAAATCTCCTATCCTTCAGACCCTCGACCAGAAACCAGACCGCCTAGAGATGTGGACCTCCAAACCTTCAATGATTCCTGCCCTAGCGAGCTTTGTAGAGAAAATCCATGATCTCCCAGAACATGGTCTAATCAAGTACGAAGTCGTTCAAGACTTTGTCTGTCATCGGATCCAACCTCTCCAAGCCTGTTCTCACCCTGCATAGTTGTACTCGAGGGAATAGGACGAGATGCGATTATCGCATTGGGGTACAATTTATAGTTCCTTTATTGATATAAAGAACCACAATTGCCTTCCGTTGATAACATTGTCACTTTTGCTTCAATTGCAGAGCTCTCCAAGGACACCATGGCAGAGCGCGTTGGCAAGGTGGTAGTTGATCCTCCGTCATCAGCCGTCGACATCCCCACACCACCATGTGACCTCCCGCCGACGAAGGGGGACACCATCGTGAATGTAAGCACTTTTGACCACTACTCCGCGTCATTCATTTCTATGCCCGTAGGAGTAGTAATTTTGATTCTTTTAGGCATTACCTATAACAGACGTGATTGGCCCGCTTGTCGACCATCAGGCGTCTGCTTCTTTGAAGGAGCAGGCGATTTTCGAACAAGCTGCCATGGCCCTCACCCTTGGAGACAGTGGAACAAAAAGGAAACGCTGGCCTATTCTGCTGAAGACCTCTGGGGCAGGGAAACTGGTGCAAACAAGTAATGCTGAGGTGAGACCCTGTTTTCAAGTTCATCTTATAACTGCGGTAGCCGTTTCCGTCCTCACCCTTCTTTTTCTGCAAATAACCTCCAGTGCAAAACTGGCCCTTACGAAAAAGGCGTTGCTGTCAAAGAAGCAGAAAACTGGGTAAATCAAATCCTGGCTTTCTGACATCAAGCTTGCTCATCACATGTTCCTTGTAGTAATGAAACTCCTTTGAATGCAACCCCTTCCCCTCGAACTTGAGTCAGAGCATTGGGGCCCGAGAAGAAATGAGCTCCAAATCTCCCCACTCGACTGCTGTGGCCACCGCTCTCCCACCGCATCCCTCACCAACCGACATCCTCATGGTCTCAGGGCCGTCTTCGTCTATTGACAAGCTCTTGCAGGCTTGTTGGCTGATAAAGATGAGCGTCCGAGATGTCATCGCCGAGATTGGCCGGCTTGGAAAAGACGCGTCCACTGTCGACGACCGCATCGCGACGTTGGAAGCCCAACTAAGAGAATTACGGGCCAACAACGCCATTTTGTAGGAGGTGGTGGCAGGGAACGAGCAACAGCGCTGGGGTCTTGAGCACGAGCTTTTGAAGACAAGGAACAACCTGGCCTCCCTCCGACAAGCCCTACATGAGAATTACGGGCGTCTCGACGTGGTGGCCAAAGGCTTAGGGAAGATCGTCGAGCACCCTACCTTCCCCGATGAGACGATCATGATAGGGTCCTTAGGATCCCTCATCACGGCGTTGGAGTCTGCCGCCAATGACCACGCTGAGCAGGTGACGGATGGGGTGCGAACCAGGGTTAAGTCCAGGGTGTGCCATGTCCTCGTATGCCTCAAGCTTACCCATCTTGAGATCAACTTGGAGGAGGTGACGACCAAGGGGGAGCTGATGAATACCGCGATGACACCATATCGGAGATGGAGGATCTTGGGGACTCTATGGTCCCATTTTTTGAAGAGTAAATTTTCATTTCACCCTTTATTGTAATAAATGCGGAAAAATATTGGGTTTGATGTTTAGAGAACATTTCCCTTCTGCTATATCCTACTCTGAGTTTTCGTCTACTCGGTATCTTTGTATTTGTAGATTTCTCGAAGTCGTGAACGAGGACGTCTAGCAAGGTGGACACTCATTAGACATAGTTGTCGAACCTAGTACACTCTAGGGCTCGTCGACACCAAGTGACGAAAGATGTGCCCTGGTTGCCATTACCTCCGATAATGCCTTGGCTTTCGAAGAGGACCAAGTGACGGCGCTACGCGAACAATGCCAGAGTAAGAAAATTGTAACATTGTAGCTTTGTAGTTAGGCCAAAGATTTCTAACGATGTTATCTTTTCTAGACCTTAGACGTTCTCTTGCAGAGATGGAAAGGCGAGCTGAGTACTGGAGGACAATGTACGAGAAGGAAGAACTGGTGAGAGCCGCTGACAACATCAGGAAAGAGCAGAGCACGGAGCTTCTGAGGGGAAGAGAGATATGGATCTCGTCACACCTCGAGAATTGTTGCTCCGTACTACAGCAGTTGTGCGAAGAGTTATGCATGACCCATCCTCCCCTCGAGAAGTTGGTCTTCAGGTATCTTGGGTGGATATGGGGTTCATGCAGTACCCTTGCCGGCACTGATCAGCGGATCGATGGTAGCCTGAAGTAGGAATATCGTCGGGCCAGTCAATATGCCAGTAGTCACGTGCTCGCATGTATCTGCGAATCTTGTCCCTAGATGGACCTAAATTTTCTTTGGGAAGGGTTCACTCATTCTCGGAGGACTACCACCGAGATCGACCATCTGGCGCAATCCCTTGCTCCTCTGGCTGTGGATGTGTTCTCCAAGATGGATTGGCAATGACCCTCTTGGTAAATTTAGTCATCATACTGTAAAGCAATCTAGACAAGACGTTAGTAGAAACTAAAATTTGATTAATTTTTGTAAACTATTAAAGCATGTTGTATGCATGGCAGTAAGAGAGTACTTATTTTTCGCCAATGTTGGCGTTGTTAAGTTAGGTATCTTTTCTAGCCTCCAGCTAGTTTTATGGAAAGGAAAATAATTTCATAAAAGTAGCTTAAATTTTCATATTTGACCTTGTTGAAGCAGTGAATTCCTAGCCCACAGCCATGAAGTTGGGAAAACCAATTCCCGAGTACACAACTAGTTAATACGTTACAGTGGGTACTCTGACATAGCTAAATCTGACATGGCCGTTGACCCTTAGCGACTAGCACAATCATGCTAGGCATCCCTGGCCGAGGTGCCGAGACCCGGTAACTAGTCAGACTTAACATAATAGGTCGATAAGAAGCGACTTCGATTTGTGGTATTATGAAGCAAAAGGGGTTCACTGGACAAAATACTGTAATATATGAAACAAAATACATATATATATAAAAACTGATACAAATCAACTTATAGATTAGCTATTAGTCTTATACATATAATTTTTGTAGTTGATCGATGTTCCAAAAATTGGATAATTTGCGACCTTCATCGTCAGCGATGGGGTACACGAGGAAGAATGGGGTCTCTTTGGTTGGTGTAGTCAGAGTGGTACGGACAACCCATAGAACAGAAGGGAGCTCCTCAACCCATCGTGAGTCGTAGGCGAAAAGCCTATCATATACACATGTTTTGATACCTTGGAGCACGATCCTGTTTGCCCGCTCAACCTGTCCTTTGCTCTGAGGATGAGACACTGATGCGAAGTAGATCTTGACCCCGTATTTTGAGGGAGCCATTGTCTGTCAATATCCGATTTGAAAGCCCGTATGTCAAAATATCCCTTTGATAAACTTGATCGCGTGCTCGGCTCTGATTTCTCTTTTTGGCTCCGCTTCAAACCACATAGTGAATTTATCGATAGCCACAAATAAGAATTTGTAGCCGCCTTGTTCTCTTGGGAAGGGTCCGAGGATGTCGAGCCCTCAACACGAGAATGGCCAGGACAAAGAGATGTTTTGGAAGGTTTAAGCTGGTAAGTTGGTATGCTTGCTATGGAATTGACAAGCCTCACACCGTTGTACCATGTCGAAGGTATCTTGAAGAGTTGATGGCCAGTAAAAACCTTGTCGGAAGGCCTTGCCGACCAACGTTCTTGCTGCAGCGTGTGATCGGCAGATTCCTTGGTGGATGTTGAGTAGTAGCTCCTTAACATCGTCGAACATGACGCACTTCAGCAGTACTCCGTTGGTGGCTTTCTTGTATAGATCGTCCCCGATCATACAATAGGCCTTGGCTTGTCGGGAGAGTTTCTCTGCTTCCATGTTGTCGTTCGGCAGCTTGTCGGCATTGAGGAATTCGGTGAGCAGTGGGAGCCAATCCATAGTTGTCTCGATGTCTGTGACGAGATTGTCATTCTAAGTAGTAGCCCTGAGCCAACATTGGTTGTGCTATCAGTGTCATCGTTCGGTGAGCTCTTGACTAAGGGATTGGTTAGCACTTCAAGGAACATAGCAAGTTCCATTGGTTCTCTTCTGCAAGCTTAGCGGGCAAGGTTGTCAGCATTGGCATTGTCTTTATGATAGATGTGGTGTACCTCAAATCTATCGAACCTTTGTTCCAGCTTTCTGACTTTGGCAAAATACTTGGACAACTCAGAGTTAGAGCACTTGTAGTCCTTATGCACTTGGTTAGTGACTATTCCTAAGTCCCATTTCACAATTAGTCGCTTGACCCTAGTGATATAGTGACTCTTAGCCCGACTAGAAGTCCCTTGTACTCAGTAGAGTTTTGGTTGCCTTGAAGTTTAGTTGCACGGCGTGTCGGAACTGATCTCTAGTTGGTGAAGTTAGAACAAATCCAACTCCTGCTCCCTGGCTATTGAAAGCTCCATCAAAGGTCATTGTCCATCGCTCATTGTCCATTTGATTGACTTTGCCGTCCATGGGGGCGGTCCAGTCGGCGATGAAATCTACGAGTACCTGGGACTTGATGGCTGTTCGTGGGATGAAGTGGACATCAAATTGGTTGAGCTCGATGACCCATTTGGCAATGCGTTTTGTGACTTCTTTGTTTTTGACAACCTCACCAATGGGGTACGAGGAAACTACCGTAACCTTGTGGGCCTGGAAGTAACGACACAACTTTCGGGATGTCATGACCACAGCGTAGAGTAGTTTCTGGATCTGAGGATATCTGGTCTTGGCGTCATTCAATACTTCACTGATGTAATGGACTGGGCGTTGTACCTTCTCTCGTTCGACAACGATGACGGTGTTTACGGAGTACGGTGTTGCGGCGATGTAGAGGAAGAGCTCCTCCTATGGTTGTGGGGCGACGAGGACAGGTGAATTAGCGAGGTAACGTTTGAGTGAAGAGAACGCCTCCTCAGCCTCAGATCTCCACTCAAACTTGTCTTGTTTCTTCAGAAGGTTGAAGAAGGGTAGTCCTTGTTCTCCCATCCTTGCCACGAATCGACTGAGGGCTTCCATACATCATATAAGCTTATGAACTTCTTTGAGCCTTATTGGCGACTTCATGTTCTCGATGGCCTTAATTTTGTTCGGGTTTTCTTCAATACCTCGCTCGGAGATGAGGAAGCCAAGCAGTTTGCTCGATGGTACTCCGAACATGAACTTCTCCGCGTTCAACTTGAGCCAGTGTCGTCGGAGATTGTTGAACGTTTCCCGTAGGTCATCGATGAGGCGATCTCACATCTTTGTTTTGACTACGATGTCGTCGACGTAGGCCTCGATGTTGTTGCCGAGTTGAGATTGAAGAGCCCCCGGAATCTCGCGTCGGTACGTTGACTCGACACTAATCAGGCCAAAGGGCGTCATGACATAGCAGAATACACCGAAGGGCATGATGAATGTCATCTTCTCCTCGTCTTCCTTGGTCATGCTGATTTGATGGTACCCGGAATAGGTGTCGAGAAAACTCAACAACTCACATCCGACGGTAGAGTCTATCAGTTAGTTGATGCGTGAAAGGGGGAAGTAATCTTTCGGGCATGCCTTGTTGAGATCGGTGAAATCTACGCACGTCCTCCACTTGCCGTTGGTCTTGCACACCATGACTGGATTTGCGAGCCACTCTGGATGAAGGACTTCTTTGATGAAACCGGCATTGAGAAGTTTATTGAGTTCTTCTCGTATAGCCTCTTTGCGATCTGGAGCGAAACGATGCAATTTTTGCTTGATGGGTTTTGCGTTGGGACGAACCATCAGTTTGTGCTCAATTACTTCCCTGGGGACCTCGGGCTTGTCGGATGGTTGCCAAGCGAACACATCAAGATTGTCGTGGAGGAAGGTGATGAGCTCAAGTTCCTATTTGCTATCGAGCCTAGCCCCGATCTTGACCGTCTTGTTGGGGGTGCTATTGGACAACTAGATTATCTTTATAGCCCCCTCTGGTTTGGGTGCCACATTGGGTTTGGTCACTTTCCGAGGAGCTTCAGTTGGGGCGGGCATGGGGGGAGCTTACTCGATCATGTCAAGGCTCCTCTTGTTGCACTGCACGATGATCTTTGTGTTCCCTGGTATCGCGATTATCCCTTTGGGTTCTGGTATCTTGATTAGCTGATAAGCGTAGTGCGACGCTGCTATGAACTTGGCGAGTGTTGTCCTTTCGAGAATAGTTATAGGCGATGTCGAACTCGGCTACATCGAACATGATCTGCTATGTTCGGAAGTTGTCAGTTTTGCCAAATGTTACCGACAATGTGATCTTTCCTAGAGGCCTTGACGATGACTCTGGGGTAATGTCGTCGAAGGGCTCTTCTGAGAGGATGAGCTCGCTTCTCGAGATCCCCATTGCGTCGAGCATGTTGGCGAAAAGAAGATTGATGGAGCTGTTGCTGTCAATGAGAACTCGGGTAACTTTAACGTTTTGAATAGTAGATTCGACTATTATCGGATATCGTCCAGGGGTTGTCGTCAGGGTTGGGTGGTCAGTGTCAGAGAACTCGATCTTCTGATTTGACCATTTCATTTTAGACAATGTCCTCTGTGTTGTGGAGCACACCTCGCATTCTACCTTCTTGTATTCCCTTTTCAAAGAATAAGAGCTCGAGCCGCCAAAGTTATAGGCCACATATTGGCCGAAATCGATGAAGTCGGGGAAGTCTGGTTTGTCATCAGACGGAGGGTTATGATCGTCCTTCTTTACCACGTGAACCCTCTTTCCCTTGAGTTGGGCTATCTTCCTAGCCATGGCTTCTGGAATACATTGCACTCCTCGAATGTTTGAGTGCTGGTCTTGTGCACCGGACACCATTTTCTTACTGGGCCGTCGTCTTGAGGAGGAGGTTGTTGGGGAGCGTGTTTGTCTTGTTCTACGACAAGAACCTCGCAATGTGCCTTTCTCTTTCCTCCTTTCTTATGACTAGGCTTCCGACTTGGTTCCGGGTTGTCTTTCTTAGTCGGTTGCTTTTCTTCCACCGCTTTCCTCTTACTGCCATTCCTTTGGGTGGCTTCGTCTGTGTGGGTGCACCTATTAATGATTTTGAATAGCTTCATGGAGGATGACACTCATCTTGTCACTAATTTTTGAATTATGTAGCGATCTCGAATGCCTGATTTGAAAGCCCGTATCACAGATGCGTCGGTGATCTCAGGGATTATTTTCCGACACTCATTGAAGCGTCGAATAAAGTCTCGAAGTGTTTCACCTTGCTTCTGTGTGAGGGCATGTAGATCATCCTTGACCGCATACCTCTTGTAGGTGCCTTGAAAATTCGTGATGAATTGCTTCCAAAGATCCGCCCAGGAAGATATCGAATTTTAGGGAAGATGAACGAGCCATGACTAAGCAGATCCTTTCTATGCTGCTAGCAAATAATTTGCGAGCGCGTTGTCGTCTGCGCCGGCGGCATATAGAACAGTAGGGTAGACGTGTAAGAACTCCTCTGGATTGGTGCTCCCATCATACTTCTCTACGATTGCGGGACGGAATTTTGGGGGCCAATTTACTTCTCGGAGAGAAAGCTTAAGGGCTCTACATCCGCCTCCGGGTCGGAAAGGTGGTTGGCGACCACGGCGGCCATGCGAACCGCCCGTAGAAGATGACGAAGGATCACCGCAGTCGAGTGTACGGTCATGAAGTTGGCAATCGCGACTTCGGTCACGTCTGGGGGTGAAGATCGGGAGTCATCGTCTTCATCATGTTAATGGTGTGGAGCTCGTTCGTTGTCATCTCGGCGTACTGGAGTATCCTGGTGACCGTGAGCTTGATTGTGATCTTGGTTGTTGTTCCGATGATTGCCCCTATGTTGATGATCTTGGGGTTGTTGGTGTCCGTCATCGTGCTGATCTTGTTGTTGTCACCTTCAACCGTTTAGTTGTTCACGGAGATTGTGAACATCTTGTCGGGGAGGCGCATGTTGAGATCGTCGTTGTGGTGAGACATTCTCGGGGATGCGAGGTTCACCGTTTCGAGGGGCGTTCGGCCGTGCCAACATTCTCGGCAATCTCGTCAACCTGAGGAGGAACATCTGGAAGTGGCGGATCGGCCACCGCAGTAAAAGCAGAGTTGAGATTGGTGATAGTAGACTCTATTCGCTTTAACCATGCATTCGCTTCTAGGTGGGTTACTGGATCGAAAGGAGGTTGTCGGATTGACGATGGTAAAGTACTCGGTGGGAGTACGGATAGGTTCTAATTGAGAAGGGGCTGCGTCTTGAGATCTAACGAACTCGCCCTCAGTAGAACCCTGTGGTGTCCAGTCATCCACACCTCTATCCTCGACCTCGATGTTGACCATATTTACGTCGTGTGGAGAGCTTGAATCGAAGGATTCCACATCATCCAGGCTATGAAGAACGGATGGTTCGTTAAGATCGATCCTAATGAAGCCCACCATGAGATCTGAAAGTGTAGGATCGAAACAGAGTAATCCAACCTACCAGGGGGGGTGAATGGTAGGGAAGACCAAAAACCAAAACTTTAACCAAATCACAAATTACTTCTAAAATCCAACGAAACCAATCTAAAAAAACAAAATCAATCTCAAGAACAAGATCGTACTACCACTGTCAAAGTACTACCGGTCACACCGCTGTGTAGCCGCCGGTCAGACCGCCCTCCTGGCCGGTCAGACCGCCGCCTTGCCTCCGATTAGACCGCCTCCACACTCCCGCCAGTCAGACCGCCCGAACTCCTTCGGTCAAACCGTCGGGATCCAGAAAACACCGGTAGATGACAAACTCGAAGATATAAATTGTAACTCTCGACTTTATTGCATCTAAAAGTGTTTACAAAGTGCAACAACAGCACTCCTCATCAAAATCTTGACCTTACTTGAAACCCTAGCTATTCTCTCAACTTATGAACCACACAATCAATATCTAGGAGGCACACCCTCCCTCTCTATTTATACACGAAGTAGGCTGTACAAAACCCACGAATCTCTCACGAATTAGGACTCCCAACCACGTGGGAAACTTTCTCTTGCAAGCTTCAAACTCATCTCTTTCCTTATCTCCATCCATCTTCCCGAATTCGGACTCCCTTCCAAATTCAACTCCTCTTTCCATACGTACACGATTCCTATCGCATACCATATGAATTCTCTATCTTCTACGTGCATTATCCTCTAGCCTTTTAGTATCCCGCGTGATCTCTTGATCCCTGGACATCCACTTCTCCCAAGTCGACTCCGATCCATCACCAGCAACACTATCCCGAGGCCTTAAGCAATACCTGCACACATACGATAAAGAAACCATATTCCGAGCACAAGTTTGTCCAAACTTGACTCACATTAGTATAACAACAGTAACCATACGCATAGAAACCATCTAGAAGTCAAATCCACGAAGAAACAATCCGTAACCGAAAAGATAAACCGAAACCGAAAGCGAACAGGTAACCTGCGGTCTGACCGACAGCTTCCCACCGGTCTGACCGGTGGTACAGCTCCGGTCTGACCGCCGGTCCATCTGTGGTCTGACCGCCTGGCTCGAGAAAAAAACTGATTTTTGCCACCTTTGTTTTGCAAAAGCTATCTCCCGTTCCTTTTTCTGTTTCCTAGCGAGTCTAAAACAGAACCCAGCAATATGTCCATGTTTACCACAAAAAGAACAGATATACTTTTCACGATGAGTTGATTCACAAGTTGAGACAACAGGCTTAGCATTAACAGTATTTTTAGTACTAACAACAGATTTAGCATTAAACACAGATTTAGTACTAGCAACAAGTTTTGTAGAACAAGAAGCACTCAAAGAAGTCATAATGCCGGCAGACTTAAAAACAGGAGGTTTGGAATCAGGTTTAGTCAAAATTTCACTTTTCTCAGTTATGCTCAAAACAACAGGAGGATGTCTAGAAAAGTGACTATAAGGGTCAAAACCTAAACCACGATTGTTTGTGCTAACCTTTGATTGATCCAAAATTATGTTGAGGTTCTTTTTACCATCGGAAAAACGTTGCAAGAAGCTTTTTAAGTAAGAAACCTCTTGAGTCAAAGTAGCACAATTTTTACAAGCATCCAAAAGACCTTTATTTTTTCTACATGTTTGACAAGAAAACACTTTATCTTGCTTAACTATTTCTTCCATATGCTTAACCCGAGCTAAAGCATTTTTTAGTTTCAAATCACTAGCAAGACATGTTGAGCAAGGTTTTGCACTAGATTGTTTTAACCTTTTAGAGCTAATCACATTAAATATAGAGCTAGAAAACAAAGCAACTTGACATTTATTCAAAGCTCTTTTAGTCAAAAACAACTCATCAATCAATCTAGTATTCATGGCAAAGCTAAGAGCAAGACAAGATTCAAGTTTTTTAGATTTCTTAATTTCAACATCAAGTTTTTTTGCAATTAGACCAATTGACTTCTCTAACAGCATTAACTTCAGCAAATAAAACCTCACAAGACTTGCATTCATCATCATCAGAAACAAGAGATTTTAATTGACTGTTTTCAGCATTTAGAGAATCAATAACTACTTCATGTTGATTAATCTTCTTTTCAAATTTAGAAATCTTGTAACCAAGTCTAGCAATTACTTCTTGAAGGTATTCAACACTAGGAGCGTTTATTACCTCATTCTCTTCATCAGAGTCTGCAATATTCTTTGCCATGAGACAAACTCCAGCGATGCTTTTTCCTTTGTCGTCCTCATCATCATCTGAATACTCGACGTCGCTGGATCCTTGCACAGCTGCAAAAGCTTCATCCAAGGCCTTCTGGTAGTACTTCCTCATCTTCATGTTCTTTGCCTGTTTCTTGTTCTGCTTGGCGTCCTTGGATCCATCTTGAGCCTTTGGTTCCTCCTGTGTACCCTTTCCAGCCTTGGGACACTGAGAGCGGATGTGTCCTGGTTGTCCACACCCGAAACACCGGATTGGTCCTCCTCTTCTCCTGAACCTAGCATTATTCACAACTCGAGAGATTCTATTAGCAAGCGATACCAAGTCCTCCTCACTGATTTCCTCCAGTTGATCATCGGACATGGCAGAGAAAGAAGTAAACATCGACTGTGAAGTAGAATCAGAAGAAGATGCAGAAGAAGACACCAAAGCAGAAAATTTCGAATCAGTCCTCTTAGAAAGAATGTTCATCTCATAAGTTTTCAATTTAGTATAAAGAACATCCAAAGTTAAAGTGTTCATATCAACAGATTCCTGAATCGAAGTAACCTTAACATCCCAAACCTTCATATCAAGACCGTTCATAAAGTGACGAGCAATCTCAGACTGAGAATAATTAACATCATAAGAAGTATCAACAGATCTAAGATTACTCAAAATTTTGTTAAAACGGCCCAGATAATCATCCAAAGACTCCCCATGTGTCATCTCAAATTTGATATACTCCTTTTTGAAAACATCTTTTCGCAACTCTTTTATGTTTGAAGATCCAGTGTGAAAATCATTCAAAGCCTTCCAAATCTCATTAGTAGTAGCAAGATGCGAAACACGATCAAAGTCGGAGCGAGAAATTGCATTAATAATAATATTGCGAGCTTTGCAATTATTTTCAAAATCTAACTTGAGAGCAGGAGTATCAATAGGAGTAGGAATTTCATAAGGTTGTGCAACTTTTAGCCAAGTGTCATATCCTTGAGATGTTATATAAGGTTTCATCTTTTTCTTCCAATAATCAAAGTCGGTTCCATTGAAAATATGAGGTTTGTTTGAAAACTTTTCAGCCATATCAAATAGATCAGAAAAACAACAAAGATCTAATCAAGAACGAGGCTCTGATACCACTTGTAGGATCGAAATAGAGTAATCCAACCTACCAGAGGGGGGGGGTGAATGGTAGGGAAGACCAAAAACCAAAACTTTAACCAAATCACAAATTACTTCTAAAATCCAACGAAACCAATCTAAAAAAACAAAATCAATCTCAAGAACAAGATCGTACTACCACTGTCAAAGTACTACCGGTCACACCGCTGTGTAGCCGCCGGTCAGACCGCCCTCCTGGCCGGTCAGACCGCCGCCTTGCCTCCGATTAGACCGCCTCCACACTCCCGCCAGTCAGACCGCCCGAACTCCTTCGGTCAAACCGTCGGGATCCAGAAAACACCGGTAGATGACAAACTCGAAGATATAAATTGTAACTCTCGACTTTATTGCATCTAAAAGTGTTTACAAAGTGCAACAACAGCACTCCTCATCAAAATCTTGACCTTACTCGAAACCCTAGCTATTCTCTCAACTTATGAACCACACAATCAATATCTAGGAGGCACACCCTCCCTCTCTATTTATACACGAAGTAGGCTGTACAAAACCCACGAATCTCTCACGAATTAGGACTCCCAACCACGTGGGAAACTTTCTCTTGCAAGCTTCAAACTCATCTCTTTCCTTATCTCCATCCATCTTCCCGAATTCGGACTCCCTTCCAAATTCAACTCCTCTTTCCATACGTACACGATTCCTATCGCATACCATATGAATTCTCTATCTTCTACGTGCATTATCCTCTAGCCTTTTAGTATCCCGCGTGATCTCTTGATCCCTGGACATCCACTTCTCCCAAGTCGACTCCGATCCATCACCGGCAACACTATCCCGAGGCCTTAAGCAATACCTGCACACATACGATAAAGAAACCATATTCCGAGCACAAGTTTGTCCAAACTTGACTCACATTAGTATAACAACAGTAACCATACGCATAGAAACCATCTAGAAGTCAAATCCACGAAGAAACAATCCGTAACCAAAAAGATAAACCGAAACCGAAAGCGAACAGGTAACCTGCCGGTCTGACCGCGGGCTGGCCGGTCTGACCACGCACATACCTCCGGTCTGACCGGCCGTGCTTGGTCGGTCTGACCGTCAGGTCAAATCCGCACATCTCTTCACAAAATCAATCATATATAATCACATGAAATACCATCACAATAAACCAATATTACACACATAAAATGTCGCAAGCCACCAATGTTTCATCACATAAAATAATAATCAAATACATTTGATTCTACAGAAAGGTTGTCGTCCATAGACGTCGTATGAGATAGATCTCTACGAGCATGGATCGGGCAACCTGGAACTCGGGTAATTGGTTCCGCAAGCTTCAAGAACGTTTTGCAGCTAGTGAGGGGGTGACTTTTGGTTTTGTGGATTGGGCACCACACCTTGTATGGAGAAACACGCTGAATCCCTTGCTCCTCGCAAGCGTCGAGTTCAGCTTTCGCTTGGATTATGACACGACATCCAGTCAACGGATGACTAGAAGTCTTGTGGATTGAACACCATGCACTATCTTTGTCGGCAGATTTCCTTGTCAGCACACGCTTGTCGGCCGAAGCCGAAGATTGGGGTACTTTAGGCCTTTTGTCGACAGATCGAGATTGCGACGCCTTGTTCTTGGAGCGAATCGGAGAGGCGGCCATTGAAAGGGATGCTTGTGTCATTGTCATGGCCTCGCTTTTGGCATGAGCTAAGGGGGGAGAGATCGGTACGACAGCAAAGACTGAGAAGACGATGGATCCAACTTGGACCATGGTGAAGGCTGGCTGTGTTGGATCTCCCAAGCCAAGTTGGTCGTAGAAGCCCTCGTTAGAGAATACTGCTCTTGAACTCATCTTGTTGTAACCTTAAAGCACCAATCCCCCTACCTGGCGCACCACTGTTGACGGGCTATACGCCAACTACGGTATTTGTATAGTATGGGGATCGTTGGAGCCAGGGTATTCACGAGAATCGATCAAGCAGACATGGGACAAAGATTTATACTGGTTCGGGCTCTTGAGATGAGTAATAACTCTACTCCAGTTTATATGGATTATAGATTGGATTGTCCCTTAGAGTACAATGGAAAAGTAGAATAACAGGATGTGAATCCACCGACTAAAGACCATCAAGAATGGCCCGACAAGATCTACTCGGCGAATACGACGCTGATTTCCTTTGGATTGCTTCTGGGCATGGGTTTGGCTATGGCTTGTAACTCGTTACCCCGATCTAAACACAGGGACCTCCTTTAAATAGTAGAGATTTCCTTCTTCTCCAAGTAGAACTCGGAGAGATTGAATAGAATATGGGCTTAAGGAGACCTTATATTCGCCGACTAGAACTCTGACACCTTTTATTTCGAAAAGATAATTTTCTTCTCTTTTGGCCGTATTTATTTGATTAAAGGATACATTCTTGTAAACTATCGAGTATATTGTTTTATCGTATTTCATTAACTTGGGTATAAGAGGTATGCCTTATCCTTGACACCGACACCTATACCTAATAGTATACGAGAAGGTATCTTTTGATTAAGGAAATACGATGGATAAAGAAAAAAATTATCTTCTCGGAATAGAAGATGTCAGAGTCCTAGTCGGGAAAGATAGAGTCTTCTTAGCCCGTATCCTGTTCTTTTTGTCTGAGTTCTACTTGAAAAGGAAGATGATCTTCGGTATAAATACAATGACCCCCATAGAGGGGTATCGAGTTACAAGTTCTAGCCAAAACCACATCGAAATACAATTCGGAAGAAACCTATACCCTAGTCGTCCCGTAAATCTTGTTGGGCCGTTCTCGACAGATTCTTGTCGGCAGATTAGATCAGTCATCCAACTCTCTCATTGTAATCTATGTGGTATTCTCATCCATATATACATATAAACTGAAGTATGGTTATTACTCATCTTAAAAGCCCGAACCAGTATAAATCCTCGTTTCTTGTCTTCTAGATACGATCTTGCTTATATCTTGGTTCCACTGATTTTCATACTCTACAAATACTATTTATAGGAGGATATTGCTCGTCGACAGTCGCTTCATCTACTTCTCTCTCCTCCACATAATCTTATACTATTAAATTTGCTCTAATATATAACACAATCTCTTATCATCATTTGATTAGAGAGATCTTTACAAAAAATTGAATTTCAAATTTAAAATTTGTGCTCGAGCAGTTGGTGTGGGGTGAAAGGTGTCGCTCCTGTCTAGATTCAAATTTATAGTAGTATAATATGTCATATTTTAATTTGGGACTTAGGGAGTAGCAAACAGTGATTGAGAGGAAATAGGTTTTATTTAGAGGAAGACCGCAGTTGGTAAGGCCAAGATTGTCGGCAATAGCAGAGAGTGAAAGAGTGGTGGCCATGTCGGTGTAGTAACCGAGTGATACTATCCCTCAAAAAACATCACTTGCTGTCAAGTATTCGTTTTGAAAGGGTATACCAAGTTTGATTCAATTTCAGGATGGAGTAAACCTAATAAAATAGGTGCCATACTTTGGACGAACCGTATAATCATCAAATACATAAACCTCTCTTTCAATTCGCTTCACGAAAAGAAAGAAGCCTATATAAAAATTTGAATGCTAAAACTTGATTTTTAAAGTTTTTACATCAAAGTTTATTTTTAGTATTGACTGTTTTATTGCTAAAGATACATAAACAAAAGTTTTATGCACAAATTATTATAATGATTATTTGCTAATAAGCAATGGGGGCCACATTACGTCTATCATCAAGATGTGCATCATATCATATCGACTGAGACCATTAGCGCGCGTTTGAAACGACTGAATGGGATCATCATATCAAGATCAAGTCCACATCATCACGTTTTCCTGTGGCCACTTAGCCAAAATCCGGCCGCAATTCAGTTCATTGTGCATTTGCTTGACGATAAACGGCGCCGCCGGCGCGTCGATTGATGGCACATGTACGCGTGTATCCACCACCACTTATCCCGGCCGGTCACGCATGCGGGCTGGGCCTGCTTGCCATCGTGTCGATCGATCCATGCTGATGTGTACGAATGTATCTCACCGTACGGGCATAGTAACGAACAGTCCAGAATATAAGATTTATTGCTTCTCAACGAGCAGTTGGTGATCAAGACCGTCGATCGATCAGTAATTAATAATTAATTCTTCGACTTTTTGCTTGATGTACAGAGCAAAGTATGTCGTCGACTGTTTTCGGTGCTGCTGGTTTTGTTTGAGATCCCAGCGTATCCCTCTTGTACTCTTTTTTTGGGGGAAACGGGAACTCATTAATCGGAAGATAAATCCTCCCTCACGATCTTGTACCTGTGACGTCCGAAATGGTTAGTTATTTATTTATATCGTACCTTACATTAGAGATATCACAAATGAATTTTAATTTCCAACTACGATTTATATTTATGGGGTGATACTTTTCTTATGATGAAAAGCTAGCTGTTCAATTTTTTAGCATGTATTTTTCGCTATAAGTTTTATATGCATAGTTAAGTTCACACAATTAAGCATTTCTCCGTTTTGGAATTTGGTTTGTATTCAACCACTTTTTCTAATCAAAGTTTGGCTCCAGCGATCTTTGGGTGTGTTTGGTTGTAATTTGTAGCCCAACTTAACGATGAGAATGTCTTCTGTGCACACCAACTTCCAATGCAGTCACCGTGCACACAACTAATAGATATCACTAAAAATTCTAAAAATAATTATAAATGTACTTCATATACTCATATACTCATATAGTATTATACCTATGTATAAAATTTGATCTTCAAATTCATTATAAAAAAAGAACACCAAAATTATGACAGATTTATGCTCTTAAAAGCTGTAACATTTTTATTTTTTATGACTAAAATATAATGAATTTGAAGTTGAGAATTTAGTAGGGTTTTAAATCTCCGACTATAGTTGCCGCTATCTCTGACCGAATTTGAAGTTGAGAATTTAGTAGGGTTTTAAATTTTCGACTATAGTTACCGCTATCTCTGACTATATCTGTTTGAGTAGGATTTTAGCTATTTTCTTTCATGTATGATTTAGCCGCTATAGCTGTTTGAGAGATCAACTGTTAAATGTATTAGTCGACTATTTAAAACACTGGAATTTACACATATGCATGATACTATCAAAAGTACCTGCACAGTTAGATTTTTTTTACATTTGTTAGTTGTTGCAGTGTGTGCGCCTGAATTTTGTGTACATGGGATACATTCTCTTTTAACTATATGGCATATAATTTGGCGG
This sequence comes from Oryza officinalis, assembly GCA_008326285.1. Classification (NCBI taxonomy): domain Eukaryota; kingdom Viridiplantae; phylum Streptophyta; class Magnoliopsida; order Poales; family Poaceae; genus Oryza; species Oryza officinalis. The sequence continues at coordinate 28,483,150 of BDMV01000007.1, read as the reverse complement.
TGCCAATTATTTGGCACATTCAATAGCAATGCAAAAGAAATCCTACATCGAAAAAAAATAAAAATTTATCTATTTTTCAACAATTTTACATGAATATACATATTTAGAAGAAATTGGCAGAGGTATGTACGAATTCGCAGTTAGTTCGCACGGTGAGTACGTGACTTCGTACGAGTTCGCATGATGAGTGCGCGACTTTGCACAGAGAAAAATAAGTGGATGCAAATTCGCAAAAAGTGGGAGTCCTATTCCACCTAAGGCCAACCTCCGTCCACCAAGTAATTAATTAGCGTCATTAATTAACTGTTATTTATTTAATTATCATCATTAGCATTTAATTTGGCAGTCAATTAGCTGTCCAGCCAAGCGAACTCGCGCGGGGGCATCGAGTTCGCGTCCTTGACGAGCGATCACGTACGACGACGGTATATTTTTGTCAATTTTTTTAAACGTGTATATTTCTATAAAACTGATAAGAAAATAATTTTTTTCTCCTTCTGTTAAAATTTTGGCAATTGCTATCACTGATTTCAATGTTTGGTTTAAATGTTTGAAAACATCGTCAGAAAATTACTATCTTCGTCTGAGAATATAAGAATATAAGAGATTTTTTTCATGTAGTTAAGTAGAAAATATTCTTACATTCTCACACAGAGGTAGTAATAAAGTTAGCACTGATTTCAAACCAAACATGCTCTTAGCTGTGTCTCGGTGTGTCCATCTTATCTATCAATCAAATCGACAACATGTCTATTAGGATGAATACGGTACGTACAGAAAATTTTCGACTGTACCTATACCGTTTCTGAAAAGAACAGTAAAAAAATAGTGTTCCTGATTATCGTATTAAATTTAGCACTAAATAATTAAATTCATAAATATAAAAAATTTCCGAAGACATCAACACCGTTTCCAAATATAATAAAAAATAATATTGTTTTTGATCGGTTTTTATCTCTAAGAGTAGTCCTATCCTTTTACCTTAGCTAGTGTCCATAGCATTAAATATATTGTCACATAAAAAAAACTGAGGTGACAAGAGAGTTAATGAGGAGAGCGAGAAAAAGATAAAGAAATCATTTCTAATGCAAGAAATCAGCTCTACACAAAACCATAAAACAACTTTGATCACTACTTTTTATTAAACTATATATAAAAATATTAATAAATATATAATTTTATTAAAATACTTTTTAAGACTAACCTATACATATGGTCTTCGTATTACTAACAGTATTTTATATGTTATTTATGGTTAAAATTTTTAAAGTTTGATAATAACCTTATCCAAAATAATAAATATTATCGGAAGGAGTACTATATCCTAATAATAGTGAGGAGTACCATACATACTGTACATATCTTTTATAACATGTGAAAGCAGCAAGCTATCTCAAAGGAGAATGAGCCACATCATCTAAAATACAAGGACCGTCGGATAAAACTGACAAAAAGATTACACCGTTGGATCATACATGAGGCATCTATCTACATCTATACTATTTGGATACCTTTTAGAGCCCTCACGTTAATAAAAAGATCATCATTGATTAGATTGATCCTATTATCATGACCGTAGATCGTACTTAAAATTATCTCAAATAAAATTTGTTGTTTTGCAACATTATGGACTCTTTCAGTTATACATACAGCGTGGGCTGTTTTTGGGGGCCATCTAATCTACGTTAGGAGCCATAGTAGAATAATTGGGTATTTTTTAGGAGCCCTCGCGTTAATAAGAAAGATCTATTGATCTTATCATCATGACCGTAGATCATACTTAAAATTAACTCAAATAAAATATATCGTTTTGCAATATTATGGACTCTTTCAGTTATACATACAGCGTGGGCTGTTTTTGGGGCCCATCTAATCTATACTACGAGCCATAGTAGAACTCCAGCTTATGTTCCATTATGCACGGCACTCAAGAATCAAGGTGCATCTCCATCTTGGCGCTGAACGTCCAACCCTATCTTTAAGTAAAAAAAAGCCAACTATCTTCAAATCGATTTTATTGTTAATTGCATGCTGTTGGAAGACTCTGTGCCCGGTTGTAGTAATGATAAATAATATATTTGTAGTGAAATAATATTTAACCAAGGTACTTGACCAACCACAAGTATGATTAAATTTTAATTGAATATTTGTTAATAATATGCTGTCAAAAACCCTTGGACCAATTTTTTTTAAGTTTGAGATATCACGAAATTCAATGATTCATAAGTTTTGAATTAATAAATATTAAGTTGTATCTATTTTGGACTTAGAAATTTGTAGTATATTCAGTAAAAAAAGGAAATTTGCAGCATATCATTAAATTGTAAACTCGAAAATACGTAGGATGACTTCTACTCTTCTTTTCATCTAAGCAGCTATATAAGTAAAAAAAGTAACCAATATAATTTGGTTACAATTAAAATATTAATATTTTGACATGACTCATGTAATACATGGGTTGACGACTAGTTGCACTAATCGGGAGGCTTCCTGAACTTTCTTGTCTACTTTTTTAACATTATGATTAATTAATCGGCTGATCAATAACATGATTTGCTACAAGATTAAAATGAGACCGTTTCTTTCCCTGGACGTGCTCATGTATGGAGGAAAAGATGTATAATGTATTGACTGGATGTCAAGTTTAAATATATAGCTACATTTATGTGTGTTGGAGGCACGACAGGAGGGCCTTCGACCGAGCCTGCCGAAACACGATGGCAATCGCCAAGGCAGAGCACCGATTGCCGTAAAGACTGAAGCCACCAGGCAAAGTGACATGTTAAGGGCGAAGCCGAACGCTTTCGTCCCCAAGCTGGAGGTTCTCATCTCTCGGAGCGAAGGACCGTCGCTCCTAGGCGAAGGATTCAGGGCCTTGCAGGGCCAGCCCACTGGGAGAGGCCCACTAAGCGGCCCAAGAAGAGGCCCAAGCCTAAATTGTCTGTAATTGCCCTCATAAATGTTCCTGTCATAAGGGTAACCATGTAAATTCTCCTGTACTTAGAAACCCTAGGGTGCATGAGCCTGTATTATACCTATAAATAGACCCCAAGGGGCATATACTGGGGGATCCCAAGAAAAGGAATTTTAATATCAATATACCACATTTACTTTCCACTTAAGTGAAGCATGTCTTTTCGGTAGACGTTGCTGTCGTTCAACAACAGCTGGCGCTGTCCGTGGGGAACCTTAGACCGAGCTACTAATGCCACTGAAGAAGTCCATGTGTGAGAGAGTGGGGCCAAGGCGGCGCGAGGCCAAAGGGGAGCCTGAAGCTGCGGGCAAAGCCAAGGAACCGGTTGAAGCCGGTGCGGAGCCGGCAGTGACCGAAGACTGCGCAGCAGGAATGGAACCGGCCAGGGTCGAGGCCGAAGCCCTAGCCGAAGCTGCCATGGCTCAAGCGGGGCCAGTGATCATGGTGTTAGCGGGCTCGGAACCTGACCCGTTGAAGACCCACGCGGCGAAGATGGAAGCCATGCAACAGGACATGATAAGGCTGCAGGATACGCTTCGACAGATGCAAGAACAACACCAAGTGCATGAGGCTGCTATGCAAGCCAAGGCGGTGACTTCGGCTAGACCTACAGCCACTCCGTCGCCTGCAACCGCGACGGCCTTGGCCGCACCGACCGTCCAAGTCTTTGCCCCTTCGGCGCTACAGGCGTAGCAGTCTTCGACGTTCCATGTTCGTCCCTCGCCCCAGATGACCATTGTTCATCCAGCCATGGTTCCAACCCTGGCCTTCGCCCCGAGACAATCGATGCGGCCGATGCCGGTGTCAGCACCCCAAGCTCCAACTGACGTAGCTTCGGCCCTCCAGGCGCAATTGGAAGCATTCCTTTAGCAACTAAGTCAACCCCATGCTGCCGCTACAGCGACCGCAGCCCCTTCGACCCAGGCTATCAGCGGATCAAGCCCAAGCATAACAGCATGGCGACCGACGAACCTAGCTCCATCATCTTCGCCGGCCCTCACGCCTCCGCCAACCCTACAAGACACCATGAGCGGGCCAGGCTGCGTCACAAGCATACGTCCAGCGAACGCCTCGGTCCAACCTCATGCGCAGGTCCAGGGAATAGCTTCGCCCTTCGCACCACCGTACCTGAGCCTTTTGTTGTAGTACCAGCAGGGTTCGGCGTTAAGGGCCGGGGGCGAAAAGAAGCTTCCCTTAAGCTGGGGGCTGCGGAATCACCCAATCCCGCCCCAGTTCAAGTATCCCATTGTGACAAGATATTCGGACGAAACCGATCCAAGCGAGTTCTTGTCGATCTACGAATCGGCAATCGAAGAAGCTCATGGTGATGAGAATACAAAAGCCAAAGTGATACATCTCGCTTTGGATGGTATCGCCCGATCGTGGTACTTTAACCTTCCACCAAGCAGCATCTATTCGCGGGAGCAGCTGCACGACGTCTTCATCATGAATTTTCGTGGGACCTATGAAGAGCCGAAAACCCAACAAGATTTGTTTGGCATCTGCCAGAAGCCAGGCGAATCCACAAGGGAGTATGCAAGGTGGTTCTCCCAAGCAAGATGCCAAGTGCAGGACATTACTGAGGCCTCGGTGATCAACGCTGCTTTGGCCGGACTTCTCCCGGGCGACCTCACAAGGAAGATCGCGAGGAAAGAGCCGCAAACCGTTGAGCACCTATTTCACATCATTGATGGCTACTCTCGGGCGAAGAAGACACCAAGAGGCGACTTGAAATCCAAGTAGACTACGACAAGGTGATGACGTAAGCACAAGAGTCCACTGCTCAAACTTCGGCGAACCAAGCCCCAGCCCTGAGACAAACACCGGTGAATCAGGCCATAACATGGAAAAGGTTTCGCAACGAGAAGGGCAAATCGGTGATGGCAGTCGAAGAAGTCCAGAACCTTCACAAAGATTTCGACGCATGCCAAAGCAGTGGACAAGGGCAGCCGCGAAAAAAGAGATACAAAAAGGACAGGTACTACGAGTACCACGGCAAGTCATCGCACATGACCGAGCAATGCCGCAACATTCAACACCATGGCCACCCCTAAGCGCCGAAGTCGAACCCCGACGCCAATGAAGATGTTCAATAGGGGGCGGACCAAGAAAACTCGCCGCAACCTGACGGGCCCTGAAGGGTGATATAGGTCATTACAAGAGGAGTCATGGAAGGCCACCTGCCGAAGCGTCAGAAAAAAGCACGCGCTCACGTGGTTCACAACATCATGGCAGTTTCGGCAGGTAGCGAAGGGCCACAATTCCTGGCTTCCAAAATATCCTTCGATCCGACGGACGCCGAGGGGGTGGTTTTCCCACACCAAGACCACCTCGTCATTTCCGCGTTCATAGCAGGGTGCGAGGTTCGGTGCATCCTAGTCGATGGAGGAAGTTCTGCGGATGTCATCTTCACCGACGCATACGAGAAAATGGGCCTGCTGACGATGGCTCTCTCGCACGCGTCCGCTTCACTCCAAGGCTTCGGCGGAAGCACGGTGCAAGTCTTGGGACAAGTTCAGTTGTGGGTGTCTTTCGGCCCGGAGAGCAACAGGTGTGAAGAGCCGATCCTTTTCGACGTCGTCGACATCCCGTACCACTACAATGCCAGGCTGTGCCACGCTCAACATGTTTGAGATGGTCACTCACCACAAGTACCTTAAGATAAAAATGCCGGGCCCAACCGGTGTAGTCATGGTGAAAGGGCTGCAGCGTCTGGCCTTGACAGTAAGCAAAGCAGCTGTGGATGGGTGAGAAGTTAACACCCTATAGCCGAATGATGCCGAGAGGGGACGGGTGATGCTGAAACCGTCTCCACACAGCAAGGTAAACAAGATCCAGGTGGACAAGTTGGACCCAAGCAAAGTCATTTCGATCGGGGGTGAACTGCGCGAAGAAGAAGCATAGGGCCTCTTGAAGATGATCGTAAGCAATCTTGACATCTTTGCCTAGGGACCTGACGACGTAGGCGGTGTTTCGCCAGATCTTATCATGCACCACTTGGTTGTCGAACCAAATGTGAAGCCCAAAAAGCAGAAGCTCTGCAAGATGTCTACCGATAGCCAAGGTGCACCCAAGGTCGAAGTACAGAAGCTGCTCAAAGCTGGGGTAATTAAAGAAATCGACCACCTAGAGTGGCTGGCGCACCTGGTGCTAGTAAATAAATCGAACGGCAAATGATGAATGTGTATCGACTTCATCGACCTGAACAAGGCTTGCCCCAAGGATGATTTTCTGCTCCCGTGGATCGACTAGCTGGTCGATTCGACAGTAGGATGCGAACTCATGAGCTTCTTGGACGCCTACTCTGGGTACCACCAAATTTTCATGAACCCAAGGGACCAGGCGAAGACGACATTTATAACTCGTTTTGCCACCTTTTGCTATCTCAGAATGCCATTTGGCCTTAGGAACGTGGGGGCCACCTTCGCCAGGCTAGTTTACAAGGTTCTCAGCTCGCAAATCGACCGAAATGTCAAGGCATATGTTGATGACATAGTTGTCAAAAGCCACAAAGCGATCGAACGTACCGCCAACTTGCAGGAAACCTTTGACAGCCTGTGAGCGGTCGGAATCAATCTCAACCCTAAAAAATGCGTGTTCGGCGTGCGCGCAGGCAAACTCCTCGGATTCCTTGTCTCCGAGAGAGGCATAGTGGAAAACCCAGAGAAAATCAATGCAATACGGCAAATGCAGCCACCGAAAAGCTTACAAGTAGTACAAAAGCTCACGGGGCGCATCGCGGCGCTTAGCTGTTTCTTGGCCAAGGCAGGTGAAAGGGGTCTGCCCTTCTTCAAGACCTTGCAGGGGGCCGTAAAGTTTAGCTGGGCCCCTGAATGCCAAGCCGCTTTTGACGAGTTAAAGGAATACCTTCAAAGTCCGCCAGCACTGATTAGCCCAACGGCAGGAAGCGAATTGTTGTTGTACTTAGAAGCTTCGCCCGTTGCGGTCAGTGCAGTGTTGGTACAAAATACCGAAGTTGGCTAGAAGCTGATGTACTTCGTCTCCAAAGCCCTCCAAGGGGTGAAGACACGCTACATGGAAATGGAGAAGCTAGCATACGCCTTGGTGACGGCCTCACGAAAGCTGAAACATTACTTCCAAGCTCACGAAATTATAGTGCCTTCGTAGTACCCAATTGGCAAAGTGCTTTGGGGCAAAGAAATCACAGGGCGACTGAGCAAGTGGGCGGCCGAGTTATCTCTCTTCGACCTCGTTTTTGTGGCCAGAACGGCCATCAAGTCCTAGGTCCTAGCCGAATTCGTGGTCAAATGGACCCCAGCCTTCGCCCCAGAACTCGAACCAGTCGAACAACTTTGGGTGATGTAATCCGATGGTTCGTGGTCTCACGGGGGGTGGGAGCTGCCGCGATTCTCATCTCGCCAGGGGGCACAGTGATCCAGTATGCAGCCAGACTCCTGTTCGAAACAACGAACAACACTGTAGAGTATGAAGCTGTGCTGATGGGATTACGAAAGGCACGAACTCTAGGGGTTTGAAGACTGTTAATTCGAACATACTCCAAGCTCGTAGCTAGACAAGTTGACAAGTCCTTCGTGGCGAAGGAGGAATGAATGAAAAAATATCTAGACGCTGTCCGGGCAATGGAGAAGTGTTTTACCAGCATTACTGTCGAACACCAGCCCCATGGGCAAAACGAAGAGGCTGACGCCCTGGCATAAGCTGCAGCTTTAGGGGGGCCGCACGTACCCGACGTATTCTTCGAAGTGCTCTACAGTCCAAGTGTGCAAGACGTTCCAAAGGAGGTCATGAGCATCGGCACAGCAGAGGCCAGCGAAGGTCCCAATGACTGACGAACACCGTATTGAATGGCTGCTGGACAATGAGGCCGAAGCTCAACACTTGCAGCTCAGGGCCGCAAAGTACAAGTTGGTATCTGGTCATTTATACAAAGTTGGACTCCTATAGCCCTTGCTTCGATGCATCTCATTCGTCATAGGTAAGGAAATGGCGAAAGAGATACACCAGGGGCTATGTGGGGCTCACCAAATGGCAAGGACCATGGCGGCAAAATTCTTTCAGCAGGACATATACTGGCCAACCGTTCTATGGGTCTGCGTCGACCAGATGAAAAGGTGCAAAGGTTACCAGCACCATGGTTGATGCCAGGTCGCCCCGCTGTACGAACTGCAGTTGATCGCCCCAATCTGGCCCTTCGCTAGGTGGGGGCTAGACATCATTGGCCTGTTTCCTACCGCTAGGAACGGTTATCGCTTCGCCATTGTCGCTGTCGAATATTTTCCAGATGGGTCGAGGCAGAGCCCCTTAGCTCAATCACTTCGACTGCGGTTCAAAAGTTTATCTGGAAAAATATCGTGTGCCGCTTCAGCATGCCAAAAGAGTTCATTATTGATAATGGCAGGCAGTTTGACTCTAAGAAGTTCAAAGAAATGTGCCAAGGGCTAAATTTACAGGTCAAGTTCGCTTCGGTAATGCACCAGCAGGCAAACGGGGCTGTCGAAAGAGCGAATGGAAAAATTCTCGAAGCATTGAAGAAAAGACTGGAGGGCGTGCCGAAGGGAAAGTGGCCTGAGTAGATGCTTTCGGTCCTTTGGGCCCTCCAAACTACACCAATAAGGCCAACAAAGTTCAGCCCTTTCATACTCCTGTATGGCGATGAAGCCATGACCCTGAGCGAGCTAGGGGCTAACTTGCCACGGGTAAACTTTACCGGAGGTGAAGACGGTCGTGAAGTCTCGATCGAGCTTCTGGAAGGAGTAAGAGTCGAAGCACTTGGCCACATGACGAAGTATGCTTAGGCCACTTCGGCCTCCTACAACAAGAAGGTTCGACCAAAAGAAATATTGCCCGGGTAGCTTGTGCTGAAGAGAAAGGCGAACCTGGTGGCAATAGGTAAGCTAGAATCAAAATGGAAAGACTCGTACCTCGTCAAGCAAAGGTCAAGGACATGCTCGTTTCGACTGGCGACCCTACAAGGCGAAGAGCTAGACCATTCTTGGAATGATGCTTCGCTCAAGCGATACTTCATCTAAAAAGGGTGGCACCCGATTGCCATATGTACATATGTAAATCCTATCGTGTAAGCCTTCGGCACAAAAAAAGACAAAAAAAGAGGAAAATGGATAAAGAAAAAAAACTGGACATGGGGTTATTATCCACATCGAAGGCCCGAACCAATATAAAAGCTCTGTGTCTTGTCTTCCATGTGAAACAACGCAAAAAATCCTAAGGCAAACGCTTGATCAGCGAAAACGCCAGGGGGGCGAAGCGAATCGGTTGAAGCATTGCTCACCGAACGCTGAAATTGCAGCACCCCGTTCATCGATTATCTTTTCGATCATCGCCACATTTGACCTGAGCGAGAGCACTTAGAAGAATAGCCCGCTATAACGAGTACGAAGAGAACGCCGAGGGTGGTGAGGCACACATCACGCGCTTAAAACGAAGCTAACGATAGCTAGTGCAATCGAAAGTGATATAAGTCGAAGGCAGTGGCCGAAGAGCCACGATGAGTTGCTCAAACGCTGTTTTATTCATAAAAACATCGAAAACATTACAAGTATATTACATCGCCTGCCATACGGCCTTTTGGTTCCGAAGAACCAGCTTCCGATGACAAAGCAGCAGCCGCCGCGATCTCGCTGGCACCTGCCAAAGGCTGCGTCCACAGAGTCAGAGCCGTCAGGTCAACGGCCGGCGAAGCGCCATGTTCGACCGTCGAAGGATGGAGAGCGGGCGAAGTCGCTGTCTCGGGCGAAGAGGACTCGCTATTGCTAAAAGCAGTTACAAGCCTCACTCTGTCCTTCATAGTGACCTTGGGCATTTTGTTGCGGGCCTTCACCATGGCAGGAGTCAAATCCTTCTTGCGGGACCTGGCTAGCACGCGGGTGGCGATCGCCGCCAAGGTCTTCACCCCGTCTAGGTCTTTGTCGGTGGCGATAGTGATTGAAGGCGCGCGAGGAGGATCCGGACTTGGGAGAGGGGTGTAGCTGTGCGAAAGGTCCTCTTCGTCCACCCGAATAGTGCTATCAATCTCCCCGAGATCCGTCCCCCCTTTCGACGCCCTCATCGTCCGCCTCGACTTCGGACGCGGCCTCTCCTTCATCTTCATCCTCCGCCTCTAACACCTCTTGGGACGGGGCACCGGACTTCATTGACTTCTGGGCTTTATCCTGGCTCGTCGAAGCGCCCTTTGCGATGACCCTTTTTCTCTTCTTCGTGGCCTCAGCCCTGTCGTCGACCACGATGATCTTAACTGGGTTCGCCCGGCCGCCCAACTGCGGGGCCAACAACATTCCATATTCGCGAGGGATGAGATCCCCAATCATTTTCCTCGCTTCCTGTTCGGCGCTCTCCAGCGAACGGACTAAGGGAAACAACAAAGAAATAAACTGATCTAAGCCCCGCGGGGAGAGGCGACGAAAGGAAACAAAAGGGACACAAAGGGTAGGGCTCAAAACACTTACAATTGCCACCATCCGGTAGGATAAGGCGGGGAAGGCTGAACGCTAGATTGGTGATGTCCAAGCCCACCCTCCAGTCCCTGGCCAAAGGGCTGATCCAAAGCATGTAGAACTCCTCGACCAAATCCCGACAGCTAAGCCGGAGGGCGATCTTTCGGAGCAGGATGAAGCGGGCCTCCATCGTCCCATCAACCACCACATTCGGCTTGCCCTCCAGGCTGATCGCGCGTCAACGTGTCCTCATCCGAACTAGCCGCATAGGGGATTGAGTGGTTTTACCACTTTGACATCCAGTGGCGATCCCACTTAGGCATGGAGGCAGGTATAGGCCATAAGTCCGAGCGCTCCAGCCGCAGGTTGAAATTCATAGTGCCGAAGACGGTTTTACTCGTCCTCACCGGTGTCGACACAGTCTTTGAATAGATAGTGGCGGTGTGTAGAGCGGCGAAGAGATCCATTGAAGGCACGAAGCCCAACGTCCGACACATCCAGTCGAACACCGCGATCCGCACGAAGGCCAAAGGGCTTAGCTGCGGAAGCTCGAGGCAGAAGAGGCGAAGCACATGCGGGTGGAGGTCGTCGTAGGGGAATCGAAGACCCGCGTCGAAGAGGCCACGAACACCAGGGTTTGCCCTTCTTCCGGGCGTGTCACAACCGCTTCACCGGTGATGAAGGCCTAGCATTTGGCAATGGCGGCCAAGGCGACGAGCGAAGCGAGCACCACTTCTTGGAATATAGACTTGCCAAGAAAGCAAGTATAGTCTTCGCCCACCTTCCCTAGGTTGGGGCTAGTGATCAAAGAGGGAGCTGGATTGCGAGGAGCCAGGAGAGGAATGGCAAAGGGAACTAGGGTGAGCTGAGGAACTGGCGAAGCGGACATGAGGGCAGAGGAACTCTAAAGGAAGAGAGCGGCGCGTCTAGCTGCGGTAAAAAAAGCAAGGGTTAAAAGTGAGCCCCCTCGGAGGGGGGATTTTATAGCCTGCCACCCTCACAACTGTTACCCTTTGGGCCAATGACGATAGCCCACGTGGCACCTCCGGAGCAGCCCCACGTCTCCTCGCGAGACGGCCTGCACAGTGAAAGGCCAAAAAGCAACAGTCAAAATGGTAAAAGGCCAAAAACGACCATGTGGGCCTAACTGGTGCAAAGGCCGGCCCAACCCAGGAGAAATAATATAAACCAATAAAGCGGGATTTCTCGTTTTCTTCGGTTCTTTGGTTTTTTTGGTTTCGCTATTGTTTTTCAGGATAGATCAGTTTTGGTAGGACCATCAGCCGAAAGGGGGTGCCACATGCCAGGCCTAGTATTTACACAGTCTCGGCCGAAGCTTCCTACTCATCCTTGCCCGTGAGGAGCTTGTTGGAGGCACGACACGAGGGCCTTCGATCAAGCCTGCTGAAACACGATGGCAATCACCAAGGCAGAGCACCAATTGCCGTAAGTCAAGCGAAGTGACACGTTAAGGGCGAAGCCGAACGCCTTCGTCCCCAAGCCAGAGGCTATCATTACCCGGAGCGAAGGACCTTTGCCCACAGGCGAAGGATTCAGGGCCTCTTAGGGCTAGCCCATTGGGGGAGGCCCACCAAGCAGCCCAAGAAGAGGCCTAAGCCTAAATTGTTTGTAATTGCCCTCATAAACGTCCGTGTCATATGGGTAACCATGTAAATTCCCCTGCACTTAGAAACCCTATAGTGCATGAGCCTGTATTAGAGCTATAAATAGACCCTAGGGGCATGTACTCGGGGATCCCCAAGAAAAAGAATTTTAATATCAATATACCACATTTACTTTCCACTCAAGTGAAGCATGCCTTTTTGGCAAACGTTGCTGTCGTTCGACAACAGCTGGCGCTGTCCGTGGGGAACCCTAGACCAAGCTACTGATGCCACCGAAGAAGTCCAAGTGCGAGAGAGTGGGGCCAAGGCAGCGCGAGGCCGAAGGGGTGATCGAAGCTATGGGCGAAGTCGAGGAACTGACCGAAGCCAGTGCAGAGCTGGGAGTGACCGCAAACTGCATGGCAGGAATGGAACCGGCTAGGGTTGAGGCTGAAGCCCCAACCGAAGCTGCTACGATGTAAGCAGGGCGAGTGATTATGGTGTTAGCGAGCCCGCAGCCTGACCTGTCAAAGACCTATGCGGCGGAGATGGAAGCCATGCAGCAGGACATGATAAGGCTGCAGGGCACGCTTCAACAGATGCAAGAACAGCACCAAGTGCACGAGGCCGCTATGCAAGCCAAGGTGGCGACTTCGGCTAGACCCACAACCACTTCGTCGCCTGCATTCGTGATGGCCCTAGCCGCACCGGTCATCCAAGTCTCGGCGCCTTCGGCGCTGCAGGCATAGCAGTCTTCGACAATCCACGTTCGTCCCTTGCCCCGGATGACCATTGTTTTTAATTTTGAATTCCAATTATTTTTAAATTGTATTCCTATATGGACTTTAGACTATTCTTCTGATTTTCCTTTTTTTTAATTTTGAATTTAGTTATTTATAAATTGTATTTTTATATGGACTCTAACATCTACTTTTAACTTTCTTATTTTTAATTCTGAATTTCAGGTAGCTCTAAATTGTATACATGTATGGACTCTAGTCCTATTCTTCATAGATTCTTTTTTTATTCCAAATTTCAGCTATTTTAGACTGTATTTCTATATGTACTCGATTTTTTTTTCTTTTTCTCGGATTGATATGAGAATTTTTAGACCATAAGAGCGAACGTGGAGACTGCTTTTTCTACTACTTTAATAGATTTATCAACAAATATAAGGATTCATAGAGTACCACCTCTCATTTAAGTTTTTTCATCTTTCCTCCAACTACCACATCTCAACTCCAATATCTCTCTTTAAATGAGGAATATGAAAGTATTTTCTGCTCAACCTTAATATTTGTTAAAGAACATAGGAATCTTTAAATTTAAGGATGGAGACAATAATAAAACTAACTGGCTCTGTAATTATCAAGATCAATCGTCCACTCATTGTTGACGGGCTATACGTTGACTATGATATTTGTAGAGTATGGGGATTGTTGGAACCAGGGTATACCCAAGATTGTATTCAAAGAGATGGGAAACATGGATTTTTATACAAACTCGGGCCCCCTTAACTGACAGGTAATAGCCCTATTTGCCGAAGTCGGTGTTTCCTTTATATATTAGTATCACACGAGTACAATATATGGGATGATCTAATCTAGTCGACGTCGGCTTGGCAACATGGAGCTGTCACACGTAGTCAACGGCTAGTGTAGTCTTCTTCGTTGAATATGAACTTGGCGAGATTGGAGGTAGATCTAGATCCCTCATGTCGGTCTTTATGACTCTAGATTGAGTTTGTCTAGGCTTGTATTCTGACTTCTGTAGGCCTGTGTTGGCCTGTGTTGGTGTGTTCGCTTCCCTCCTCTATTCCTAGTGGGTCTTGTATTTATACCCTCAAATGTTCCCTTGTCTAAGTAGAACCAGGGAGACAAGTATGGATATGATCCGAGTAGTCCTTGTAGTGTTCAAATAGGACTCCGTTTCTTCTTCCTTATCAGGACCACCTTCTATTCCGAGAAGATAATTTCTTTCTTTATTCATTGTATTTCCTTAACCAAAGAATACCTTCTCATACACTATTAGGTAGATGGTATTTCTGTATACCATGAACCCATGTATAAAAGGTATGCCTTTTTGATAACAATGACAGTTGCCCCTAACCTCAATGCAAATGATCGGACTAGCGTTCTCGACTGTGTAACCCGAAGATCCATCATCATCAAAATCATCTTGTCATTTTTAGAATAGCGAGTTGGCATGAAATTGCTGACAAATCATCTTTCCTAGCCATGATAGAGAACGTGACTATTGTTGAATTTGGATTGAGGTCAGAAAATATGTGACCATGCTATAGCGTTTTTGATCAAATATCTTGTACATAACCCTTGTCGAACTTATCCAACCGTTCTCGGATAGCCGAGTAGGTGAAGAGCTACCCTAAGCTGAACAGAGTTAGATACTCTCCCTAGCTATGTAGTGAGGTGTACATGCACTAGTTGCCGTTGTATTTTCCTTTTGCATTTTTTATTTTGTATATTGATCTTCGATTTGATCTGTATGGAGTGGTATCAATTAGTCAATATACTCTCTTTACATTAGTTTTTGACAATTTTTCAGGATTATTTGCATTGTATTTAAAAAGTAAAATACATGAGGAGACATCCTCTTTAGGTAAAGAATCATGTCTACCTGGGGATTTTGATTCCAGAGATCTAAATGTTGTTATATTTTCATGTTACTGTCCTGCCAAAAACAGGGACTGGGTTGGAATGCTAGCTTAATTCAATGGGGCTCAGTTTACGGTTGTGTTGCATTTCTGCTCTGCTTGTCTTAATTATATTACCTAACATGTATGTGACAAGTTTTCTACCACCTCCATCCAAAAAAAAAGTCTTTCTAGTAAATTTTAGACAAATTAGCACTTGATGGAATGATTGTCATACGTACCCTATTTACTATTTGGTTCTAATGATTAAACATTACTCTTAATCCATCATGCATCCACAGATAAAGGGAAGTTCAGCCTATTAGTCCACATGACTAGCAAACTCAAGTTAATTAGTTGGATCCCACCTTACTCAGAAACACAATTTTTTTGATAAATTTTAAATGGTAGAAATATATCTTTTCAGATGGAGGTAGTATTTGCCACAACAATTAGCTTAATAAAACAGAAAATAGTCAGCCAGATAATAAGACAACTAAACACAAGTACAAGACAAGATTACCACAATTCACCTATTGTCAAACCGCCTCCTTACCACATGATTAACTGTATCTGCCACAGGTGGGGGAAAAGAGTTGTACGCATTACCTGTGCTTGCAAAGTTAGGTATAAATCAGTCGCAAGAGACCGAGTAGCTGCATGCATTAAAATTTTTTAACCAAAATAATGTAGTCACATGAAGGATTTCTTCCCTTTTGCTTTGAGAAAGCGTGCGATGAATTGAGCTGTAAACTAAAAAAGCCTTTACCATATAATGACAGACAGCGAAATTGCAGATCTGCAATTTCGTTAAGGAGTTAGGAATATCTAGCTTTATAAAATCTTAGATCAGTGTGCCAAACTGGATCTTAAAGTCGTTCATTTGGTACTTTTGCGGATGAGGTCGATCTGAATGAATTGGCTGGTGGGCGCTAAAGTTTCACATATCAACTGAAAGGAAGTCTTACACGCGTCCACCACCGGTTGGATCTGCCTGGCTATAAATCTCTCCTGGCCTCTGCCATTTGTGCAGCACCCAGCTACCACAGCTTGAGTACTAGCAAGTAGCTAATTGAGCAGTCGAGTGTGTAGTAGGAACGATGAGGAGATCAGTTTTACTCTCGGTGTGTTTCCATTTGGCTCTTGTCATTGCATTGGTGATAAAGGTTCCTGACCTTGCCGATGGTCGTGTGATCGAAGCAATATCTGATGCAAAACCAGCAGACCCCAAGCCTGAACCAGAAACAAAGCCCACTCCACAGCCTACTCAACCTAACCCACAACCGGATCCAACACCAGCGCCACAGCTCAACCCAAAACCAACACCACAACCTGATCCTAAACAAGATCCTCAGCCCGACCCAAAACCTATGCCACAACCTGATCCAAAATCAAATCCAAATCCAAACCCGCAACCAGAGCCGACCCCGAATCCCAAGCCTGAACCGAAGCCCCAACCTAAACCTGAGCCAAGCCCCAGCTCCAAGCCTAAACCTAATCCAAAGCCACAACCACAACCAGATCCTAAGCCAGAGCCACCTCAGTCAAGCCCTAAACCCAACCCAGAGCCCAAGCCCCAACCAGAGCCATCTCAGCCAAAGCCTCCGCCTCTTTCAACAGCTAGAGCTATAATCATGTCTAAGAACTGATGAGGAGTTGATCGATCTGTTAGATATGTATGATACAGCATAATACTTTTGATAGGTATTATGTGGGCTTGTGTTCTTTCCTTGTTTGCCTGCATGGCTATGACCGTGTTTTCTCTATCTCCCTCTCTCTGGTCGTGTGTTATGTTTGTACGTACGTACCATCAATAAAAAGAGCAGATATCTCTGCTCACTATCTCTAGAATTTTGTTGTTGCATTTGTTCTGATGATTGTCATGGAAGATGGATCAGCTTCTTATCCAAATGGAAAAGCGATCATATCCTTTTCTTAATGATTAATTATTTTTGTCGCTAGTACAGATTTGATTTTAGTGGACGAGACACCCTCCAGGTTATAGGTGGGCTATAATTGCCCCCGTATGCAAAAATGGGTTCCTGGGGTGGTTCATGGCCTGCTTGTGATAAAGCATAATTGTAGGCAGCCAGTTAAAAGGTCCGTCTACAATAATGGGTGCATTATCACATATGGGCCTCTTAAGAGGCCACATACAATAATGCGGTTACCATAAACGGGCCTTTAAGAGGTCCATATATTTGCTTCCAGCCCGAGCTCCTCCATTTCTAACCCGAAGTTTCTCTCTTCAAAATGAAGCAACAAATACAAGGAGGTTTTGAACTTGAAATTGATATACAAGGTTAGATACTTGCTTACCCCTTCATTTGCCGTAATTTTTTTAAAAAATTGATAAAAATAGCAACAAATATTAAATTAGATAACAGGTGCAATCTTCCCAAATGGCATGACTAATATGCTGCATGGAAAAACCTTTATCACAGGTGGGCCTTTTAATACAACCGTCTGTGATAATAGATCTTCGCAGGTGGCCACGTCAAGAGCCCCGTCTACGGTAATGGATCTTTGCAAGCAGTTGGGTCACTCACATGCGAAAATGTTGATTTTCGCAGACACCTACGTGCAGGCGAGCCGCTCAGCCGCTTGCGAACCGCATGCAAAGACCTTTTCTATATAGTGTGTTAGTGTATCCACCACTCAACATAAACATTCTGTGGTCAAAATAAGACCATAGTAAGTTCATGCCATCAATGTTAATTGATCCAGTAACGTTTTTCTCGCAAGTGTCAGTGCGTGCAGCTTTCCCAGCAAATAACCATGTAGTTTATCACTTATCTGATCACCCAAAACCATCAAGCCAAAAATAGAACTAGGCTTGGAGTAGATCTAGATCCGGTATTACATTCAGTAGCGTGACTGCATCTTAAGCAGTCCACTACTTGCTATTCCATCCGTTCATATTTGATCGGCATATATAAGCAAAAACAAAACGTTCACATTTGATCGGTGCATAAGCTTGGAGCTTCTTGGGTGGACGTGCTGGCCTAATTGCTTTTAAATTAAGCAATTTAAAAGCTTGGAGCTTCTTGTGTACCTAAGACCATTGGTTAAAGATTTTAAACTTCTGTGGAAGAAAGAAGGTGTCACCGTGTGGGATGAGAACAAACAGAAGCAATTTAACCTACGAGCGTTGCTGTTCGTAACCATTAATGATTGGCCTGCACTTAGCAACCTATCCAGACAGTCAAACAAGAGGTACAAGGCTTGCACCCACTGTATGGATGAAACTGAAAGTATGTATCTGAAACATTGTAGGAAGGTTAGTGTATATGGGTCGTCGTCGATTTCTTGTTGCAAGTCAACTTGTCCAGAAGAAAGGCAAACATTTTGAACAGAAGGTAGACCACCGTACTAAGCCTGAACATTGTAATAGAAAAGCTGTGTTTACTATGGTGAAAGAACTAAAAGTAGTATTTGGAAAGGGACCTAGCAGCAAACCTATAGCAAGTGAAGATGGTCACGCGACGATGTGGAAGAAGAACTCTATATTTTGGGAGTTACCCTATTGGAAAATCTTGGACGTCCGCCACGCAATCGACGTGATGCACCTCACTAAGAACCTTTGCGTCAATCTGCTGGGCTTCATCCAGAACCAAAGTTGAAAGGAAGCCAATACTTGAGGGCCTGTTTGGTGCAACTCCTACTCTCAGATTCGCATTAGATCTAGCTGGAGCTCAACCAAACACTCTAGCTCCACAAAAAAATGGAGCGGAGCAGACCAGATCACTCCAAAAAATTGTATTAGCGGTGTGGAACGGCATTCCCGTCGCTCCACAACTCCAACTCCAACCAAATTTCAGAAGTACCCCTAAACTTGAATCAAAATTACCCGCAAATGCCATCGAACTACCCACTCCATCCCTCCCCCTCCCCCTACCCGTACCGCTTCTCTCCACCCAAATCGTGCAGCTGGGAAGAGGAGAGCGCTGCGGGCGAAAAAAAAAGCGGCGGCGCACCAGTGGCGGCGGCGCACCAGCAGCGGCGGCGGACCAGCGGCGACGGCGCACGGGCTGCGGCGGCGAGCAGGTGTCTTCCCCCCTCTTTTTCCCCCTCCTTTCTCTTCTCCTCTCCGGTCTCTTCCCTCTCTTGTCCATATATGTGTGGTTGACGGCCGCCGGCCGTTGTTGCAGACAAGGACGGCGGCGCACGGCGGAGCACAGCGGCGGACCAGCGGCGACGGTGCACGGGCGGCGGCGGCGAGTAGGTGCCTTCCCTCCTCTTTTCCCCCTCCTTTCTCTTCTCCTCTCCGGCGCTGTGGTTGACCTCCGGCGGCCATTGTTGCAGACGAGGACGGCGGCGCACGGCGGTGCACAGCGGCGACGCACGTCGGTGATTCACGGCTGCGCCACGACGCGACGAAGCCAGTTCCCATCCCACCCCAACCCCACTTGGTATCCCCTCCTCAAACCCTAGAAATTCCACCAAATCTGTCCTTCAATGTGCATGATTTCTATGGGATGTATTTATTTTTTGGGGATGATTACCATCACAAATTTATTAGATTTTATAGACTTATTTTAGTATAAAATCAATTGATCTAATCTGGTCCTAAATGTAAACTATTTATGTCCACAGGGAGTATTTATTTCTCTTAAGGATATTGCTGCATTTAGACAAAATCTTTATTCAAATTCTTAGACAAAATTTTTACCCATATACAAATGGAATTTTTACATGTGTTGTTTTCCCATGGTAGTTTCGAATATGCAAACAATGGGACCAGATTAATTTAGTGAGGCTAGAAAAGTACAGTTAGTTTCTATCTCTTTGAGTGTGTGTTTGGTTTGTATGATTAATGATGTGTGCACGTGTACATGTGCGTCTTCCATATAATCAGGAGAAATAGACTAGATGTATGACACTACAATTTATCCTTTCCAAAATAAATCGATTTATGTCTACGATCTTATGGACGGAAGAGTAAATTCTAGAGTCCAACACATTTTTTTTCAGTGGCTCCAACACAGAGTCACTTCCAGGTCTATGTGTTGGTTTTACATGCACTTTCAGGTTTTCAAGTTCTATATAGAGGATAGAGCTTATTAAAGCCTCTCAATGGTGCCCCTTTTGTCAATTTCTGTCCTAATGTCTATTCCTGGCTTGAACATATTCTGTGAAATTATAGTAGTACATTCTGAACCTTTACCTAAATTTTTGAACTATGGTGTGAGTGGATGGCAGGCATGGCTCAAAATGTGCCATCGAAGAGTGTTAAAATGCCAATTGACTCTGCTGATTGGAATGAGTACAACACTAGAGTTGTGTGTGAGATTTTTGCTGATCAAGTAGTTGCGGGTAATCGTCCAAATACCCATTTATCCAATTCTGGGTATGACGAAGTCATTGAGCAATTTGCCTCAAAGACAGGGCTGAGGTACACTAGGCTTCAAATTAAGAACAAATGGGATAAACTTAGGATCGAGTACAATTGTTGGAAGAAGTTGAAATCTCAAACAGGTTTGGGATGGGATGATGCAAGGAAAACAGTCACAGCTACAGCAGCACGTTGGAAACAACTTAAATCAGTAAGTTTGTGTTATATGGTGTTAAATTAAGCAAATGCAAATCAAAATATTATCTAACTTCTTTTACGATGTCATGACATGTAGGACATAGCAGGCTGTACCAAATTTATGAAGGCCGGCTTGCAAAATGAGGAGCTACTTGACATTCGCAATACTGGTGCTGACCATTGGTCTTTAGGGCAAGGCACCATACCAACAGCCACCAATAATGCAATTCATATTGGTGATGATAATGAGATTGATGATGAGACGGACGAAGATGAACCAAGCGCAAAGAGAAAGAGAGGAGACAACACAAAGGCGGATAAGCTAAAAAAGACAAAGAGTGGATCCCAGAAGATGGTGGAGGAAATGTCAAAGAGTAACGAACTCTCTGCACAGACTTTATCATCCATACAATCATTCACTAAATGAGAGAGGATCCTCCGGGTTGTTCTATAAAGGATGTTATGACTTTGGTGGAGGAGTGTGGTGCTATTGAAGGGACAAATGAACACTTCATTGCAACTGAAATTTTCATCAAAAAGGAACAAAGAGAGATGTTTGTTAATTCATTACGCACTCCTGCAGGACGCTTCGCATGGCTTAAGAAGAAGTATGATGTGAAGTATGGAAATTAGTTGAATGCGGTGTGGCCATGAAATTGTATCACTTTAATTTAGTTGACATTTCATTTGAGAACTATCTACTAAAGAGACATATGTTTGTATGGGTTATTTAATTTTTAATTCTGAACTACTGTTGGGTTGTATCTTCTTGTTTGTATGAGTTCTTTTAAATCACCCTTTGAATTAATTTATGTTGTATTGTTGGATTATTTTCAGATCTATGTCATGTTGTATTGTTGGATTATTTTCATATATATGTCATGCACTACTGTTCGATCAGATATGCAGTATTGTTCTAATTTATTTTGTATGCCTTCATGTGTAGATGTCAAGTGATAGTGAAGATGGTTCATCGGATGAAGAATATGATTCTGATTTGCTTGCCATGCAATTGTTCGAAACTGTTACAAGCAATATTTCTTCAACTCAAAAAATGGCAGAGAATTATCACTCTCTCTACTTGGACAAGGCTGCGCCTAGGACATCACGACTTAGTGGAATGGGATGGGTGCAAGAAACTTTGGCCACACCAGGTGAATGCTATAGGATGCTTCGTATGAATGGCAACACCTTTCTTGCATTACATGATCTTTTGGTTGATAAATATAAGTTGGCACCTACTATACACATGCATACAATGGAGGCACTTGCAATTTTTCTGTACATTCTAGGTGACGGTTCATCAAACCAAAGGGCACAAAACCGTTTCAAGCATTCTGGTGAGACAATATCAAGAAAATTTGAAGAAGTATTGTTTGCGGTTGTGGA
Organism: Oryza officinalis; assembly: GCA_008326285.1. Taxonomy (NCBI): domain Eukaryota; kingdom Viridiplantae; phylum Streptophyta; class Magnoliopsida; order Poales; family Poaceae; genus Oryza; species Oryza officinalis. The sequence goes on along the minus strand of BDMV01000007.1, from coordinate 28,461,564 downwards.
GTTGGGACGTGATATTGTGCGTCCAAAGGATCCAAACTTCCCTACCATCCATGATAGAATTAGAAAGGATCGTCGTATGTGGCCACATTTCAAAGATTGTATTGGGGCGGTTGATGGTACTCATATTCTTGCAGTTGTTCCAGATGAAGAGAAGATTAGATATATTGGTAGATCTAAATCAACCACTCAAAATGTGATGGCTATTTGTGATCACGATATGAGATTTATCTATGCATCTATTGGACAACCTGGATCGATGCATGACACAACCGTGCTATTTAATGCATTGAGTACCGATATAGATATCTTTCCCCATCCTCCCCAAGGTAATTATCACTTGTTATATTTTTTATATCTTTGCACATTCTAAATTGATATGATTATGTTTATTCCTATTCTAGGAAAATATTATCTTGTCGATGCCGGCTATCCAAATCGCCATGGGTACTTGGCACCATATAAGGGACAAAGATACCATGTCCCAGAATTTCGAAGAGGTTCAACACCAAGTGGGGAGAAGGAAAAATTCAATTTCTTACACTCTAGTCTACGCACTATAATTGAGAGATGCTTTGGTGTATGGAAGATGAAGTGGCGAGTCCTCCTCAAAATGCCTAGCTTCCCAATGTGGAAACAAAAAATGGTTGTGGCGGCAACAATGGCATTGCATAATTTCATTCGTGACCGTAACGCGCCGGATAGGCATTTTCATAGGTTTGAAAGGAATCCAGATTATGTGCCTACCATTCCATCTAGATTTAGGAGATATGTCCTTTCTCAAGATGCATCGGATACATCTACCGAAGGTCAAAGTGATGTATCCATGGATGCATTTCGTGATGACCTAGCCGGTCGTATCACAGGATGATACATTCACAGGATGATGCATTTTGTGGTCTTTTGGTCTATGTTTCGATGACAATGCTACCAGTTATTATTTCTAAACATTTGTATTATTACATATATGTCATGCAACAACTTGAACGTTCTCAATTTTATTTTAATTAATATTTAACCTTCCATACTTATGGTGATCAAATCATTAAGAAAAAATAACAATTATTAATCCTACATCAAATAAAAAAAACAACAAGGGTAGTGTTGTCCATCTCCCCCCCTATCCTCTCTTTCAAGATTTTTGGAGCTGAGCAGGCTAGCCAAACACTTTCAGGGGTACCTCCAGCTCCAACAGGAGCTAGCTCCCACTAGAGCTGGAGTTTGGAGCTAGGATTTAGGAGTTGGAGCCCTACCAAACAGGGCCTGAGTCTAGCCAGTTACACTCTGAGCAAGGTAGAGAAGGAAAGTATGTTTGAATGTATGGAAAGCATCAAGTTACCATCTGGATACTCGTCGAATATAAAGGGAATAATAAGCATGAAGGAGAAGAAGTTCAGAAACCTAAAGTCTCATGACTGCTACGTGTTGATGACACAATTGCTTCCTGTTATAATTCGATGTATCCTTCCTGATAATGTCCAGACAACAATAACAAAGCTATGTGCTTTCCTCAATGCAATTTCGCAGAAGATCATCGATCTAGACAGTTTAATAGCCCTTGAAAATGACTTGGTGCAATGTCTTGTCAGCTTTGAGATGATCTTTCCACCATCCTTCTTCAATATAATGATGCATCTTCTATGTCATCTTGTTAAATAGATCCGTATTATCGGTCCTGTGTACCTACACAACATGTTCCCTTTCGAAAGCTACATGGGCGTTCTGAAGAAGTACGTTTGTAACCGTTCTCGTCTGGAGGCAAGCTGTTGGATCATGTGATGATTTCGGTGATGAACAATTGTCAAAGGTAAGTGTTTGTGAAAATACGGAGTTGTGTTTTCAGACGATGAATAGTGTTTGTGCTGACGGTTGTGTACAGGTCAGACCGGGCTAAGGCGGGCGGTCAGATCGGAGGTATGCAAGCGGTCAGACCGGCCGTCACGCGGTCTGACTGGCAGAGGCAGCCGACTTCTTGTCGGTTTCGGATTTGGATGTTTCCTTCGTGGATTTGACTTATAGATGGTTTCTATACGTGTGGATACTGGTGTTATGCTAATGTGAGTCAAGTTGGGGATAACTTGCACTCGGATATGGAGTTTCTTTGTTGTTCATGTGCAGGTGTTGCTTGAGGCCATGGGAGTATAGCCGGTGATGGATCGGGACTAGGCTTGGGAGAAGTTGTGGTCCAGACGGTCGAGGATATCACGCGGGATGCTCAGGCTAGAGAACAATGCATGTGGAGGTGAAGGTTTCCATATGGCGTACACGTGGTGTTGTATGCGTATGGAAAGCGGAGTCAAATTTGGTAGGAGTCCAAATTTGGATAGTGTTGAATTTGTTGCTTGTATGGGAGGTTTCCTATGGGATTAGGACTTCTTGTATGAGTAGGATTCGTGGCTAGGGGCAGCCATGATGAGGGTATAAATAGAGGGGCAGGGTGTTGTCTCTCTGTGGGAGTTATATCGAGTTTTAGATCCAGCTTTTAGAGCTTGGAGTTAGGGTTTTGATATTAGTCAAAATTGTGGAGAGGAGTGCTGTGGTTGAACTTTGTAAACACTTGTTGATGCAATAAAGTCAAGAGATTTGATCTACATATTCGTGTGTTTTTCTACCGGCGTTGTTCTGGATCTCGACGGTCAGACCGAAGTACTACGGGCGGTCTAACCGGCGAGAGGCAGCGGTCCAACCGGTGACACTACACCGGTCAGACCGGCGACGTTTTGACAGCAGTGGCGGCGGCGGCGATCTACATCGAAAAGAGGGAAACTTTAATTTCCGCTTAAAGTTTTTGGTTTTTGGTGTTACAACCATTCACCCCCCCTCTGGTTGGCTTGGTATTTGGGATTCGATCCTACAAGTGGTATCAGAGCCTTGTTTTCTTCTTTGGATTTTTACCGATCTAAAGTTTTTACCATGGTGAACAATTTTACAACTAAGCCACATGTTTTCGATAGAGTTGATTTTTCTTATTGGTGTGACAAGATGCAATCTTACATCATGGCGCAAGATTATGATATTTGGCTTAAGGTTGCTAATCCCTATGAGATTCCTGAACAAATTAATACTGCTGCTTTGAAAACTGAATTTGAAAATAATTGCAAAGCTCGAAATATTTTATTGAGTGGGATTTCTCGTTCGGATTTTGATCATGTGTCGCATTTTAAAACTGCCAATGAGATTTGGAACGCTTTGCGTAATTTTCATCAAGGAACTTCCAACATTAAAGAATTGCGTAAAGATCTTTTCAAAAAAGATTACATAAAATTTGAGATGAAACCTGGAGAAACTTTAGATGACTATCTTGCTAGATTCAACAAAATTTTGAGTAATCTTCGATCTGTTGATTCTGCTTTTGAAGTTAACTACTCTCAATCCGAAGTTTCTCGCCACTTTTTGAATGGTCTTGACATGTCTATTTGGGAGATGAAAGTTACATCAATTCAAGAATCTATTGATATGTCTTGTTTGACTTTGGATTCTCTTTACACTAAACTCAAAACTCATGAGATGAACATTCTTTCTCGAAAAATTGATCCTAAGTCTAGTGCTTTGGTTTCTTCTTCTTCTTCATTGGATCTTGGTGTTTCTTCGTCAACTTCTATTGCTCTTGCTTCCATTAATGCCACATCCGATGATCAACTCGAACTACTCGAGGAGGAGGATTTGGCTTTGGCTATTAACAAGTTGTCTCGAGCTATGAATAATGTCAAGAACAGGAAGCGTGGAGGACCCGTTCGATGCTTTGAATGCGGAGAGTTGAATCATATCAAGTTCAATTGTCCTAACCGCAAGAAGGCGAACAAGGAGAAAGAAGAAGACAAGAAGGAGTTCAAGAATTTCAAATCGGAGAAAAAGAGAAGTTGCGTGCAGATGCTAATTCGAGAACTTTTAGAAGCTTGTGCAGACGAATCAGACTCAGAAAAAAGAGCAATGGCAAAGGTAAGCATGTTATTGATTTAGCTTTTGTTGCTCGCAATGCAAGTTCTGATGTGGATGAATCTGATAGTGATACTGAAGAAAAACTTAGCTATGATCAATTAGAACATGCTGCTTTCAAATTTGCGGAGAAACTTAAAACATATTCTAATTTGCTTGATAAGAGGGATCACACTATTGAGATTCTAAATGCTGAAATTGGTAAATTAAAATCTCTAATTCCTAATGATGATGATTGTAAATCTTGTGAAGTTTTATTTTCTGAAGTTAATGCTTTACGAGATGTTAATTCTGTTAATTGCTTGAAATTGGAATCTGAGATTGAAAATACCAAAAAGCTTGAGTCTTCTTTTGATCTTGGATTTGCTTTGCATGCTCGTGTTGTTGATGAATTAATGTTGACAAAGAATATTTTGAAAAAATATAAAACTGCTTTATGTGCAAGTTCTTTGTTCAATGTTTTGTGTGCGAAAAAGATTAAACAACACAAGGATGTTTTGATTTCTCAAAATTGCTCAAAGTGCTTTTTGAATGAGATGAAATTGAAAGATGCTTTAGAACGTGTTGAGTACATGGAAAATATTGTAAAACAAGATGAAGTACTTTCTTGTTCTAAGTGTCGCAAAAATAAAGATGTTTTGGTTGATTGTGAAAGTTGTGCTAATTTGGAAAAAGAAGTTTCTTATTTAAAAAGTTCTTTGGAAAAGTTTTCAGATGGTAAAAATAAACTTAACATGATTTTGGATCAATCAAAAGTGAGCACTTTCAATTGTGGTGTAGGTTTTAATACTAATGCCTATTTTACAAATCACCAACCTGCTGTTTTGAGCATAACTGAAAAAGGTGATGTTTTGACAAAACCCGAACAAAAGAAAATGATTTTTAAATCCGGTGAAATTTTGGCTTCTCTTCCTTCAATGATTCAAGAGAAAAAGTCTTTCAAAACCATCTATTTCAAAACCATCTACTTCAAAAACTTCTTGTCGTGAGAAGTATACTTGTTCTTTTTGTGGAAAAGATGGACATTTGGTTGGTTTTTGTTTTAGACTTGCTCATAAACAGAAAAAAGAAAGAGAAATTGCTTTTGCTAAACAACGGTGGCAAAAATCGGGTTTTGGATCAAGGAGCTCGGTTAGATCGACACTGACCAGTCGGTCAGACCGGCCACGGCCAGCGGTCAAACCGCAAGTGTACCGACGGTCAGACTGGCAGCCAGGTCCGGTCAGACCGCAGGGACAGCAATGGTCAGACCGGCTACAGGGCTATTTTGCGCGTAATTTAAATCGGACTTTTGTGAAGCATCAAGGTAAGTTTTCAGGTAAGTCTGATTCTGATTTTGTTCGTATATATGTACCTACTGGTTCTATTGGTCGTGTGACTCAGTGTTGGATTCCAAAATTTCTTATTTCTAATCCCAACACGGAGGCCTCGACATTTTCTCATTCGTAGGTATTTTTACGGCATACTCCCCATGTGCGTTAAATTTTGAGACGACGGTTGCTTTTCAAGGTAACATCAAGGTAATTTTGGATTGATATAATTTTGTTCTACTCTCTCGATTATTAGCTTTTCATGTGCTAGTTTGTGAGATAGTAGTTTTGGTTAATTTAAATGAATATATGTCAATTCATGCGAACCTTGGTGATATCATTGGCAATTGAATGTCTTTTTAAAATCTTTGATTTCTTCTTGATTTTTCTTCGAGGGAAATTGGAGGTTAATTTGAGGGGGAGTTTGTGCTTTTTCATGCATTCATGTTTATTTTTATGTATTTGTTTATAAATGTGAAAATAAATATAATGATAAAAAGAGAGCTTTGTCTTATATCTTTAGTATATTCTTGTGCATGCTAGCAAAATAATTGAGGTTTATTTGTTGCTATGTTAGCTTGTATGCATTTTAGTCTTTTCATGAAGCTTAAATATTACTTTTAAGTGAGATGATGCATGACACTAATTCTTTTACTTGAATTAAGAAAATATGCAATATTGATGCTAGCATATTGATTGAATGATGAATGTTTATATATATATGCTTTATTGATTTGTTATTCCTCAAATAGCTTTTAAATGCTCAATGTACAAGAGAATAAAAAAATATTTATGAGTGAAAAAAATGAATACTGAATCCTTGGAAACAGTCTTGACGACAAGGACGTATTCGATGTGAGCAAAAATAATGGGTGCCGAATCCTTGGAAACAGTCTTGACGACAAGGACGTACCCGGAATAATTGAGAGAAAAAAATATGAGCAAAAAGACGCTCAAATAAAAGTTAAAAATTCTCTTGATTGTTTTGTGTTAAAGCTTATTTGAGAAAGAGTGATAAATGCAAGAGGTGTATATGTATAGATGTTTATTTTTCAACCTATGTGCTTGTGAATATGTTGCATTCTAAATCGTTGGAAATCATGAATCTTTATTGTTGATTTGAACTTAATTGTAATATCTTTGATTCATGTTTATACTATAATGCATGCTTGTTAACTAGTTAATAAATTTATCTCTTTATCTTGCAAAACATGATCATGAATTGCTTTTGGTATATTTTAAAGCTCTCGATGAAAACATAGAAAATAAAAAATAAAAATTCATGTTGGTTATGACAAGAGTAAATCATGATATCATTGCATTTATGCTACATTTTTTTTCTCTTTTGCATTCTTGATGAAATCATTGTCAAAGGGGGAGAAATATACAAAACGCATGCTTTTTGAAAGGGAGAAAATTGATTTGCTTCCATTTTAAAAATAGTTGATTTTGAAGTTTTGGATTACAAATATGGGAAATTCTTTCTTTTAAAAAGGGGGAGAGTTTTCTTTTCGTCACGTTTGTGATTTTTGAGCCGTCTGAGCTTTTTGATTCGTTTTTGTTTTTCGTTTTTCAAAAACACTAAATTGCATTTTGAAGATGTTGCCAATGTGTTCATCAAGGGGGAGATTGTTGGATCATGTGATGATTTTGGTGATGAACAATTGTCAAAGGTAAGTGTTTGTGAAAATACGGAGTTGTGTTTTCAGACGATGAATAGTGTTTGTGCTGACGGTTGTGCACCGGTCAGACCGGGCTAAGGCGGCCGGTCGGACCGGAGGTATGCGAGCGGTCAGACCGGCCGTCACGCGGTCTGACTGGTAGAGGCAGCCGACTTCCTGTCGGTTTCGTATTTGGATGTTTCCTTCGTGGATTTGACTTATAGATGGTTTCTATACGTGTGGATACTAGTGTTATGCTAATGTGAGTCAAGTTGGGGATAACTTGCACTCGAATATGGAGTTTCTTTGTTGTTCATGTGCAGGTGTTGCTTGAGGCCATGGGAGTATAGCCGGTGATGGATCGAGACTAGGCTTGGGAGAAGTTGAGGTCCAGACGGTCGAGGATATCACGCAGGATGCTCAGGCTAGAGAACAATGCATGTGGAGGTGAAGGTTTCCATATGGCGTACACGTGGTGTTGTATGCGTATGGAAAGCGGAGTCAAATTTGGTAGGAGTCCAAATTTGGATAGTGTTGAGTTTGTTGCTTGTATGGGAGGTTTCCTATGGGATTAGGACTTCTTGTATGAGTAGGATTCGTGGCTAGGGGCAGCCATGATGAGGGTATAAATAGTGGGGCAGGGTGTTGTCTCTCTGTGGGAGTTATATCGAGTTTTAGATCAAGCTTTTAGATCTTGGAGTTAGGGTTTTGATATTGGTCAAAATTGTGGAGAGGAGTGCTGTGGTTGCACTTTGTAAACACTTGTTGATGCAATAAAGTCAAGAGATTTGATCTACATCTTCGTGTGTTTTTCTACCGGCGTTGTTCTGGATCTCGACGGTCAGACCAAAGTACTACGGGCGGTCTACCCGACGAGAGGCAGCGGTCCAACCGGTGACACAACACCGGTCAGACCGGCGGCGTTTTGACAGCAGTGGCGGCGGTGGCGATATACATCGAAAAGAGGGAAACTTTAATTTCCGCTTAAAGTTTTTGGTTTTTGGTGTTACAACCATTCACCCCCCCTCTGGTTTGCTTGGTATTTGGGATTCGATCCTACACAAGCTTCGCCAAGGGGTATGGAACAGAGGAGGTCATTGAGTTCTGCATAGAATTTATTAAAGACCTTCATCCAATCGGGGTGCCCGAATCAAGCCACGAAGGGAGACTATGTTGAAAGGGGACTCTTAGGGTGAGTTCTTTACCCAACTTTTCCCACTCACATCTCTCTTTTTTCACGCGCACGCTTTTCAAACTGCTAAACGGTGTGTTTTTTGCAAAAAAGTTTCTATACAAAAGTTGTTTTAAAAAATCATATTAATCCATTTTTTTTAAAAAAATTAGTAAATACTTAATTAATCATGTACTAATGAGTCGCTCTGTTTTTCGTGCAGAGAGAATATTTTCTCAAAACTTCCAAACGAACACAGCCTTAGAAGGAAAGCAATAATGACTGTAGATAAAAATTTATTTTGTAAAGCACATTTCACGTTTTTGCAACAATCTTCATTGGTGGCTTCTTACATCGAGGAGCACTTGGCGATTGTTCACTCCAAAAATGTCGGAAAGTCCGATGCCTAGATTACACGCCATCACATTGATACTTTCCCTGCTTGATTGCGATAACATCTCATGGGTAACAAGACGATTGACCAACAACTAGCCTTCTTGGCGAGGGGACCATCTTGCTCGATCTTAACATTCCAAGGATATGAAATCAATGGGTATACATTTTACACAAGAGCCCAAGACACAAAAAGCACGAACCAGAACAGTATACATTTTACACAAGAGCCCAAGACACAAAAAGCATGAACCAGAATAGTGTTGTTCGTATCGATGCCATGAGATACGATGGGACAACCAACACGTATTATGGTGGCATTGACGAGATATGAGAACTCGACAATGGACCTCTAAAGGTGCCTCTGTTTCGGTGCCAATGGGTTAGGCTAACTGGTGGAGATGTAACGATTGATGACAGTGGGATGACAACGGTTGACCTTAACAAGGTTGGATACTCAGACGAACCATTTGTCCTAGCCAATGATGTAACGCAAGTTTTCTACGTGAAGGACATGTCTAGCAAACCAAAGAAGGGGAAAGGGCCTGACGAGCCAAAGCACCACTTGGTTCTCCTAGGCAAAAGGAAAATCGTCAGAGTCGAGGACAAGACTGATTAAGATTACGATCAGTTTGACGGGCAACCACCGTTTGCGGTTACGGTTGACCCAAGCATCCTCCTATCAAATGAGGACACCCCTCACTCACACAACGATCATAGTGAAGGAACATTCGTGAGGAGAAAGTACGTGAGGTCAACCATCACGTTGTAAATTATTTTTAATGTAATAATGACCTAGGTTATTGATGGACGGTGTAAATTATTTTGAATGTATTGAATGATTTAAATCAGGCATAAAATTTTTATATATGATTATTTAAATTTAAACTATAAATTTTAAACTATTTAAATCGGGCATATGTTATTTATATATGATTTTTAAAATTTAATAACAATTTTAAACTATTTAAATCGGGCATATGTTATTTATTTATGATTTTTAAAATGTAATAGCAATTTTAACTATTTGAAATGGCTTGTTATTGTAGTTTTTAATTATTTAATTTTTAGTCCCGGTTGTTAACCCTAGCCAGGACAAAAAATTTTTGGAAATAGCAAGAAAATATCTTTAGTCCCGGTGAGTGGAAACAACCAGGACTAAAGCTCCCATCTTTAATCCCGGTTGTTTCCACCAATCGGGACTAAAGCTCCCGGGGTATATATAGTAAGGCGCATCGTCTTCTCCGATATCTTCGTTGATATCTTTTCTCCGGACTTAGTCATTTTCACCGATATCTTCGCTGAGCACCATCACCGGCTAGGGTCTTCGTCGTTGCCGCTGCTGTCACCTTGCCATCGTCGTCATTGTCGCCGCCGCCTACGCCGTGCGTCGCCACCCTCGCCGCCGCATTTGCCTCAAGGTTAGGCCCAATATCTCGGCCACCTCTCCTTCTCCAATCTCTCTCTCTCCTCTGGGCTGCCGCCGTCGCCACTGATCTTCTGTCGCACCATCGTTGTGTTCGTCGTTGCCGCCGCACGCTGCCACCGCCGCCGCCGCCACTGCCAACGCCGCCACACCACTGCCGCCATGGTCGACGCCGGCCGCTGTGCGCCAAGAAGGTGTCACCGCTGCCACCGATCTTCTGTCGCACCGTCGTCGTCGTCGCCGCCGCCGCCAGCGCACGCCGCCACCACCGCCACCACTTGCAGACGCCGCCACGCCACTGCCGCCATGGCCGACGCCGGCTGCCACGCGCCAAGAAGGTGTCACCGCCGCCGAGCGCCACCACTACCGCCGCCACTCCTACCACCACCGCCGCACCTGAACGACCGAACGTGAACGAACGAACGACTTTAATGAGTCTAACGAGTTTCACAACCAAACGAGTTTAAGGAGCAAACGAGTTTAACGAGTTTAGCGACTTTCACGACCGAACGACTTCAACAATTTTCACAACTTTCACGACGTTCACGACCGAACGACTTTAACGACTTTAGCGACTTTCACGACTGAATGACTTTAATGAATTTAGCAACTTTCACGACCGAACGACTTTCACGACTTTAATGAGATTAAGGACCAAACGACTTTCACGACCGAATGACTTTCACGACTTTAACGATTTTCACAACCAAACGAGTTTAACGACTTTAACGAGTTTAAGGACCGAACGACTTTCACGACCGAACGAATTTCACGACTTTCAGTACCGATGTATATGCAATCTACATGTTTTAACTAATTATTTTTTTATTGTCAGAATTACCTGGTCCAGCTGCTGACCGCCGACGTCACTCAAGCTTACGTGGTCCCAAGGCCTCCAAGCAAAACTAAGGCAAGTTATATGAAACTATAAAATTTTTCGTACATTCCTATGAAATGTATTAACTGTATTTAAATTGTACACATGTAGGTTTCATATTTATTAACTAGGTGAAATTTAATGTAGGTTTCATATTTCTTAGGTAGGTGAAAATTAGCTGGTCATCGTAGTTCTTGAGAATGTCATATATATAACAATATATCTTGTTCATGTTACGAACAGATGGCCGATCGCGATGATGAACAGATCATCTATGACCAGATCACAGAGGGCAGCAGCCAATACTGGGTGGACGAGGATGAGAACGAGGACCCTAACCAGTATTTGAACTAAAAGGGCAACGAGAAGGGTAATGAGAAGAGAAATAAGGAGGGGCACGAGGAGAATAGTGACAGCCAACCGGCCGTTGGAGAGAAGAAGGGATGCGGACAATGAGGTGCCACGAGGAAGGTGGAGGGGACACATTATTACTGAAGTGAATCCAGACAGCCGACCAATTGCCCCTGTCGATGCAACAACGAAATTTGTGTCACACAACGGTTGGGTTGTGAGGGATCACATGCCCATCAGCATAGTAAACTAGCGCCAAACAAGGGCACATGGGGATGAGGAGGAATAACCTTATCTTCCTGATACAGGGAAAGAAATGTTGTGGACCACGATGCTTGAGACATTCATGGTCCCTGAGGTAGAAAAACAAAAAGTGAAGGATTGGACTTTAAAGAAGATGACCGAACAGTTCCGGCAGTACAAGAAAGATTTGTACAAGAAATATATCGTGAAGGGCCTGACACCTGACTTTGATAAAATGACCAAGCTGAAGGATCATTGGGATGCATTTGTCGCATACAAGACAGGGGAGCAAGGGCAACGACAGATAGAAAAGAATAAAGCCAATGCCGCTAGAAAGAAGTACCATCACCGGCTAGGGTCAGGCGGCTATAAGAAGGCAGTGCCGAAGTGGGAGAAAATGGAAGCAGGGTTGCTAGAAAGAGGTATCGTTCCAGCCACAGCCGATTGGCCGGAACGATCAAAGCATTGGTACTGTGCTCACGGTGGAATGCTCGATCTTGGTGATGGCTCCCTGATATTCAGCGATGAGATTCACGAAGCAGCAAGCCGACTGATGGAAGCAGTAGAGGCCTGTGCTCAGGGAACATTTAGTCCCGACAGAGAGAAGGACGAGTTTACGCTCACACTGCATAATGACGAGCATCCAGGCCAAACGCGAGGAAAAGGATTGGTTCCATGGAAATTTGGATTTCAAGAGGACATCCACACTTACAAGAGTCGCATGAGGAGCAAAAGAGATACTGAGGCGAAGTTAACAAATCTTGAGTATAGGGTTGCGACTCAAGAGTTAAGGATGCAAGAGGAGGTGGAAAGATGGGTGGACCAGCGCTTGGCCGAACAGCAGAGGGAGCAGACCCAACAACATGTTCCTCTCGTCATGGTGAGCCCCTCAGGCAATCGCAACAGCTGCACTTCTACAGGGCAAGTAGGAGAACATGGCAAGGAAGCTACAGCAGGGCCAGCTCATGACGAACCACCGTGCCCCATTGATGAAATCACGCAGCGGACACCATGTGAGCTGCATAGTCCGTTTTAGAACATATCACTCAAGGTATGCTCATAGTTTTATGATATATGCCTTGTACATTGCGAAAGTTGGTGCACATGTTAATTACTAATTAACCTCAATTCTCGTGAAGGTGGCGTCGGGCATGGCCATACCAGTGGACCCTTTAGGGACATACCATTGCAGGCCGATGCCACTTGGATACTCAAGGGTCGAAGTAGAACTGGTGGAACGAGGGTTCGAGGACCTCGAGCTGGACATCCCAGGAGGAGACAGGGAGACAAAACTAGGAGACATAGCCCATGCCACTATACTATGGTGCAAGCGCTACATCGTGTTTCCCGGGCGAGGAGCGATGTCCGTTCCTACATCTCCTTCGCCTGCACCGTCTCCTCCGCCTCCTCCGCCTGCACCGTCTCCTCGGCGAGCACTGACTCCTCCGAGGTCTCCGCCACGGGCATCGTCTACTCCATCTTCAACGCCACAACCAGCTGCAAGTACAAGAAAGACTTGCCCACCTCGTCCCGTGCTGTCAAAGTCCAGCGTACAAACGAAGAAGCCAAGACTTGACGAGCCTAAGCTCCCCGCTCTCAAGACTAGGGCATACGACCGCACTCCCGAGGAGACTGACGAGATCGTAAGAGCGCAAGTAAAGGCGCACTTCAAGCCACGAAGTCCAGTAAAGAAGATTCCTATAGACCTGTCATCTAAGGAGTTCTTTAAGAAGATGAACACATCGGTAAAAAAGACCTTACTATCCGACTATGACCGATCAATAACGAAGTCTTTTAAGAAGGCAAAAGGAAAGTCCAAAGAGGTCCCTCAGCTAGGAAAGCAACCAAAACAATCGATTGATCCGTTGCTATTGCCAGGTGAAATGGAGAAAAGACAATTTATGGCAGAGACGGGACTAAACAGGGAGCAATTGCTGGCCGACGCACCAATAAAAATGCAACAGCAGAGGATCTGAAATACAAATTTACCCTTGGTGAACCACTTGTCAAGCCTGATTAGGTTCAAACCCTCTCTACACAAATGTACCGATTCCATCAATACTACATGGAAAAATCAGCCACCAGAAGAGTGATGTTCGGTGCGAGGGTAAAAAACTCAGATTACTTCCAAGGAGATGAAGAGTTGTGGGTCCGTTTCCAGGAAATCTTCGACGTGTACCATCGAGATGCCCTCGACATCTCTCTTCTCAGTCTATGGGTTCTGTAAGTATTGTTTAATTAATTTTATTTCGTTCCTTAGCTTCTTGTATGTAGCATCGAATGATTGCAGTGTGCGGATAGTTGATGAAAACATCCGTTTTTCCCGTTCTAGAATGGAGATTCAAATATACCGTAAGCAGGGAGCTTTTAGGGTTGGATTCATGGACCCCCGCAAAGTTAACACTACGGTGATAAAATATTTTGAGCAAGAAACAGAGGATAATATTCTCCATTTCCTGGTGCAACAACATTTCAAGACCTTCATACTATTGTCGTACAACACCTCGTGAGTTTTTACCTCCTTTCGTACCAATTTCCCTCTCGTACTTATACCGTGACATATATATCATCTCACGCAATTTGCAGATTCCACTGGGTTCTTTTTGTTATAGACCTTTCTAAAAGCAAACTCCATGTCTATGACTCAATGGTTAAACTGAAGGAAACTTTCACCAAAATTTTTGAAGTGCTAGACAGGTATTGTCATCCATTGCACTGTCATTATGAGTGTTCCTATTCTACTATATTTGCGGATCTCGGATAATTAATCATAGCTTGCAACTGTGCATAGGGCATGGACACGGTTCCGTACACTCGTTCACGGGAATTTTAAAGAAAAACTAGATGTCAGGATGAACTTTCCGGTGACTACATGCTCCAAAATTATATTGAATCATTTAATTTGTTCTAAAATAAATATATATATTAAATCTGTCGTTTCGATCTCCTTTAGTGTCCAAAACAGAAGTAAGAGACGAACTTATGCGGCTACTATGTTTGCAACTATATTCATACCATAACACATGGAATCAACAGTGACAAAGATCTCGATGTACGTAAACATCATTCATACATTATGTCTCAATTTCTTATTGATTTCATATATTTATATCTCATTTTTTGAAATGATAGATTCTTTGGATGATGGAGCAACTCCCTTACGATGCATTTATACAGGCCATTCAAGAACAACTGATGGAATTTATCGTGGATCAGGTTATTGATCCCGTGGGAGAATTTCACCACGATGGAAAACCGATTTGTCAACACCACCCATAATTAGAATAGAAGGATTGTAATATATATATACATACCATAGATTTTATGTGTATATGTAATTACTTATATGTTTGTATATATTTTGGTAATCTATATATGTATATATTCACTTATGTGTCTCTACATGTTTTGGTTATACATATATACATATGTAATATATATATATAGATGTATTTATACATATATATATATACAATATATATGTATAAATACATTTATTACATATATATATATATAGTATATTATTGTGAGCCCCCGGTTTTGTATACCGGAAACCCCATGTGTATTACAATACCATTCCCTGGATCAGTAGATGGTATACACATGACACAGTTGTATATCACAAGCTGACATCGTCATACAGGTCTTACAATCTATTAATAATACAAGGATAGCCCAAATGGGATCCGAATAGACCAAGCATGGTCGACAACAGCACAAAATACCAACACAAATAAATGAAGAAGCAGAAGCGAAGCAGCGGCGGTCCATTTTATCCCACACGCATCGACTGGTGAACCTAGGTCCCTATTCCGCCGTCCTTGGTAACTCTTTGCCAACATAGCACATGCACAGATCAACACCAACACCTTTTTCTAAAAAAAATTAAATAAGCAACAGTGAGTACTAACCGTACTCAGCAAGCCACCACTACAGAATGCATATAATGTTCATAGGGGTTCAAGGATGGCTTGGTTTATTTGCATAAAGCTAGTTTTCACAAATTATTTCACAAACCTATGCCATAACAGTTTTAACTGAAAACCATGTTAAGTTGAAGTTGTCATTAACCTGCGAGGGTTCATCCACCTTCCCCAAGCCCCGCTTGGTCCGGTTTACCCTCGCATCCGATTTCCACAGTTTTAACCACTACGACCTTTTTGCACATCAGGCAAGGTCACACCTTCCATACCCATCATATTTTAATCAATATTACAAATTGACGAGGCTAGTCAAGAGTAATGCAAGTCCCAACGCTCATTAACCGCGAGCACGACTATTCGAATAGTTTAATTTACTCACACTGCAGTGGATGTACGCTTTTAATCCCACACTCCGTGACGCACCCAACACATGAGACTTGTCACGGCCCGGTTTTTCAGCTACCCTCGCATGGCGACACCCGCTCCAAGGACTATGAATCCCCATTGCACCCCCGGCGCCACATTCCTACCTCGAGCCGGTTGTGAGGGGAGTCCTGGCGCTCCCGAGATTGAAGGTTACATTATACATATATAAAGCTTGACGTCATTAAACCACACACTTCTACATTTCCACACCGATATCCAGAACCGACCATGTCTGGGGTGCCACCCCACGAGAATAACCTAGTCCACCGGGTCTAACCCCACTCAAGAAGTGTGGTCGTACTCGGTTCGTTTCCTGCTTAGCTTCTTGACTCGGTCCTTAACTGACCAGGGTCGGCGGCTTACCGTTCCCAGAACCACCCATATTCTATCCGTGCCACCCCAGTCGAAATCACTTTTGTTTAATTAAGTTTCTGGGTTTTCACAAAGATTTTCATGCTGTGGGTGGCGCTTATGTCTCCACCCGATCTCTATCAATCACTCCCATTGAGTGATCAGTATAACCACATCCACATATCACACATATGGAGTGTATAACGTCTATGTACGCAGGGCTAAGCAGTGAATAAATAATCACGCGTAAAGTAATATTCCCAGGTAACAAAGGTGTGTAAATACATAAGGATAAACAATGTCAAAGGTAAGGCTTAAGCAAATGTAGGTACGCATTTTATAATTAGTATGCAATTTTATTTGTAATCAACACATTTATAAAAATAGGATCAACATGTTCAAGGAAGGGGGCGTAGTGACTTGCCGTGCTCACTTGGGGGTTCGTTCTCAATTAGCTCAGTTTCTTCCTCGCAGATGTACCCTGTCCGGTTGAATACTAATGTCACAAACTACTCGCTAACACAAAAAGAGCCAAAAATTCCAGAACAATCAAAAAAAATAACCAAACCAGTGCCATTGCGTAGATTTTGATTTTAGAAAGATTTTGACAAAAGTTTCGTTCAAATCCGACTTAAAACGAGGGAGATACGGAATTCAAAAGATTGGAAAAGTTTTAAAACAAAGAAAAGGGAAAAGGTCTGATGGGTGGGACCGCCCTTAGCTCCTCACGTACAGGTTTTGTTTTTAAATGGGTGTGCGCATGGGGAGGTGAAGGGCTTGGGCGAGCTACAAGCATGCATGCATATGCATACACACGGCTAGCTAGCTGCATGCATGTGAGCTGCTTGCATGCATGCACACGTACAGCCAGCTAGCTGTATGGCGTATGCATGGCCGGCGGCACAGCGGCGATTGCTGCGGAGGGCAACCGTGCAGGGAACGGGTACGGTGTTGCGCCTCACGACATCACCGTGTCACGGCAACAACGGCGGTAAGAAAACAAAAGCAAGAGAAAGAGTAGGAGAGGAGCTCACCTTGCGGCAGCCGGGTAGCGGCACACCGAGCGATGGTCCTCACACGAAACTACGGTCGTCGATGTACAGCCTGGGGACGGTCGACCCGCGGATCGTCCTCACACACCACGTGTTCGATCGGTGGTAACAAACGAACACACAGCGTTAAGGAATAAATGTTAGCGGGTTAGTGCAGGTTAGGGGTTAGGGGTTAGCGAGTTAGAGGTCAGTGAGTCAGTAAGTGAGAGTGTCAGCAGGTTAGTGAGTCAATGGGTCGAATGTTAGATGTTAGAAGTTAGCCGTTCAATAAGTTAGTCGTTCTCGGGGTTCAGATGACGGCGCGGCGCGCGGCGACGTCGTCGCCGGAAGCAGTACCGGGGAGGAGTATTAGATTTTATCTTTTTATTACCAACCCAACAGGAATGAATGACTTGGGGAGACAAGATGGATTTTAATAGAGGGTGTTGGGTGAGTAGAGGGATATATGTTAGACTTTGGTGAGGAGGATGGCTTGTTGGTGGACTTCAGCCTAGAGGATATGATATAGACTTTTTGCAGAAATGGATTTTCTTGGGCTCGGCCCGAGGAAATTAGGGAGGTTTTATGGACTTTTGGATAGATTATCAGGCCGGTTGGCCCAATGAATGCGGGGATCTTTTGTAGACTTCTTGTGGAGGACTTATGGGCTTGGCTCGACAACGTGAGGGAGGTGATATAGACTTTTTGAAAGCCTTGGTCAAGATGGGGACCACGGGAAGAGAATAAAACGTGGGTCCCACCTCCTTTTCTTTTTCTTTTTCTTTTTCTTTTCTCTTCCCTTCTCCTTCTTCTCTCTCCTTCTTATCTCTTTCTTCTCCCTCCTCCTTTCTCTGTCTCTGTTTCTTCCTGGGAGGAGAGGAGGGTGCCGAGCGGGAGGGCGCCGGCGGTGGGGCGGCTGGGCGCGGCGCGGCGAGCGGCGACGCGGCGGGAGGCCGGGGCGCTGCGGCGTGACGGCAGGCACGCGCGGCACGGCGCACGGGCGGCTAGGTGTAGGGCGCGGCTGCGGCGGCCACGGGCGGCTGCAGCGCGGCGCGCGGCGGCCGGGGTACAGCGGCTGCGGCGTCGGTGTGCGGCTACGGCGCACGGCCTGGGAGGCGGCTGAGCGGGAGGAGGTCGGGGGCATCGGTGGCCCGGGGCGAGCGGCGCGTCGTGGTCGCGGCGCTAGCGTCTGACGGCGCGGGCGTGCTCGGCTGGGAGTCGTCCCGGAGCAAGCCGAGGCAGCTGCGGGTGGTTCTCGCGCGGCCGGTGTGGCCGTGCGCGGCGACAAACAAGGATGGCGAGGTGGTGGCGAGCTGCTGTGGCATGGCGGCTGGTATAGCCGTCGCTCGACCTAGCGGCGCGGATGGCTTCGAGGAGAAGGATGGAGGCGAGGGCAGTGGTGTGCAGTGGCGTGGGGTTGGTTCACGCTTTCGGCGTGGACCAGCGTCTGCGGCTGCTGGAGTGCGAGGAGGCGATGCGATGGACCAGGAGCAGCGGCGTACGCACGGGCGACAACTAAGAGGCAACGCAGTGACCGCCGGACACTGGGCTTCCCCCGGGGCGCGTGTCAGGGGCGGATGGGATGGATGGCGTCGACGCGGGGCCGGGTGTCGACATCGCCACAGGGGAGAGAGGGCCAGGCACGCACAGGTGGTTTGTGGACACGGCTTTGCTCTTTCGGTGTGGACTTCTCTCACTGTGTTGCCGGTGTTTTGGGGGAAGGCCTCGGTGGACTGGGAGCTTGGGGCAGGGGGAGCCGTGGGGGCTTCGGGCGCTTGCAGGCATTCCGTCGAACACCTGGCGTGCAAGCTGGCTGAGGAAGAGGGACAAGAAACAGACTTGTTTCGCTGGGCAGGCCTTAGGCCAGGGGAAGGGGAGAGTACTAGGCTGGCCTAGAGGGTGATGGGGCTGGCCCAATAGGGAGAGGGAGGGAGAAAAGAGTTGGGCCGAAAAAGGAAGGAGTCCAAAGGAATAGGATGTTTTGTAATTTTATAGGAATTTGGATTATGGAATTTGAATGAGATTTTGATTGGACATTAAATTCCAATATTGTAAAGGACTGTATAAATGGACATTTATATTTGAGTTTGAATTACAATTGGACTGTTAAGTATGCTCTTGAATTTAATCTGGCATTTAGATGGGCAAGGATCAGACTTAGAGATTTCCCCGAATTTAATCGGATGGATGGACTGTGTTACCGAATCAACGTTCGATATACGAATTCATCGGTAGTCCTAGGATTCCGAGGAAAGGACTAAATTAGGGAATTTTGAATAAAATGATTTATGAGGAAAAAGGATACGAACAGAGAAAATTTCGATTAAACAGAGTTGGGTTTATTATTCAATTGTGGTAGTCGAGGATGCCAAGGAGGGACGTGACATTTCGATAATTGACAATAGCTCTCGAGACTTTGATTAGAGAACCGCAATTACCAGAATAGATGGATGGTCGAGAAGACAAAGGAGGGATATTACCCCGAGAGGTGTTCAATTCAGGAAGAGGATCGATTTACGAAATTTGAACACTAAGGAATTCAATGCATGGCAAGAATTTAGGTTCTCAAGGATGGATTTAATCAAGATCTTTGGCACATAAATCTAAATACACTCAAAGGACCAAATTTTTGAAAATAGGTTTTTAATAAAAAAAAATTTTCGACGGGCGAAAATCGAGGCGTTACAATTATATATATCATGGATATATATGTATTTATACATACATATATATATATATATATATGCATAATATATAAACAAGCAGCAAGCAACATATGCAAATTAAAAAAAATGTAAAAACATCTCTTTAGCCCCGGTTGGTGTGGATAAAAATCCATCTTTAGTCCCGGTTGGTAACAACAACCAGGGCTAAAGATAGATTACCAACCGGGGCTAAAGATGAATCTTTAGCCCTGGTTATTTCAACCGGGACTAAAGATAGGCATCTTTAGTCCCGGAATTGGCGTCCCGGTTTGCAACCGGGGATTAAAGGGGGTTGCAAACTGGGACTAAAGATGAATTCCCAGTAGTGTGAGCATTAAAGATGATTTTATGAAATTCTGTTCCAAAAGGTCAGTAATGGTGAAGATACCCTTTTCCAGGAGAAAAAGTGGCTGGGTGATTCATCACTTGCTGAGATGTATCCAGAATTGTACAATATAACTTTTTTCCCAAAAATATGAGAGTAGCTAAAGTTATTAACGGGGGACTGGATGGGCTACAGTTTAGGTGAAATCTAACAGAAGGAAAAGCTACTGCCACTACTACAAAAACAGTTTTTCTATGCGGGCCGAAAAGCATCTTCTCGTGCGAAAGGCCTGCCCGCACGCGCGAGAAGGTATGAAAAAAGACCATTTTCGTGTGCGGGCGGCCCAACCGCATGGGAAGATCGATTATCCCGTGCGGTCGGCTTAAGCGGCCCGTACGGAAAGATCTATTATCCCGTGCGGTCGAGTTAAGTTGACCGCACGGGATAATAGATCTTCCCGTGCGGTCGCGTTAAGTCGACCGCACGAAAAAACAAAAATTCAAAAAAAAAATAAAAACCCTAGCTATCCCGGCGGCGGCGGCACGGATCCGGCCGTCACGAGCGCACGATGGAGGAGGCGGCGGACTCCGTCGCGGCGGCAGGAGCGGCGTAGATCCAACAGTCTCCTCCTCCTCGTCGTCGTCGTGGGGCCAACGGCGCCGTTTCCGGCGGCCTCGTCCTCCTTGTCATTGGCGGCGACACCGGTGGGGACGGAGATGGCGCCGCTCCCGAGCGGCCCGCAGCCCGCCCGCTGTCGGCCGCAGCACGAAGTCTCGCTGCTGCCTCCCGCCACCACGTTGCCGCTCCTGGTCGTCGCAGGGAAGCGCGGGGCCGCGCCGCTGCTTGCCTGCTCCCGATCGCCGCCTCGTCGGTGGCGGCGCTGAGCCGGCCGCCTCTCGTGCCCAGTGCCCCATGTGCTCGGAGGAAAGGAGAAGAGAGGAGAGGAAGAGAGAAGAGAGAAGTGGAAAGAAAAAAAGAGAAGAGAGAATAAAAAGGAAAGGAAGAAAGAGTAGGTGAAAAATTTGAAGTGAGTGAGAGGGAAGGGGAGTTATTTTCCCGTGCGATCCACTTAAGCGACCGCACGGGAAAATCAATTTTCCTGTGCGGTCTCTTAAGTGGACCGCACGGAAAAATTCATTTTCCCGTGCGGTCCCTTAAGTGGGCCGCACGGGATAGTGTGACATTTCCCGTGCAGTCCACTTAAGGGACCGCACGGAAAAATCGATTTTCCCGTGCGGTCACTTAAGTGGACTGCACGGGAAAATGCCGCATCGGTTTTTCCAGGCGCGGCCACTTATGGCCCGTCTGAAAACTATTGGGGGCCTCGTCCAGGAAAATCGATTTTGTAGTAGTGTGCCTGGGGCAAGCTACATTGGGATTGTGAAAATGTTGTCCTTAACAATGAGAAGGATGCATTGGTGTGGGACTTAGATAAGAAAAAAATGTTTCTCCGTAAAATCTTTCTATTATGCTTCATAAAACAAAGTCTAAACTTTTCCCCTTTAGGAAATCATATTATTTTGTTAACATGATTTTAACAAAAGATAACTTGCTAAAAAGTGGTTGGAAAGGGAAGGAAAAGAAATGTCAGTTCTGTTGTGCTGAGGAAACAGTTGAACACCCATTTATTTCTTGTCCTTTGGCTAGATTTATTTGGAATGTGGTGCCTTTGAAAAATAAAATCTTAACACTCATCGTTTGTGGGGTGACTGGTTGCAAAGGTTTGAAAAAAAAAGGGCAAACCCTGATTGCAGTTTCAAAATCCAGAAATAATGCATGTTTTGAAAGAAAGTGGATTTCTCATCTCAATGAATTGATATATCAAATTTCTCAATGTGTTTCGTTGTGGATTATTTTGCATAGATTGGAGAGAAGAACAAACGGGCTGCAATGGGGGTGTTTGTGTTGAATCTAGAAATCGACAATACGAAAAGGAGGTGGAGTACGAGATCTAAAGTGCATAGACGAAGAGACAAAGGTTTAGATATGTTCAAGCCTTCTCGATGAGAAGTAATACTCTACTTCTGTTTGGGGATTATATCCATCAAGTGTTGTATTGATCTAACGATCGAGTTGTAAATATACCCTTGGAGGGCCTCCTGCTTGACTTATATAGGTTTGGGGGGGGGGGCAAGATTACAAAGATAGGAATCTAACCGGATATGGTATCGGTTTCCTAAATATACTCTACAGTATTACCGAACCAGGACTTTGGACCATTCCTTAATACACAAGAAAATGTAATACCTGAATCATGGTCCGTTACATATTCCATATACATAATCTATCCCCTATATCCAGTCGGATAGACCAACCGTGTAGGTACATGGTACCCATAATTTCCACAATAGCCCCTGAGACCTTCACGGTCAAAAAGATAATCTTCTCTCGAATCAAATTAATCCAAAGCCGAGTGTCTCCCGAGTGCTTTTACCAAATCAGAAGGATGTGTAGGGCTGAAAAAATTTCAAAGAATAACCAATAATATGTACCCAGGTGCATCGACCAGATGCACCTAATTAGGTGTAGCCCTCAACTATGTGGTTAGATTAACAAACTAATCATATAGTCAGGGAATAAATAATCTAATCAACCGAGTAGTTTTTGATAATTATAGTCAACCAAGTGACTTAATATTAATATATAGCACATATGATATGAATTCTCGAATAACATGATTCGAATGATATACCGACTGCCTTAAGATATATAACATGTATAGCCTAAAACCAATTTGCGTCTTTAAGAATCACATAGCAAAGGACTTTAACAACAAAACATTTTGCACAACGAGTAAAATAATTTTTTAAGGTACCGGGTTTACATTGTCCACATATTGCCAAGGCAAATATGCTCAAATCCCTAAAAGACACGCAATTTCACTACACCTGAAAATATATGGCATGCGTGGTATAAAATTCGAGTAAAATAATAGTCATAAATAGATTTACCAACCACCTGAATACGACAAAAATATATAATCAGCCTAAAGCCATAATATTAGTCTTTAAATAAAAATGCACACATATGTGGCCTAAAGCAATGATATAATATCCAATCAATTGGTTTGTAAAACTCAAACAGTGTCTTTAAGTTACAAAAAAGTTAATAGAATAGCCATATATAAAGCTTTACTATTTGCCACCTTTTAAATTGCATTATACCAACTCCTAAAAAGTTATGTAATCAGCTGTATAAAAGGATTTTAAGGTATTGGACACTTGAGCACGCGCATATTGCCAAGAACAAATATGCCTAAGTCTCTAAAGGCACGTGACAGGCCACACTTGGGAATATGGACTGTAAACACTCCATGGGCCTTGGCCCAAAGGAAATCATTTACCGACACTCTTAAAATATTTGCCAAAACCGCTCATCATCCTGTCTGCCGCTTCATCTTCCCCAAAAAGCCCTTTCGTGCTCATGTTCATCGCCGCCACCGTCAAAGCTAGGTTAGTATTTCCTCATGCATCTAGCTGCAAAAGCACCCTAGATCTCATGGAAATCCGACGCAAGTTCCTTCCCTCATCATCCATCCCCATATCCAGAATCAAACAACCCAAATCCAAGCTTTCTCCCATTTCATCCACGGCAAAGAAGAGAGAAATCCTCTTTGACTAATGGGCGACCACAGATGTCAAAGAAAGGCACCTCCTGGAGATGGTGAAGGACGGCGTGTTGCCAGCGAAAGAGATTATCGAGTGGTGACTAGCAGCCGATGAAAAGTTCCCCACACCCAACACGGGTGAGATCATTGTTTTCACTCATTTCTTCTATAGCGGTTTCGGTCTTCCCACCTCTGATTTCTTCTATGGTTTTCTTGATTTCTATGGGATTAAGATTTATCATTTTAACCTTAATTCAATCCTCCACATTGCTATCTTTATCCATCTTTGTGAATCTTTTCTTGGAATCTTCCCTCATTTTAGCCTTTTTCGTCGCCTTTTCTACTTGAAAGCTCAGCAATCCAAAGAAAACCCTTGTATAGTTGGAGGCTGAGGCTTCCAATTGCGACGAAATCTTCAGAAATTTTGTTTCTCCTTGCCTCTCAAATCTTCAAACAAGGGATGACATTCCAACTGGTTTTATGTCTCCAATCCTCCTTCTTACCTTCCCGACTTCATCTGACTCCCACCTATTCATCAACCTTAGTCGAACTCCCTTCCTGAAAGCATAGAAAAAACCGAAGTTGATATCTTGCTGGCCCGGATAGCTGAGATAAAGGGGCAGACAGACTACGCCACTCCCATCCCCGCGGACAGACTAACTAAGCGTGGTAGTCGAGTGAACGGGCTATCAAAAAGCTCTCGTTTTGTTGCGAGCTCCTTTCTCGAGGCAAGATAGTCAAGTAAGAAAATAGACCATAAGCCATCCTTTATCTTGTAGCCTGTCTAAGAAAGGAAAAGGCTTGAAAGGCGAGCAAATCACTCGACACTTCATCAAGTGCCAACTGGCTCCAGTAAAAGAATGATCCAAGTCAGCCTTTGAGTATGAAGGCCAGTCGGATCCCAATCGTGAAGACCCTCAATTCATCGACTTCGGAGTCATGTGTCAGAGGATGTACAAAGGTTTTTCTTTTGGGATAATTGTAGATTACTTCCATAAGCTCCCGGTCACACCATTTTGCCTACTTCATCCTCCTACTCCGATATATGGACTTTACTGCTCGTTAATAGTTCAATATTTTCAATTACTGCAAATCTTGATCATTCTCTTTTGTGCAAGAAAATAAGCATCTTATCTCGAACCCCCCAACTCCAACTCACCATTCTCCAAAGAAAATACTGAGTGGTAGCAGTCAAGTGACCAAGGGGCCAAAAATCAAGCCACAACAAGGAACCAATGGCCAGCCACATAACCAAAAACTAAGAGGGTCGAGAAGAAGAAAAGAAGAATGGTTCTTGAGTCTTCTGATGAAGATGAAGGCCTAGCTCAGAACACTAGCGAAATCCCGACACCGCCTCCAATGAAGAAAACCGGCTTCAAACTCAGGACATCTTCGAGGTACACCATCAATCCCAACATGTCATGCCTTCAATACTCTAAGCAATAAGCTTGAATACATATTTTCTCTTGTATATGCTCTTACCAGGAAACCTTAGGACATCTATCCAACCAGTCGTGAAGAAACTCAAAAGAATACTGAGTCTATTAACTCAGATGCTGATGAAGTTCCTAACAAGCCCCTGACTGGCGATCAATTGGGAGAAGCCGAGAAAATAGACTCAAACCAAGAGCCCCCGACTGGGGATCAGTCGGGTTTTAATGAAGAAAGTACAACTGATCAGGTGTAGCCAACTAGAAACCAGTCGGCAAGCACCACTTTAGAAATGCCTCAAACAAGTGGGGACAAAAGAGAAAATACTAAAGCAGCCCCTGGGGAAGATCAAGCTAGCCAGGACGAAGGAACTCAGAGTGCTTCTTGTAGTTAGCCGAAAATAAATGAAGGTAAACTTCTTTGACACATATCCTTAAATTTAATATCCTTCACATAACCTGTTGTCTAATCGTTGACTCAGATTTGACATCAAATGAAAAGATCCTCCGCATCAAGTCTTCAGAAGACCCCTTGCTGCAAGTAAAAATCCAATTGCGAGATGTAGATGGCTTAGCTCATGGCATCTTTCTGAATATGCAGAAGGATGCCGAAGAACGTGATATGCTTGTGAAAAGCCTCAACAAATCCACCAGGCTACTGAATGTGAGTACAAAAGATTCACCTCATAAAAGAAGTACTTTGTTTTGCTCTGATTTGATACATTGCTTTGCTTTTATACATAATTTACTGGCAATAACAAGCTAAATCAAAAACCCTGAAAAAACTGGTGCCTCACCTCAATACCTTGGAGTCGGTTCAACATGAGCTCAAAGAAGCTAAAGAAAATGCCAAGGCTAAAGAGAAAGAACTAAGAGACAAAATAAACCAGCTTCAGGATACAAACTTGGAATACCGTGGATCCATTAACGGTAAGTAAATATCTCCATAAATTTATCAAACTTGTCTTCCCTGATATTGACCCAGCTTTGTATATCTCAGCCCATGTGTCTCAGAATGAAGCTTTAGTCTCCCGAGTACTTTTACCAAATCAAAAGGCTGTGAAGGGCTGAGAAAATTCAATAAAAAATTATACCTAGGTGCATTGACTAGATGCACCTAATTAGGTGTAGCCCTCGACTATGTGTTTAGTTGAACAAACTAAGCATATAGTCAAGAACTTTTAATCATCCCACCCATCCGAGCGGTCTTATATAAATAAATGCTTAGCTAAAGCCAAAAGCATCCTAAAAAATCATGTAGCACATAACCTCATTAATAAGGCATGGTGCATAATGACCCCGAGTACTGGCATCACATTGTGCACATGCTGCCAAAACAGTCATGTCTGAGTCCCCTCAATACACACAACTTCACCATCCTCAGAAATATATAGCATTTGTGGTATAAAATCCGAGTTAATAAAACCTATAAATAGATTTACCAACCACCTGAAGAATACGACTGAAATATAATTAGCCTAAGCCATAATATTGGTCTTAATTAGAAAAAGCACACAAATGTGGCAAGATAGCATTGATATAATATAAAATCAATTGTTTTGTAAAAAACCAAATAGCTCCTGCAACCTATAGAAAAGTTACCAGGACAGTTATAAAAAATTTTACTGTTTGTCACCTTCAAATTGCATCGTAGCAACTCCTAAAAAGTTGTGTAACTGCTGTATGAAAGAATTTTGAAGGTATTGGGCAATAGAGCACGTGCATATTGCCAAGGCAAATTTGTTTAAGTCCCTAGAGACACGTGACAAGCCACACCTGAAATACGAGCTGCAAACATATTGGGATCAAGCCCAAAATATGCCCACCGATACCCTTAAAAAATTACGTGTATGGCACATCTTTTAATAAGCTCCCGAGTGACAAATCTCTCGGGTGATGTTGACCAAGCGCATCTCATCTGAGTAGCTTCTGATCCAAGTAGTTATCCCTCATAAGGTGTACCAAAGTAGATTTGATAATTGAATCCTGACTGGCACAAGAACTCAGCTTGTGACCCTTGTGTGGAATAATGATTGGTCCAGACCTTGAGCGTAGGAGATAAGCTCGCGGCCATGAATTCATGTTGCATATATCCAGAATAAGTCCAGATTAAAGGTATGATCCTCGTGCTAGAGCTAGTAAGCCCCAGAGCATGTTGCTTGTCCTTCTGTCACAGTCGAGGTTATCCATTGGTGGCAACTGATGCAGTCGGCATGGAAGCGAGATCACCAATATGGAGATGAAATTGCCCATCAGAGGTGACGAAGATGTCAGTGGTGGAGACGTAGTTGTCCATCAGCGACGATGGTGAAATCCACCAGCCGTGGAGGCGAAGAAAACAGTCGGCGACGGCAAATATGACCTGCAGTAATAACAACTGGTGGCCGCAGAGATGGTCGGCTATGAAGACAAAGTTTCTCAACAACGGTGACGGAGACGCGTAGCCGTGGAATCGAGAGGATCAGTCGACAACAACAGACGAGGCGGCTGGCAGTAAAGACGACGACGCCAATCAATGGCGACGCAATAGGCCAACCTTGAAGGAGACAATACCAGTCGGCGGCGACCAAGGCGACACACATCAACAGTGACGACGTAGGCCAGCAATGACGGCAAGACCACCGGTCGAAAACGATGGAGATAACCAGACGATGAAAACGAAAATGCTAATCAGCTGCAGTGTAATAGGCTATCAATTGTGACAGACACAACCGGTGGTGATGATGATCCGCAGTAGGAGAAACAGCCGGTTGTAGAGACAAAGTTGCCCATCAACAGTGGCAGAATAGATAAGGCTGAAGAGACATGGCAAGATGTTGATGAAGATGACGGGCCGAAGAGACATGGCAAGATATTGATGAAGATGGTGACGTTGATGTCCCAGTCAAATTTTAGTGTAGATGAAGCCCAAACTCCTGAAGCAAAGAACTTGGTTGACAGTAGTTGACTGAAGATGAAGATAATGCCGATGATGAAGGTGCCGATGGTAACATCAATGATAATAATCCATCAAACTATTGAGAAGATATCGAAGCTCGAATAGTTTCCTTGATGCTAACATGTGCATGATGAAGATTGATGCAACGCCTCTTGATTTATGATGATTGCAGTAGAACTTGATGTCGTAGTCGTTGAAGATACTTCCGTAGGAGAAGGTAGATGTTGATATTGTTGACCAACTTTTCAAATCTGAGTTGATTAGTTGATGACTCCAAACTCTCCAGACTGAACTTGGGAGGCTTGAAGCAAATATTTGGAAGGCACCATTTGAAAAACTTGGAGTAGACTATAGCATCAACTGAGAGCCAAAGTTATTGGTGAAAATGTTGGAGTTGCTAAAGTAGAAAGCCTGCTCTGGAGTGAAGACGAAGCTGATGATTCCGAAGTTGATTTCGTAGAACTTGCTAACTGGTTAATTAATTGCTTCATCTTGTCATAACACCAGAATTTTGAGTCTTGTATTTGTATAGCCCCCGACTCTATACTTAGTTGGGAAACAACTAAACATAGAGTCAAGAACTATAGCTTGTCATTGAGTAACCATTACTTGAGTGAAGATACGCGTTGAGGATGTCCTGAGTAGAAATCTTGAGCATTGAAACATCATTTGTTACAGTAGATTAACATGGCATTGTATTTGGTGGCACATGCCCACATGTTGAGGCTCTCGGAGACGTCATGGTTGGTGAAGTAATGAAGCTTGCAAAGTAAAGACAATAGACTTTGTCGGTGACGAAGACAATGAAGATGAAGTCGCTCCACAATGGTGAAAGAATTGCAAAGCTGTGATAACGTGGACATGAGTTGACGGCAACAATCGGCGGCGGCGAAGGCGACACCAATCGGCGGCGGCGAAGGCAAGCCGACGATGAAGACGTAGACGCCCAACAACGGCGGTGTGACCAACCAACCGTGTAGGCGGAGACACCAGTCGGTGGCGGCAAAGGCAGGCCGACGATGAAGACGTAGACGCCAAACAACGGTGGTGTGATCAATCAACCGTGTAGGCGGAGACACCAGTCCGCGACGGTGAAGGCAGGCCGACGATGAAGACGTAGATGCCCAACAACGGTGGTGTGATCAACCAACCGTGTACGTGGAGACACCAGTCGGCGGCGGTGAAAGCAGGCCGACGATGAAGACGTAGACGCCCAACAACGGTGGTGTGATCAACCAACCGTGTACGCGGAGACACCAGTCGGCAACCAACCGTGTACGCGGAGACACCAGTCGGCGGTGGTGAAAGCAGGCCGACGATGAAGACGTAGACACCCAACAACGGTGGTGTGATCAACCAACCGTGTACGCGGAGACACCAGTCGGCGGCAGCGAAAGCAGGCCGACGATGAAGACGTAGACGCCCAATAACAGTGGTGTGTTCAACCAACCGTGTAGGCGGAGACATCAGTCGGCGGTGGTGAAGGCAGGCCGACGATGAAGACGTAGACGCCCAACAACAGTGGTGTGACCAACCAACCGTGTAGGCGGACACACCAGTCGGCGGCGTCGAAGGCAGGCCGACCATGAAGATGTAGACGGCCAACAACGGTGGTGTGACCAACCAACCTTGTAGGCGGAGACACCAGTCGGCGGCGGCGAAAGCAGGCCGACGATGAAGACGTAGACGCCCAACAATAGTGGTGTGATCAACCAACTGTGTAGGCGGAGACACCAGTCGGCGGCGGCGAAGGCAGGCCGACGATGAAGACATAGATGCCCAAAAACGGTGGTGTGATTAACCAACCGTGTAGACGAAGACACTAGTCGGCAGCGGCGAAGGCAGGCCGACGACGAAGACGTAGACGCCCAACAACAGTGATGTGACCAACCAACCGTGTAGGCGAAGACACCAGTCGGCGACGGCGAGGGTAGGCCGACGATGAAGATGTAAACGCCCAATAACGGTGGTGTGACCAACCAACCATGTAGGCGGAGAAACTAGTCGGTGGCGTCGAAGGCAGGCCGACGATGAAAACGTAGACGCTCAACAACGATGGTGTGATCAACCAACCGTGTAGGCGGAGACACTAGTCGGTGGCGGCGAAGGCAAGCCGACGATGAAGACGTAGACGCCCAATAACAGTGGTGTGACCAACCAACCGTGAAGGCAAAGACATCAGTCGGCGGTGGCGAAGGCAAGCCGATTATGATGTTCTGACTGATCCATTCCTGAAGAATAGAAGATAAGCTATAGCCATGAATCCCTACTATGCATATCTGGATTTAGATCCTGCAGTATAAACATATAGAATGCGTAGTATCTGATGTAAATATAGTACTTGAAGAAAATTCAAGCATTTTAAAACATTTATAAATATGTATTTCTCCTCTTGTTGATTTTGATTTCCCCGAATAGATGACTCCTCACGTTTGAACACTCTGCCCCACTAGTCATTGACATGAGTTCGTCATTAATGGAACAAAGTTTCACAGGTTAGAATTTACTACTCAGGTACTTTTGCAATTGTTAAGAGCAAAAAACAAATTATTTTATCTTTATGCTTTTGATTTTGTCCGAGTAATACTTAACACCTTGCATTATACACTCCATCCAACGAGCCTCTGGGTGCTAGGATTCGGCCCAAAGGCAATTATCCGTCGACAAACCAAACGGAAAGTATAGGGAAAATAGAGTTGCACAACTCGATCAACACTTTTTTTACTCGGATTATTTCGCAAGCAATCAAGATAAATATTATGAAAATTGTTGCAAAAATATGATATAACATCTATAGCCCCCAACTCACTACTCAACGGAGAACCAGTTGATGTATTGAGGCAGAGGAAGAAAAAAAGAAAAAAAATCATATAAAGAAGAAAATTAATGATGACTTAGCTTGTTGGTATTTGCACCGGTGACGGCCGAGGTGGCCGATGTGGGAACAAGATCATCCGTCAATGCCGACAAAGACAGCAACCATAAAAGCAGTTGAAGCGGCCGAAGGTGGAGGTAAAGTTGCCCAACAACATGGTGAAAATGCACGGCCATAGAATCAAAAACACCAGTTGGCAACAGAATCCCCCAGCCGTAGAGACGAAGAAACCAGTCGGCGATGACGAAGACGACCGACGGTGAAGACAATATCGCCATCAGCAACGGCGGCAAAGCACACCAACCATGGAGGCGAAGAAACCATTCGGCGATGACGAAGTCATAAGCTCATGGTCGATTATCCGCATAGCGACGCCTCGAGTCCATGTCCATGATGATTGTGTCGGTGACGTCGAAAACAACGTGTCGTGGTAGAGTGGTCGTTATCCTCCTTAGCTAGATTGAATCAAACAGCGAGAGCTTGTTGAAGTTGTCGACGGCGAGACAGTCAAAGCTCCAAAGTGAAGACGAAGCTGGCGACTTATGAAGGTGATTCCATCGCACTCATCGATAGGAAACTCAGCGTAACCCCTACCTAGCGCGCCAACTGTCGAAACTGGAATTCGGCAATAATAAAAGGGGGTAGCACACGAGACCTAAAAGTGGATGGATGCGGAAGACAAGGATTTAAACAAGTTCAGGCCCTTTCAAAGAGAGCTAATACCCTACTCCTGTTTGGGGATTGTATCCGTCGGGTGTATATTGATCTGACGATTGAGTTGTGAATATCTCTGAGATCATCTTGTGATCCTCTTGTTACAAGGAGGAAAACCTAGCCATATACGACATCAGTTTCCTAATCTATTACATGGTAGTACTCAATCGGGACTCTAGGCCATGCCATAGAATCTTACTCTATTACATAATATATGGATCCGACCCACCTCCTATCTCTAGTCGAATATGGAGACCGTGTGGGTACCCGGTACCCATATTCTCCACAAGGTCCCAAGAATTGAAAATGTGTTGATGCTCAAGTGATATGATTACACCTAAAGATATCAAGCATGACAAAGCGAAAATATTGAAGATATGGGATACAAAGAAGCTACTATGGCAAGACGGTGAAAGGCAAGCGATGCTCGGTCATGATGGACCATGTGGTGGTGAAGGTTAAGCAAGGAGCTTGGCACCAAAGAACCAAATCCGGTGGTGAATGACGAGTGACAGCTTTGTCATGATAGACCGTGCGAGGTCATTTGAATCTACAAGTAACCGCATCAATCATTTGAAGAATATATGGTCAAACGGTTTTGGCGTTGGCATCCCTTAAGACAAAGAAATGAAGATGGAAAGAAGGCATTCCTATTAGTATAATTCTCTTTCTATCTACTTTTGAGTATAGAAATGTCGTACTATCAAAAAGGATGCAACATCGATATGTTTGTGTATGTCTCGCTACTCAAAGTGACCTATCCTAGTGCTACCTTGAGAGATACCCAATGTTTTAACCTATTATTTGAGTGGTTTTAAACCTTCTTTTTGGTGAGTTGGGTAGTTCTCTGAGTGATCTTTCCATAGAGTCCAAGATCATCAAAAATGAACTTCCGAACAAAAAGTTATGGCCGTTTTGCCTGGTGTTTTTTGAAAATTCCGAAAAAATCTCGGAAAGTCCAAAAATATTTTGGAAATTCCAAAAATTTTTAAAAATTCCAAAAATGGCTGTGAAACTAAGATTGCCTTCTGTTGATTTTCAGACTTATCCGAAAATGTATTTCGGAAATTCCGAAAAATGAAATCTTGGCCTCCAACGGCTAGTTTTGAGAGGCTCGGGTATATAAACTCCTCTACCCCTCTTTGAGTGGCTGCTGTTCTTAGGCATTATTAGACACATCCAAAGCCAAATAGTCTTTCCCGTTTCCCTACATTTGTGGTGCCTCTTTGTGAGAGGGATTTGAGAAGGGAAGAGAGTTGGATTGAGAGATTGAGAAGTTGAGAGCTCGTGAGCTTCACTCCATACTTTGAGCACTAGAGTTCATAGCAAGAAAATCTTCGATTGTGTTTGTTACTCTTGGGGACTAAGGTCTCCTAGACGGCTAGGCGTCGCCGGTGAGCACCCAAGGTTGTGCTGTGCCTCGAAAAGTTTGTGAAGACTTCGATTTCGCCTCCACAAGAGAAAAAAATCAAGAGTGAAATCGAGAAATGCATTTGTGCAACCTCGTGAGGAAAGGGTTGAAATAGACCCGGCCTTTGTGACCCCTCAACGGAAACGTAGGATCCATGGTTCCGAACTTCGGGAAACAAATTACGCGTCTCTTCTTTTGGTTTGCTCGTGCTTGCCTTCTTCCATATTGTGCTTGAGCTTGTTTTAACCCGATCTACTTGTATGCTTAATTGATATAGTTGATGACCTTATATCTTGCTTAGATAACTTGTTTGTTACCTTTTGATTCATGTATATTTTGTTTCTTCGAGCTACAAATTTATAGCTAGTATTTTATTCCGTTATTCGCCGAACTTTTCGGTTAACACCACAACTTCCAATTCCATACCAGAAGTTTCGATTTGAACCAAAATTTCTCATCATTCTAATATGCTATGAAGTTGTGATAATTTTTAGGAACGCCTATTCATCCCCTCTAGACGATATCAAGGTACTTTCAATACCCTAATAATATAAGGCATGGTTGGCACTTGGAAGCGGCACAGAAGTATGGAGGCAGTTGTGTCCAAGGGCCAATCCATACTATCCCCACTAAACCACAGCTTCTTGTCAAGTATTCCACTTAGGAGTGTCTATAGCAAAGTTGGATTCCATTTTAGGACAAGAGAGTAAGTAAGAGCGGGCCGTGTTTTGGACCACCACAAAATTCATCTACTCCCAATGGATAGACCTCTTTTTCAGTCAATACTACGAAAAGTGTTTTTTAAGACAGCCAAAATTGTTCAACGAAGGTGGCCAGACGCTCCGTCTATAATTTAAGGCCTATAAAAATCAGGCATTATCACAGGAAAAAAAAGCTTATGCAAACAATAAGACAACAGTAAAGAAGGAATACGTCTGTCGTCAAAATGTTAAATCGTATGGGACACACTGGTAACTGTATGGTATCAAATCAAGTGTTCTATCTCCATCGAGCTCCTGTGGCCACTTAGCAAAAATCCGGCCGTTTCAGTTCATTGTGCATTCGCTTCATGATCAAAAGGCGCAGGCGCCCGATGGATCGAGCCGTGGCAGTGCAGCAAAGCGAGCAAGGGAGCACGAGGACGAGGGGCTTTACGCACGCAGGCGTTGCATGATTCACAGACGCGTACGCCCCACTTCTCCGGCTGGTCCTCGTCTCGAGCGCACATGCATGCGTGCTGGAGCTGCTTGCCGTCGTGTCGATCGATCCATTTCATCGTTGTACGGACATAGTTAATTAACGAACAGTCCAGAATCCAGAATATATATTTATAAACTTAACTAGCTTATGAGCGAGCAGTGGATGGAACCGTACTAGCTGCTGCTTCGATAGCTGGTGCTGCATATCGATCTTGTACTTCGTACGTCGACTGATTTCAGTGCTGTTGTTTTGAGATCGAGAATATAGACCTTTTTATTTAAACGACCAGCACCAGACAACGTGAAGTTTTATATTGATATAAAAAAGATATAAGATTATAACCAGAAAAAACAAACACCACCACCGCCACCTGCTAGCCCAGAAGAAGGCAATAGAACCAAGCTGACTGCTGCTAAGCATGACCGATTGCCGCTATACCCACAGGGGTGGTAAACGCTGCGCTAAACACTAACTCCATAGAGAAAATCGTCACCAAATTCCCGTTCATGCTCAAGTAGAGAGGTTGAGGAGGGAGAGGGCAAGAGACGAGAAGATCCACTCGTCACTCGCGTCAACTTGATGATGATAACCAAGAAGCCATCAAAGACCAACAAGAAAGGAGACGACAAGGGCGAGGAGCAAATACCCGCTAGGCAACGCATCCAGGGAGACCATTACACCTTACGCTCCACCGTCGCCCATCCTTCTACACAGGTTTTCACCCGGAGAGTCCTGTCAGGAAATAGAAGGGTGGTAGCTCGAAAATTCGGCTGCAGCACCCATTGCCACACCTGTTGTCGCCACTCTAGAGCTTTGTCATCCGAACAACCTATGCCAACCCGCAACTCCGCCGCACCAGCGCCCCACCATCGG
Source organism: Oryza officinalis (assembly GCA_008326285.1). Classification (NCBI taxonomy): domain Eukaryota; kingdom Viridiplantae; phylum Streptophyta; class Magnoliopsida; order Poales; family Poaceae; genus Oryza; species Oryza officinalis. The sequence continues at coordinate 28,426,390 of BDMV01000007.1, read as the reverse complement.
CCAGCCCAGACCCGCCTACGTCGGGTCTCCAGCGGGGCTATTGCCGCCTCACGCAGCCCACCATGCCGCAACTCCCATCAAGCCTCGTATTTAGAGCATCCTCTTGTTGTCTCACCAGTAGAGCTCCCCGTCACTGGAAGGGAATGGCCATAGTAGGGGAGGAGCTCCATGGAGAAGAAAAGGGGTGCAACTGGCAAGTTTGGACAAATTAACTTCGGTAGCTCCCATGCCTGCCTTGGTGTTGTCGGCTGCACCATCCTACCATCACCATATCCCACTATCAATCCTGTCGTCAGTGCGGGTGGCCAATGCCAAACCCATGCCCTCGGTTGTCCTCAGCGGCCGCGAGCCCCCACTGCCCGCAGCCTTACCATCCTCCCGCTGCCATCACCCATGTTGTCCACTCGTTGTTGTCTCCTACACCGTCCTCTCCCTACAGTCGCCCTCGATCTTTAAATCACATCGGCTACTTGACCTCGACGAAATCTGGTGCGAAGGTGCCTGATCCGGCCACAGGAGCATAAGATCTAGCTACAACAGCATGGGGTCCCCATCCTCCCTCGCTGGTGAGCGCCGCCTTGGCCTCTAGCACTTCAGCTCGCCATGCACCATTGTTTGCCTCTATCGTGCTAGAGACAATGCGTTGCCAGGATGTAGCCTGCCACTACCATCCTGACAACGTATAGGTGCAACGAGGGCAGCAGTGGCGGTTAGGGTTTCGCCCCAAGCCAGCCAGATGAGAGGACGACACAGGGTCCGTTTCTTGTATAGCATATCGATCGTCTAACTAGTACATTGGAAATGGTATGGTACTACTGCCGTTTTCAAATTGATGGTTCCAATATGTACAGTCAAATCTTAAAATCTAAAAAAATCAAAGATAAAAAAATATCATGCTTTGACGTTTGAAAACTATATTGGTAGATTTGTCATAAGAACTCTACCATTTTGTTATACACTTTTTTAATAAATAATGACAAAAATTGTGCATTGAAAATTATGCCGACATTGTATCAGGAAGAACACACCAGAGTGAAATAAAGGGACAGACCCCTCTAAACAGCATGCATTGAACACATTAGGTTACCCCATTGTACATTCTCCCTCTACTTGTAAACTATATTTATCTAAACTATAAATTTATATACTTATGCAGTAAACTTCAAATATTACATCATAAAATTCCACACTGTAAATGTTTCAACAATATTATATTAGTGTTTACATGTCTATTTAAGTTTCATGCCGAATATTATCATATTTGGATTTTAATCTCTATCCAACCAGTTTTTTCTTCAAAAAGTCCGTCTCCAGCACTGTTTACATGTCTATTAAAGTTTCATGCCGTATATTCTCATATTTGGATTTTAATCTCTATCCAACCAGTTTTTTCTTCCCAAAGTCCGTCTCCAGCACTCTCACGATCTGTGATTTGCTGAACACCTTATCAATTAGTCAAATCAACATGCATATGCCTCTCACTCTCACTCACTCACCAAAAACAGGTTTGTGATGGGCTGGAGATAGGGACAGAAAGGCTCATGAAAATAAAGTAACGGTAGTTCGTCAAAAACAGGGGAAAACGCGTGTGCTGTACACGAGCAGGAACCTCCACGACAACCAAAGACAAAAAAAAAGCCATTGAATATAACATATGTCACCCTATGATTATAGGAAAAACGTTATTTTTTATAAAATAAGTATAAGAAAATATTATGCATAATTAATCATACTAATTCCAGATTATTGTTGGAGTTTAATCATACTTAGTTATTTTAAATCTTAGCCTAAACTTGATCACCTTTGCTTAACTATAGGAAATTGATCTACTGACCTTATTGTGAAGCCATTGAAGCTAATCTCTGATTTTTTTTATGTTGTTCTTCCCTTTTATTATCTTTATTCCTCTGTTTTCCTTCTACTTTCTGTTTCTTCTTCATTCACCTGTACAGGAGCGGGTTGCACAAATCCCTTCTAGTGCTTTGAGAGTAATCGGGCTCTCTTTATGGTTTTGGCACATAGCGTAGGAATTAGTTGTCACTTCTTCTCAACGCCCTTCTCTCCTTTATTTACACTGATGGGGTTCGGGGGCAATCCGGATAGGACCCTAAGTTTGTTACCACCGATTATGGTAACATTTATCTCTTATCTTTTATTCTCTTGTTTGTCTCTTTCTTGTTAGGAAAGAAAACCATGGATTTTATCTCTTCCTAATTATCTCAGCAATAACCGATAAAATCAACCAACTTTTTTTTTGATTTCGAGGTTAACTGGTGAGTCTACTAAGGAAGATAGCTCCCCATGGCAATGTGTCACAACAATATTTTGTGTCACTGAGATAACAATACCTATAGTTCACTATAATACTAAAATAAACTCACGCTTAATTTAGTGGGAGTTGATCAAAAACTTATGCCCCCTCATCCAGGATCTTAGTCAAGGCTCTAACTTACACATGTACTGACCAAAACATAGTCTGAATTAAACTTAATTTATGATCCTTTAGAAGATGAAACCATGAGCATATGCTCGCTTAATAATTCGATCCTGGGACATAGACAACAATGTCAATGTGCTAGGCAGGAAACATGCAACATGTAGTTACTAGAATAGAAAACTACGTTTATTATTACGTAGTTTATTACGTAGTATAATTAGTGGCTCCAAAAAAAAAGATATTCAACCCTTAATCTAGGAATATATGCTTAAGACATATAGCCTGCTTAATCATAACATGCTACAAAATCTAACTGCAATGAGAAATTATTTTGAGCTTTTTCACAGTTATCACTCCCCATGTAAGAATGCGGATATAACTTATTTTGAATTAACTTTAAGATCTTACTAAGTATTCACACATCTCACCAGACAAGTGTCTAATTGAACCAAAACTTTAGATGTCATTAAACTTTAGAAATATGAGCATGTTACTTAAAGTTGCCTTGCAAATAATACAAAGTGTTCTTAATATTAATGGACTAGTCTGGATTTAATTAAAAACTACCAAGATTCCTAGCAAATTATGTATGCCAAATCTGTATACATCCAGACTTAGTTTATATCAGGCTGACAGAACTTTTGCCAGCTAAATCATAAATGATTATCTTTCTAATTTAATTTTAACTGATTGAATTCTCATAAATTATTTTTTAAATTTATGTCAATATATGACTTATTAATATAAGCCCAATACTCCTTTAGACCAAATTTTGATAACAAAATTTTCTTTAGTTTCTCACAACAATATACACTGCTTGCTAACAAAATATCATCAACATAGAGTACCGATGAATGAATTTTTCCACCATTAGTATAACTATGCACCTCATTCTTATTTAATCTTAGTTCACTAATGACACAGTGGAAATTTAAACCATCATTGATGCTTGATTAAGTCCACAAATGGATTTCTTAAGTCTGTACCCTATATGTGACTTGTCTTTCCATAACAATAGCCTCAGGTAATGCTATGTACATTTACTTCTAAAAGTCAGTGTTAACAGATGCAAAATTCTAGCATCCACATAATGGAGCTATGAGTTATAAATGAGGTGGAATAATCTTTCTTATTGAAGCTCTTGATGAGCTCCCATTGATTTTATTATTTATGCAATGGAAGCATAATATATGATTTTCCATGAACTTCAATAACAAAATTTAATTTTAATTTTACTTCGTGAATTATCATCTAAGTAATAATCGATGTTAGAAATTCTAAGGGTGAAGCGTCTCTGAGATGTTTATTCTCCCCTATAAATGTGTCTAATTAATAAGGCCATAATTTTGACAACGGCCTGTAATGATTCAACCCAAAAATAATGCCATTAATTTCCTATGTAACAACTTTCTCAAATCACAGCATTAAGCATGTCCCTATTTCTTGTAGAAACTTACACCAGAAAATTTCAAGAGTAGTATGCGTAAGACATAGAGGCAATTTTATTTCCCCTTATGAGGAATATGAGCTTTATTATTATTAAATAAGGAGTTGCTACATGTGGAGATTATGGGTGCCGGGTATCCTCACGGCTAGCTTATCCGACTTACTATAGGGGATAGGTTATGACTCATGATTATGTAAAACGGCTTATGACTTGGGTGTTACGTTACCATTGATATAAGGTAACGGCCTATAGTCCAAAGTTGGTAAGATTGAGGAGTCCGACATAGAGTGTGATTAGGTCTCCGACTTATAACCCTACCCTCCAAGACTATATAAGGAGGGTAGGGTGTCCCTTGAGGGAGACGGAAAAATACACACGAATACACAAACTCACGAGAGCACATATTGAAAGAGATTAAGAGATCAATAAACCACTTGGCGGATCGAATCCCCGAAACAGGAGTAAGGTATTACCTCTCGAACCTATCTAAATTCATTTTGCATATTAATCCATCGCGTTTGGCACTTGACTGCTACCCCCAGATTCTTATTGCTGAAACCAAGTTTTGACAGTTGGCGCACTAGGTAGGGGCTACGCGTCAAGTTCTTTTCTTCACCTCGCCGACAAGCGCGATGGGATCTTCATCAGGCTTCGACAACTTTGTCTTCGCCCCTGTGCAGGCGTTTCGCTTTGGTAGCCTCGACTTCATCACCGACAAATTCGGTAAGCTCTCTCTCCTTGACTTGGATTCGGACCAGTCGGGAGGGGGAAACCCCTCGGCGCCGTTCGGGTTACCGGGCGACGCTGAGATCTACCACAACCTTCTGTCTTCCGAGTTGGATTCGATCCACTCGGGAGAATCTTCTTCATCATCTTCATGCTGCGATCTGGGCGCAAGGGAAATTGCTGTCATACTCGAACGACTCGGGTCGTACTTGTCTACGGACCTTGATGAACACCTCAGCTCCCCGACTTCGACGACCTCTATGACATCTCCACGGATGACATCAACAGCTCCGACTGCGACAAAGACTACTACGATCCGGTGCTCCTCAATGTCCTTATGGCCAAAGTAGCCGAGATCTACTCGGCCATGGCCCGGAGGATTGCGGAGGAGGAACGAACCAAGCTTGAGCAAGAGCGCAAGCGTGTGGAGGAGGAGAACAAGCGCAAGGAGGAGGAGCTCAAGAAGAAAGAAGCCGACACGAGAAAATGAGATCTAAGGGCGACGGGGTGCTCTGCTCACGAGGCCATACTCCAGACACGAGTCGACAATGCCAACATCTTCCTCACGCCGCAACAGAATGCGGTCGCCGCCCTCACCCTCATCGACACCGTCATCGAAGCGGCACCCGTTGCGGTAACACCACTTCTAGACAAGATCAAGACCATCATCGCAGCCACAGCCAATGGCGCTCCCTCTAGCTCCGCGCGGAGACCTACCGAGTCCATCGCCGAAACACTTGAAAGAAGCAGCCTGCCACCGCTACGATCCAAAGACTACAAGAGGCCCGAGCAGAGCAAGATACCCGTCAAGTCCAAGGACCCTCCCCACAACGCAGCATGGAAGCATCAAGAACAATCGGCCGACTCTCATGAGAGAGGTCATGGCCGACCACCCGTCCACGATCGGATTCGTCGCAGCTACAACTCCAACCATCCAAGCAGCTCCCGAAGGCCCCCGCCGAGTGACTTGAGGAAGGTCCTTGACCAGCGCCATCGGGAGCGTGACCAACGCTCTTATGAAGACCGAAGGAGATCACCTGACAACTACAACGATGGAGTGCCCGCGTTCACTCGGGACCTGCGTCGAGTGGATTGGCCGAGTGGTTTCAAGCCCACTGGGATCGACAAGTACGACGGCAAGACCGACCCCGAGTCATGGTTGACCGTGTACACCCTCGCCATCCGCGTAGCAGGAGGAGACAGCAAGGCCATGGCAAACTACCTGCCCGTTGCTCTCATCGACTCAGCCAGGAACTGGCTCACGAGTTTGCCAAGAGGCTCGATCGACTCGTGGAGCGAGCTTCGGGACCACTTCATCGCCAACTTCTAGGGTACTTTCGAAAGGCCTGGGACATACTTCGATCTCTACAACGTCATCCAGAAGCCAGACGAGTCGCTGAAGGACTACATCCGGCGCTTCTCGGAAAAGCGGAACAAGATCCCCAACATCACTGACAACGTCATTATAGCCGCGTTCCGGAAAGGCGTCCGCGACAAGTTGCTGATCGGCAAATTTGGGCGCAAGCCGCCGAAGACGGTCAAGAAGATGTTCGAGACAGCAAACTCCTACGCCAAATCCGACGATGCAATCAAGGCCTCACAACAAGACAGGCACAACAAGAAGGATGACAAGCCATCTGGAAGCAGCTGGCGTCCTAAGAAGGACAATGGCAACAACGGCCAAAAAGATCGCAAGCGTAAGCCTGAGGATCTGGTCGCCACGACAACGAACTACCAACAACAGCATCCCCGAGTCGCCGCCTACGACAAGATCATGAACGCTCAGTGCACGCATCACCCAAATCACAAGCACGCGGCCAAGGATTGTTTCATCTACAAGCAGTTCGCTGAGCAGTACGTAGCTCAACTACGCCAGAAGCCGGCGGATGAAGCCGGCAGATCGGGACCCAAGGGGAACGACCCGACTGGCAACTCAGAGCCATTCCAAGATCCCATGGGCGAGCTAAACCACATCTTCGGGGGACCGCTGGCGTATGAGTCCAAGAGGAAGCAAAAGCTGACCGACAGAGAAGTCAACGCGGCACAACCAGAAATCCCACACTACCAACGATGATCGGAGGTGGCTATCACGTTCAACCGCTTGGATCACCCTGACCGAGTGGTTCACCCGGGGCGGTATCCCCTGGTACTAGACCCGGTAGTTCACAACATCAAGCTCAAGCATGTCCTCATCGACGATGGCAGCGCCCTCAACATCCTCTTCGCCAAGACGCTGGACGAGATGCAGATCCCGAGAGCAGAATTGAAGCCAAGTTTAGCCCTCTTCCATGGAATCATCCCGAGGCTGTCATCTACGCCACTCGGGCATATCACCCTTCCAGTCACCTTCGGAGTTCGGGAGAACTTCCAGACAGAGAACATTACCTTTGAGGTTGTCGACTTCAAAGCGGCTTACCATGCAATCATCGGAAGACCTGCGCTCGCCAAGTTCATGGCGGTACCACACTACACTTATCTCATCATGAAGATGCTCGGTCCCAACAGAGTTATCACCCTACGCAGCGACATCAGGCAAGCCTTCACCTGCGATAAGGAAAGCTACGACATGGCCCAAACTCGTGAGAGATTACGCGGCCAACAAGAAGTCCAACTGGCTGCATCGACATCTAGAGAAGGCGAGATCCCTGTGAAGAAGATAGCTAAGTCGAGAGAAGGCAATGCCAAGACGAAGAAGATTCCCCTTGACCCCTCTGATCCTTCTAAAACTGCTGTAATAGGCGCAGAGTTAGATCCCAAATAGGAAAGCGCGCTCGTCACCTTCCTCCAGAATAATAAAGATATTTTTGTTTGGAAACCATCTGATATACCGGGTATTCCTAGGAAGGTGATCAAGCACTCATTAAACGTCAAAGATGACACGAAACCTATAAAACAACAACTCCGCCGCTTTGCCCAAGATCGAAAAGATGCCATCAAGGAGGAACATGCCAAGCTCTTGGCTGTTGGGTTTATCAAAGAGGTTTACCATCCTGACTGGTTAGCCAACCCGGTCCTGGTTCGTAAGAAGACAGGACAATGACGCATGTGCGTGGACTACACCGACCTCAACAAATCCTGCCCCAAGGATCCTTTTGGATGCCCCGTATTGATCAAGTCGTCGATTCAACAGTCGGCTGCAAGCTTCTAAGCTTCTTGGATTGTTACTCGGGTTACCATCAGATCAGCCTGAAGGAGTCCGACTACCTGAAGACATCATTCATCACCCCGTTTGGAGCCTATTGCTACATCACGATGCCCTTCGGCCTGAAGAACGCCAGAGCTACCTATCAGCGTATGATCCAGAGATGCCTTCAGACCCAGCTCGGGAGGAACGTGGAAGCCTACGTCAACGATGTCATCATCAAGACCAAGCAGAAGGAAGACCTGATCGTCGACTTAGAAGAAACCTTCGCAAATATTCGGGCCTTCAGAATGAAGTTAAACTCGAAGAAGTGCACTTTCGGTGTGCCGTCAGGCAAGCTGCTCGGCTTTATGGTGTCTCATCTCGGCATTGAAGCAAATCCAGAAAAGACCAACGCTATCCGAAGCATGAAGCCCCCGAGTACCCAGAAGGACGTCCAGAAGCTCACTGGTTGCTTGGCGGCGCTGAGCCGATTTGTTTTCAGACTTGGCGAACGAGGTATGCCTTTTTTCAAGTTGTTGAAGAAGACGAATGATTTTCAATGGACCACCAAGGCTTAGAAAGCTTTTGAAGACTTCAAGGAGTTCCTCACAACACCACCTGTGTTGGCTTCACCTCACCCTCAAGAACCTCTATTGCTCTATGTTTCCGCAACTCACCAGGTGGTCAGCACGGTTTTGGTCATCGAACGCGAGGAGAAGGATGAGCTCAGAGGGTTCAAAGACCAATCTACTTTGTTAGCAAGGTGTTGGCAGGAGCCAAGACCCGCTAACTCCAGGTACAAAAATTACTATATGGAGTTCTAATTACTGCTAGGAAGTTGGCCCATTATTTTCAGGGTCATTCGGTTACTGTGGTCACGTCCTTTCCACTCGGCGATGTCATCCATAACCGGGAGGTTACTGGGCGCATTGCGAAGTGGGCTCTGGAGTTGATGTCGCTGGATATTACTTTCAAGGCGAGGACGTCTATAAAGTCTCAAGTCTTGGCGAATTTTGTGGCCGAGTGGACCGAGCGACAAGAAGATGTACCTAGGGAGGAGCTGCAGTACTGGACCATGCACTTTGACAGATCTAAAAGAGTCACCGGCTTGGGAGCGGGAGTCGTGCTAATTTCTCCGACTAGGGAGAGGCTACGATATGTCCTTCATATTCACTTCCCCGCCTCACATAACGTCGCCGAGTACGAAGCTTTACTTCATGGCCTACGAATCGCTGTCGCTTGGCATACGACGGATGATTGTACGAGGAAATTCCCAGCTCGTGGTCAACCAAGTAATGAAAGATTTGTCCTGTTTGAACGACAACATGGAGGCCTACCGACAAGAAGTTCGCAAACTTGAGGACAAGTTTGATGGACTGGAGTTATCTCACGTCTTGAGACACAACAATGAAGCGGCAAATGAGTTGGCACAGTTTGGGTCCAAGCGAGAAGCAGCCCTGACTGACGTCTTCGTGGAGCACCTCTACGAGCCGACTGTTGCTAAGAAATCAATCCCCAATAAAGAAGCTACAAACCAGGTTGCCATGCTCGACGCCGACTGGAGGACACCGTTCATCAAGTTTTTAACTCAGCAAGAGCTACCGAAAGACCGGGATGATGCGGAGTGAGTCTGATGTCGCAGTCAGGGCTACGTCATGGTCGATTCGGAATTATACAAAAGAAGCCCTTCTGGAGTTTTGATGAGATGCGTCACGCCTGAGGTGGGACGACAATTGTTGCACGACATTCACTCTGGTATATGCGGCAGTCATGCTGTGGCGCGCACTCTGGTGGGCAAGGCTTACAGACATGGTTTTTTCTGGCTCACGGCGATCTCCGACGCCGACAAGGTGGTCTGCACGTGTGAAGGTTGTCAGTTCTTCGCTCGGCAAAGCCATGTTACAGCCCAAGATCTACAAACAATCCCTTTATCATGGCTTTTCGCACGTATGGGGCTTGGATATGGTTGGTCCTTTCAAGAAGGCTCCGGGAGGATTTACACATCTATTCGTCGCCATTGACAAGTTTTCCAAGTGGATTGAGGCTAAGCTGGTTGCTACGATAACTGCGGATAAGGCGCGAGATTTTATTCTAAACATTGTGCACTGGTTTGGCATTCCGAACAGAATTATAACCGATAATGGGACTCAGTTCACTGGAGGCGTTTTCAAGGAATTTTGTGAAGACTTCGGTATCAAGATTTGCTACGCATCGGTGGCACACCCCAGAAGCAACGGACAAGCCGAACGCACCAATGGTATGGTCCTTCAAGGCATCAAGGCCCGAGTGTTTGATAGGCTACGTCCTTATGTTAGAAGATGGGTTCAAGAGTTGCTTTCGGTATTGTGGTCACTACGGACTACACCTAGTTGGGCTACCGGCCAATCTCCCTTTTTCTTGGTTTATGGGGCCGAAGCAATGTTGCCGAGTGAGATGGAGTATGAGTCTCTTCGAGTTTGCAGTTTCAATGATGAACGCTATGATCAAGACAGAGTTGATGACTTAACCCGACTGGAAGAGGCTCGTGAGGCTGCATTGGTTCAGTCGGCAGGATATCTTCAAGGACTTCGTCGTTATCATAATCGCAATGTTCGGTCACGAGCTTTTATTGTTGGCGACATGGTTCTACGAAAGATTCAAACTACAAAAGATAGACACAAGTTATCTCCGCTATGGGAAGGCCCTTATATAATCACTGAGGTCACTCGGCCAGAAGCATATCGCTTGAAGCGTGAAGATGGAACCCTGGTGGAGAATTCCTGGAATATTGAGAACCTTCGTCGATATTATGCTTAGACTTATTGTATCATGCCCTTCTCGACTGCCGACTTCAAGTAAGATGACTTCTTGAGTTGTCAGTCAGGGGCTACACATATCAATAAAATATGATGTTCTTTTTATCAGTAATGACTTGTTCATACTTAGTTTATCATTGTTTCTTGTTCTGGTTTGAGTTCAGCAGATAAGGACTGAAAATTTTTTGATGGCTTAATCAAGTCTAGGCTTGGTGACACTCGGACGAAAATTTTTAAGAAATTAAATGCGAAGACTCAGATTAGGGCATGAGCATAAATAAATTAAGAGATTACAAGTCATGTTTCAACAATGTTTACATCAGTTAATCTACCCTTGGAAGTTTTATACCACGTCAGCAGCAATCTTTTTGGCCGTCTCTTATGCTTCATTGATCAGCTCTAAGGCCTGCTCATCGGTGGTACCATAAGCGAAGCCTTCTCCTATGGAGTTTATGTCTACCCGAGGATAGAGCGACTTCGTCATGGCCAAGGTTTGACTAGCACTCATAACAGCAGCATCCGTAATATTTTCTATATACTTCTTCGGTGTTGTCCTGAGCTTATCAAAGAATTCAACCACGTCCAAAGAACTTGTCCCGAGGCCATTTTCGTAGAGCGCCGACAGTATTGGCGTGGCTGCATTGGCAATATCATCTCTAAATCTTTCGGCCCTCCAGTCTTTTTTGGCGAAGACTTCAAATTGAGCTTGGGATTTTACTCTATTAGCTACAAGTTTGATATGACTCAGATTGCATGAATAACCAAAATCAGATGGATCGAGGAAGTATAAGTTTCAAAGGTTACCTTCAATTTCTTCTAAGGTCTTGTTCTTGTCAGATTCAAGCTTGGCGTTGTCGGATTCCGCCTTCTTCAATTGAGCCTTGAGGGAGTCGATCTTAGATATATTGGCTACAACATGAAGATTTGGAATCATCAGTATCAATCAGATTACACAAAAGCAAGATAAGTTAATTTCTCTTACCTTCGATTGAACCACGAAGTTCTAGGTTCATATCTCGAAGATTATTGATTTCCTCCCTCAAGACGACCTCTCGAGCCGCTGCTTCTTCTCTGGCTTCCTTGAGTTTTTGCTGGATGTTCTCCAGAGAGTTGACGTGAGGCACCAGTTTCTCGAGAGTGTCTGACTTGGCCATCGAGCGACGATGAATTCTCTGCATTATAAAGATTGAGTCTGTCAACTACACAAGGTTATATGGTCGAGATATGATAAGATTATACATACATTCATCAGACGGGTTACTTCATTGAGGCTGGCAACAAGCATGTCGCGTTCTTCGGCTTCTTTTTCCTTGTTCAACACGATGCCCTGCCTTTTGCCTTTGGCATCCGCCACTCGATTTTTATTGGAGGGATTGAGTCTTCTAAAGACTTCAGTAGGGTAATTTCCTCCTCCTTAGCTGTTTGCTCTAAGGATAATGAATGAAGATGAAGAATGAGAGAGTATGTCTAAAACAAGAGTTTTGGCATTATTAAAAATTACCTGTTCTTAGAGCTGGATCTTCAACTGGTATTTCTTGACTACATGAGCCTTGATTTCCCTCGTCCGGCTGGTTTTCAATCGGGATATCCTGACTGGCAGTCGGGGGCTCCTGTTTTGGGATGTCCTCACTTGGGAGAGGGTCCTGAGACCCTTGTTCTGCAGATTTTGGCTCTTCTAGCACTGTAGATTGGCTTGTTTTTTTCTGTCTGCCCGGTGGGATCTATATCTTGAGGTTTTCTACAGAAGAAGATGAAGGCAGTGAAGACAAGTTTATTTTCAGCAAGAAGATAAATTTGAATAAGCAAAGAGATACCCGTTAGACTTCCTGATCTTTGGAGCAGATCATGTGGATGCCCTCGGAGAAGTTACGTTCATCTTTGGAGTCTGAATTTCTTCAGTATCTTCGTCCGAGTCATCTACAACTAGCCTTCTCTTGCTAGCCCGTTTGCTGGTTTCTTCCTCGGCAGCAGTTCTCTTATTTTTGGTCTGCGGTTTAATTTTTGGGCCGCCTGCTGGCTTCTTGGTATTTGGCTGAGCAGCTGCATCTTCGTGGAAGACCTTGTACGGCCTAGAGATGATCAGAGTATTTGCCTGCAAGCAGTACTATTAAGACACATTGGAAGATGAAAACAAAGTGAAGAATGATACGAGTTGCAGAGTCTACTTACCAGAGGAGGTGGTCAAAGAAGACTAAAGGGAGCAACTGGCAGCTTGTTGCTGTACTCCACTGCGATTCCAGAAGAGAAGATCTTGTACATGCGAGCGCACAAGACCTGGAAGTTCAGAGATTCACAGTCCTCCCGGTTGGGATCGCTCTGGCCTTCATACTCAAAAGCTGGCTTAGACCTTTCGTTGATAGGAGCCAGTCGGCACTTGATGAAATGCCGAGTGATTTGCTCTTCTTGGAGGCCTTTATTCTTCAGCTCGAGGATCTTAGCCAAGAGGTTGTTCGCTTCTATCCAGTCCTGGTTTTCTGGCATGGTGTTCCAGTTAGCTCTTTGGATGGGTGGGAGGCCGATGATGTCGGGTAAGTTGGGGGTTGGGTTCGAGAGGTAGAACCAATTTGCATGCCAGCCTTTGTTGGAGGATTTCAAAGGAAGAGGGAAGTAATCTTTGCGGAGAGTTCCGCGAAGTTGAAAACTGACACCACCCACAACACAGGGGTTGTCTCTTTTTGGGTGTGCCTTGAGAGAGAACATGCGACGGAAGAGATTGAAATGCGGGTCGATACCTAAGAAGGCCTCGCATACATGGATGAAGATGGCGATATGTAGCACGGAATTTGGGTTCAGATGGTAGAGTTGGAGACCGTAATACTCTAAGATGCCACGGAAGAAATCGCAAGTTGGAAGACCGAACCCACAGTAAAAGAAGTGGGTGAACACAACGATCTCACCGGTGTTTGGGGTCAGGAATTCTTCACCGAACGCTAGACACAAACCAATGATCTCCTTGGCCGGAAGAACTCCGTCCTTCACCATCTCCCGCAAGATTGATTCCTTCACGTTAGAAGTAGCCCATTGGTTGAAGGGAATTTCTCTCTCCTCAGCCATGGATGCAAGTTGGGGAAGATGAATCTGGCACTAGGAGTGGGGATTTTTTGAGGGAAATACCGGGAGTTGGTTGCGCGCGAGGAATCCTGATGGGGCTTGAGCTTCTGAAGGGATGGATTTGGATGCGCACGAGTTCTAGGTTTCTACGAAGAGCATGTGAACAGGAGCGCGAAAGGGGAAATTTTTGGAAGATGAAGCGGCGAGGAAGACAACGACGCTTCAGAGATTTTAGGGTATCGCTAGGTTTTCTCGTGTTTGGGCCGAGACCGATGAGAAGCTTACGGCCCATACTACAGGTGTGGCTTGACATGTGTCTCTAGGAACTTAAGTAGATTTGCTCTGTCAATATGCGCGTATCTCATTGCCCAATACCTTCAAAATCCTTTCATACAGCAGTTATTCAACTTGTTGAAGGTTGGTACGATGCAACTTGGAAGGTGACAAACAGTAAAGTTTTTTATAACTGTCCTGATAACTTTTTTATAGGTTGCAGGAGCTGTTTGATTTTTTACAAAGCATTTGATTTTATAATTATATCAATGCTATTTTGCCACCTTGGTGTGATTTTTCAATTAAGACCAATATTATGGCTGGAGCTATTTAATATTTTGGTCATATTTTTCAGATGACTGATAAATTCATTTTATTAACTCAGATTTTCAATTCATGAGAATTGGTTGAGTTGTATGTTCCGGGATGACTCGGGCAAAATAACTCGGATAAGCATGAGCTTGCCGAGTACTCGGATTCATTATACACTATGTCTTTATTATAAGGTTATGTGTTATATGATTTTTTATGATCGCTTTTGGCTTAGGCTAGCCATTTATTTAATTCAGGAAAGTATGACTATTATAGTTCTTGACTATATGCTTAGTTTGATTAACTGAACACATAGTCGGGGCTACACCTAACTAGGTGCATCAGTCGATGCACCTAAATATCTATTTTTTAAATTTTTCAGCCCTTCACAGCCTTTTTTGGATGATAAAGCATTCGGGAGACTCAGGCAGAGGTGATGGAGGCACTCGGCGACAGAAGCACTCGGCTAAGGTGCCACTCGGCTGTGTGTTATTCTGGTTCGAGGCAAGATTATTTCGTCCACTGTGAAGGTCTCGAGGGCTACTGTGGAGATTATGGGTGCCGGGTATCCTCACGGCTAGCTTATCCAACTTACTATAGAGGATAGGTTATGACTCATGATTATGTAAACCGGCTTATGACTTGGGTGTTATGTTACCATTGATATAAGGTAACGGCCTATAGTCCAAAGTTGGTAAGATTGAGGAGTCCGACGTAGAGTGTGATTGGGTTTCCGACTTGTAACCCTACCCTCCAAGACTATATAAGGAGGGTAGGGCATCCCTTGAGGGAGACGGAAAAATACACACGAATACACAAACTCATGAGAGCACATATTGAAAGAGATTAAGAGATCAATAAACCACTCGGCAGATCAAATCCCCGAAACAGGAGTAGGGTATTACCTCTCGAAGAGAGGGCCTGAACCTGTCTAAATTCATTTTGCATACTAACCCATCGTGTTTGGCACTTGACTGCTACCCCCAGATTCTTATTGCCGAAACCAAGTTTCGACACTACACTCCCTCAAGTAAAGCTTCAACTTTGCCATCAAATGACAAGATTTACAGGATCTTACTTAGTTTGCCTCTTAATCTTCCATATTTCTTGTTGATTTACAAGGTAATGAACCAAGTCAACTATGGTCCACTTTATCTTACTGAATATTATAATTAATCTGAAAAATAACCATAGTCTAATAGGAGAAAAGTCAAATGATATGGACAAGTGGCGCATTTGAAACGTGCGATGTCCATCCCACTAAGTTTGTGCGCCATGTAATTTATTTATTATTGCCAAGTTTTTTATTATGGCGAGAAATGTGCATGCGCACTATAAGTGTACTTAGCATTAGTCTTTGACAAACTCATAATGTTTCGCATTGTCATGCTCAAAATTCTGTTCAATACTGATAGGGATGATAATCTTACTATATATTAGTGACATGCAAAACATAACATTATATTGGCCTTCCCCCATGCCAAAAACTGCCTCTTAAGTTTAGGAAAAAATTATTATTGACATTAGCTGCAAGAGTCACAAGAGATCCTTTGCTAATGCTATGTAATACTCAAGGAGAGCATAGGCTCAGTTAAGTAAATGAGAACAAATAATTCAATAAACTTTAACTGATAAACAACATTATTTTATTGTTGAAATATTAAGCGGCATTATTACTATAGTTGCCCGTGCAAATTATGTACGTTAGTACAGTTACTCACATAGCAATGATAACTTAACTTCATTTCGCTTTGCATCACCGTTGAGCAGAGACAAAATGAAAGAATCATTAAATGAAATTACTAAAAATCCAAAATCAGGTCACCGTTTACTCACAAATGATAAATGAGCTAATGTCATGAATTTGAAGTCAAAATCCTTAGCAACATCACTGTTGCACAGAAATGGTAAAGGAAATAATACAGTACTTTAAGTTTAAAATCCTAAATCAAATCACCGTAAGGTAGAAATGAGAGGACTGCACAACAGCGGCCTCCGCAGCATGGCCTACCGTTACCACTCTCGTCGTAGCAGTGACGTAGCTGTTAGAACCTCCATGTCAGCATCAGTGTAGAATGACACTACTTTTGGACGCATGCGTGTTGTGATGAAGGGGATGGACAAGATGCACTTGAATCTCCACAAGGATGCTAGAGCTCTGAATGACCGGACGCTTGTGAAGATAGCAAGTTTGCAGGACGAGGTGCCCGTCTCAAGAAGGAGAACGCTGTTCTACAGGGAAGTCCAGCACCAGGAGGACTCAGGATCCGCACGATGCCCAGGAAGTCTACCACAGCTCCCATGTGTATCCAGCTAGCGCATAGGAACCTGCCACCAGCTCCAGAGCCGTTGCCGGTGTACGTGCCTCCTGCACTACCGTCTTCGCTAGCTCCAGCACCTACACCAGCTTCGACGTCTGCCCCAGGTTTGGCCCACACTTTCGCTCCGGCGTCAGCAGTCGTGGGCCCTGCCAGCGGCAATGGTGGTTGGTTGGCCGCTACTCCCAGTCCTTCCCGTGGAGCTAGTCGCAATGATAGGTCCAGTTCAGTGCCCGCTAGTGGGGACACCTACCTGATGGACTCTAGGAGCCGCTCAGAGGAGGAGGAGGGAGACGCACAGGAGAGCGCCTTCGACTCTACCGACCACAGGAGCCATTCCGAGCATTAGAGCCATCATCCCTAGTTTTATCGTTTTAATTAGTTTGTTTGCTTGTTAGCTTCGTGTTTAGGTTTGCTTGCTTGTGGGTTAGTCGGCGGTCTATATCAAGTGTTGGTATGGCAGCCCTATTAAGGATATTGCTTGTTTTTTAGTTGTTTTAATTCAAGATCAGAACAATTGCATCTTAATTATAGTTAAATAAAGCTTAGTTCCTGAGCAGTCCATTTTCTTTCTTCACCTATCTTTTTCCTTCCTTCCCCTCAAGATGGTGAACACCAGGAATGGAAATCGTGATGCTACTAATGCTAGTGGGAGCGGAGAACAGTCTAGGGAAGCAAAGGCCAATGGGTCAGCAGGTAATGTCCCACCTCCACCTCCAGAGAACCCGACCATTGCTCAAATGTTGACCAGCCAGACACAGATGATGGCCATGATGATGCAACAGATGCAACAACAACACCAACAGATGCAGCAGCAAATAATGCAACAAATGCAGCAACAAGCGCAACAACAACAGCAGAACCAGCAATTTGGTCCACCTCCACCACCCCAGTCCAAATTGCCGAAAGTTAAACCTTCTGCAGTGCAACGACTAGGAAAAGTTGCTTTCGCTACTCATCAACTTCAATGTCCTACGTCAGCATGGTGGGATAATAATTTAGTTACTCGTCCAGCCGGGACAAAAGTTACTAGGACGGAATTCTGCCGTAGTTTTAGGAAGGCCCAAGTTCCTGACGAAATTGTGGCACAAAAGAAGAGGGAGTTTCATGCTCTTCATCAAGGGAATAGTTCAGTAACGAAGTACTTGCACTAGTTCAACCGCCTTGCACATTATGCCTCAGAGGATATACGCATAGATGCCGAGAGACAGGAAAAGTTTTTGTCAGGTCTTGATGATGAACTAACTAATCAGCTGATCTCTGGTGATTACACGGATTTTGAAAAGCTTGTTGACAAGGCGATCCATCAGGAAGACCAGCGTAATAAGATGGACCGGAAAAGAAAGGCAGCTCAGTTCCGAGCACACCAGGGAAACAGTCAGAAGCCTCGCTTTGCACTGGGACAGCAGGGTGGACCTTCCACCATGGTCATCCGACAGCATCATCCGTATCACCCTAGTAACTTTAACAACAGTGGCTACCACAGCGGTAGTGGGCAACATAACCGCAATCTAGCCCCATGCCCAACGGTGAATCCAACTCAACCAGCGCAGCCAGCTCAACACAAGAAGGAATCTAGAGTGAAGCCGGGAGTTTGCTTCAATTGCAATGAGCCTGGTCACTTCGCTGACAAGTGTCCAAAGCCAAAATGCTCAAGGCCCAGGTTTGTTCATGCTCATGTCAATCACGTGTCTGCAGAGGCGCAAGCAGCACCAGACGTCATACTAGATACATTCCTGTGAACTCAATTCCTGCAACAGTATTATTTGATTTCGGTGCAACACATTCTTTTATTTCCAAGTATTTTGCTGGGGTACATGGGCTAAGAAAAGAGGAACTTAGAACACCTATGCGGGTTCATACCCCAGGCAATGATATAACCACCTCATATTACTATCCCTCCGTGGTAATAGAGATCCAAAGATCACAATTTCTAGCCAACCTCATCTTTTTTGAATCCAAGGACCTAGATGTCATTCTTGGAATGGATTGGTTAACAAGGCATAAAGGAGTAATTGATTGTGAGAGTCGCACAATAAATTTAACCAATGAGAAGGGAGAAGTGGTTATATATCGGCCTCCAATACCGCAGAAGTTGGGAGTAAGTTTGAATCAAGCCACTATCAATGAATAGACAGAAGTAGGAAAGAAAACCCCTAACAAATTGGAGGATATGCCTGTAGTTCGAGAGTATACGGAAGTCTTTCCGGAAGATCTAACAACAATGCCACCAGAAACGGATATTGAATTTCGGATTGATTTGGCACCGGGAACCGCCACAATCTATAAGAGGCCATACCGAATAGGAGCCAATGAGTTGGTAGAAGTCAAGAAACAAGTGGATGAGTAGCTACAGAAGGGGTACATTTGTCCGAGCACGTCACCTTGGGGTGCTCCAGTAATCTTTATGGAAAAGAATGACAAAACCAAGAGGATGTGCGTCAATTATCACACACTCAATGAGGTCACAATAAAAAATAAGTACCCTTTGCCTAGGATCGATGATTTGTTTGATCAACTAAAGGGGGCAACAGTATTCTCCAAGATAAACCTGCGATCAAGATATCACCAGTTGAGAATTCGAGAAGAAGACATCCCCAAGACGGCATTTACTACTCGTTATGGGTTGTTTGAGTGCACGGTCATGTTTTTCAGACTCACCAATGCACCGGCCTTCTTCATGAATTTGATGAATAAAGTGTTCATGGAATTCTTGGACAAGTTTGTAGTGGTGTTCATTGACGAGCATGAGTAGCATCTTTGACTGGTACTTGGAAGGTTGAAGGAGCATCAGCTTTATGCCAAGTTTACCAAGTGTGATTTCTAGCTCAAGGAAGTGCAATTCCTCGGTCACATTATAAATGCTCAAGGAGTGGCAGTGGATCTGTCTAATGTGGAGTCAGTGACTAAGTGGACACCACCAAAGACAGTCACTCAAATCATGAGTTTTCTTGGACTTGCGGGTTACTACCGTCAGTTCATTGAGAATTTCTCCAAGATTGCCAAGCCAATGACAAAATTGTTAAAGAAGGATGAAAAATTTTAAGTGGTCGGCAGAGTGCAACAAAAGTTTCGAGGAACTTAAGGAGAAATTGGAGTCTGCACCAATCTTGATTTTACCCGACCAGGCGAAAGATTTTCAGCTGTATTGTGATACATCCCGCCAAGGGCTAGGATGTGTGTTGATGCAGGAAGGCAAAGTAGTCGCGTATGCTTCCAGTTGCGGCCACATGAAAGTAATTACCCAACTCATGATTTGGAGTTAGCAGCAGTGGTCCATGATTTGAAAATCTGGCGACACTATCTCATAGGCAACCGTTGTGAATTATATACGGATCACAAGAGTTTGAAGTACATCTTCACCCAACCTGATTTGAACCTCCGACAATGAAGATGGTTGGAATTGATCAAAGATTATGATTTGGGAATACACTATCATCTCGGAAAAGCTAATGTGGTAGCGGATGTTCTAAGTCAGAAAAATTATTGCAATGTCGTTTGTACGGAAGAGATGTGTAGCAAGTTGCAAAAGGATTTCGAGCGACTAAATTTGGGTTTAGTTGAACGATGGTTCGTGACTACTCTCAAGGCATAACCCACGCTTGTGGAACAAGTCTGCGCAGCTCAGACAAGTGATCCAGAGATTGCAAAACTCAAAAAGAATATGCGGGTTGGCAAAGCCCAAGGTTTCACCTTGGATGAACATGAAACAATATGGATGGGAGAAACATTGTGTGTACCTGAGATTAAAGAGTTGAAGGACCTGATACTCACCGAAGCACATCAAACTTAGTACTCGATTCATACCGACAGTACCAAGATCTCAAAGAGAAATTCTCGTCGGTTAGTATGAGAAGAGAAATAGCTGAATTCGTCGCGCTCTGTGACGTATGCTAGTGAGTAAAGGCGGAGCATCAAAGACCCGCAGAATTGCTACAACCTCTCCAAATTCAAAAATGGAAGTGGGAAGAAATTGGAATGGACTTCATGACAGGTTTACCCAGGACGTCAACTGGACATGACTCCATTTGGGTAATCGTTGATCGACTCACCAAAGTGGATCACTTCATTCCAGTACATACTACTTACTCAGGGAAGAAACTAGCAGAATTGTATTTGGCAAGGATAATGTGTTTACATGGAGTGCCTAAGAAAATCGTATCTGATCAAGGAAGCCAGTTCACTTCAAAGTTTTGGCGGAAGTTGCAAGAAGAATTGGGAACTAGATTGAATTTCAGTACTGCCTATCATCCACAAACCGATGGATAGACCGAACGCATCAATCAAATATTGGAGGATATGTTGAGGGCTTGTGCGCTCGACATTGGCGGAGCTTGGGATAAAAGCTTGTTGTATGCTGAGTTCTCTTATAACAGCATCTATCGGGCTAGTTTGCAAATGGTGCCGTTCGAGGCACTGTACGAATGAAAGTGCCGCACTCCGCTCTTTTGGGATCAAACGGGAGAACGCCAGTTGTTCAGGACAGAAGTCTTGAGTGAGGCAAAGGAGATAGTTAGGACCATCAGAGAAATATTGAGAATCGCTCAATCTCGACAGAAGAGCTACACTGACAATCATCGACGAGAGCTTGTTTTTTAGGCAGGGGATTATGCGTACCTTCGTGTCACTCCGCTCCGGGGAGTACACCGTTTCCAATCCAAGGAAAGTTAGCACCGCGCTTTGTGGGATCTTATAGAATTCTGGAACGCAGAGGAAAAGTTGCATACCAACTCGAGCTTCCCTCCAACGTGCTCGGTATTCATGACGTATTCCACGTGTCCCAGTTGAAGAAATGTTTAAGAGTGCCAGAGGAGCAAGCAAGTCCGACCAAATCAAAATTCAAGAGGACTTGACGTACGTGGAGAAGCCAATCAGTATACTCGAAACCAACAAGAGAAGGACCAGAAGCAAAGTCACCAAGTTTTGTTGGGTTCAGTGGAGTCACCATTTCGAGGAAGAAGCCACCTGGGAGAGAGAGGA
The DNA here is from genome assembly GCA_008326285.1 of Oryza officinalis. Classification (NCBI taxonomy): domain Eukaryota; kingdom Viridiplantae; phylum Streptophyta; class Magnoliopsida; order Poales; family Poaceae; genus Oryza; species Oryza officinalis. The sequence continues at coordinate 28,404,927 of BDMV01000007.1, read as the reverse complement.
TGAATTGAAGGCCGCCCATTCACACCTCTTCGCCAGCTCTCCCGAATCTCGGGATCGAGATTCCGTTTAAGGGGGGTAGGTTTGTCACACCCCGAAGTTCCCCTTTTGCTAACCTTAAAAATCAGTTAATAAATAGCCCCAAGAAAATGTTTAATTTTAACCTAGAGCTAAACCCTAATTAATGCATTTAATAATGGGAATTGGCATGGTGGAATTTTCTTGAGTTCTCCATGTTAAAATACACTAACAGGATTTTTACTGGAATAATGTTAAACCAATTAATTGAATTCTCAACATTATTTAGTCTCGGGAAAACCCTTTTTCTTCTCCACCTTTTTCTTTTTCTTTTCCACCTTTTTCTTCGCTTTGGGCCGTCGGCCCACTCCTTCCTCCGCCACCACGTCCCTCCCGCTGGGTCGGCCAAAGACCACGGCCCAGCCGCGTGCGCACGCCCCTTCCTCTCTTGTTGGGCCGGCCCAAGGCCGCAGCCCAGTCGCCACCGCACCACTCCGCCCAGGTCACCGATAGGTGGGCCCTACCTGTCGGGCCCGTCCCCATCCTCGCGCCGCCGCTGGATCAGGCCGCAACCACCGGCGCCTCTTCCACCGCCTTTTTCGCCCCCATCCCGCTAGATCTGACGCACCACTGCCCCTATAAAGCACGCTACCGCCCTCCTCTCTCGTTTTCCACTCACACCGCCTCTCCCCATGCCCTAAATCGCTGTCGCACCGCTGATCTATGTGCCGCTGCTTGCCGCCGATCTCCGGCCGCCGCTAAAGCCCACTAGCGCCGCCGCCCTGTGTCACCACCACCGCACTTGCTGTCGTTGACTGTGTCCTGTCTACCGTCGACCGTCGCAAATCCCGCCGCCGTGCACCATCGCCGTTGTCATCTTCCTCCCCTCCGGTCGGTTCCGATGAGTAGATCCTCCCTCCTTTTCTTTTTCTTTTTCCTCTTCTTCTTCCGGTCGTGCGCCGCCGCCATCCGGCCATGCGTCCCCATCTTCTGTGCCGGGCGCCGTCGTCCTTTGCGTCGCTGGCGATCACCGCCAGTCGTCGCCGGTCACCCCCCTCCACCGTCGCGCACCATTACCGGCGGGTTGGCTCGACCATACGCATGCCCAGTCAACAACCGTCCGATCTACCACGCGGCAGATCAGAGCCGTCCGGCCGTGTGGCAGCCGCGTCGGTGCCACAAGTGCGCCACGTCGGCGTGATCTCCTCACGGTTGGGTCGCCATGGCCGCCACGGGGTGCGCCCGCGCCCGCATCTCCGTGGACCCGGTCCACCGTGCGCCGCACGCCTTGCAGCCGCTGAAAACACAAAGAATCTTCTAAAATTCATAACTAATTCATCCGAGCTACGTTTAAATGCATTCAAGTCTTAGTAAATTCATAAAAATGCCTATAATCCATTAAAAATAGTTTTGTTTCTTGTTTCAGTAGACCTATAGCCTGTTTTTTCTTATGTGTTTTGTTTGTCGTTTAGATTCTGGCATTTTTGAAGCTCCACTTTACTTCGAAGTCGTTGGAGAGGTCCCTCCAGCACCAGAGGAAGGCATGTCATGCATGTTCATTGATCATATTGTACCTATTTCACAAAACATCTCGCTTTCTATTAAATGTTGCATTTATTTTATAATGTCATGTGGGATGGTTACCTATACTCAGCTCTAGCTTGTTTACCCCATACCATTGATAGCTTGGGCATTAATTTAATTAGACTATGGTTTAGGAAATGCTTGACCATGCTTAGACCAACTAGATTACTGTGGGGAATCTCACATATAATTCTCTACCTCGGTTCATTAATAGTATTATTGGACCTGTACCATTATGATAATAATATAACTAAAATTAAGATTAATGGTGGGCTGTGGGTGCATGGTTTTGTTAGACGCGCTCATGGCAGTTAAGGACTGGTTCGTAGGAAACCCTGGAAGAATTAGCGTACTTACCACAAGCCAGCATGGGCAATAGCTGGGCTTGTATTGTAGCTGTTTCCTTTCTGACGTACCTAGGCAAGGGTGGGTTTGATGGAGTTTGGATGGGCCTTGCAAAGGCCTATTCGGCTTTTGGATTCACCTAAGCACAAGGGGTGCTACTTATCTTGGTTGTAAGGGTAGGGGTGAAACTTGAAGTGTGGTGCGATTGGTTAGGGAGGGTTATGCGAAGGGTCCTGTCACAGTTCCTTTTCGGTATACCATGGTGGTATGTCGGCACACGATAACATGTCGTGGAATTGTGTCTTGTGGGTACAGTTGTACACCTCTGTTCAGAGTAAAACTATTCGAATAGCCTTGCTCATGGTTATAGGCGATCAACCAGATTCACCGTGATTAGTCTCACAGTAATAATTTGACTTAATTTGGAATTATTGTAGTACAGGTGGTTGGTTGGGCCTATCATAGCATGGTGTTGCATTGGACAGTATTGTTTAATATTGCTTAATATTATTCTACAGTTTTACTACTTTCAACTGCTGTTTTAAATGCTTTATTTATGCAAAAGAACCTTAGTCTTCTTTGGAATTATCTGCATTCATACCCTCTTTTATGGTATGACTTGCTGAGTACAGTAGGTAGTACTCAGTCTTGCTCTATTTTTTCCCCACAAGAGTTGGATTACTGTTTAGAGGAGGACTACTTGAAGGAGTAAGCTTAGTTCTACCATCGAGGATGCCCATAGTTTGGAGTCTTCGCGCTTCAAGAGTCAAGTTTTTCTATTTAGATCGTTCGTTTCTCCACTGTATTTTTTTAAGACTTTTATTATATTTGTAAGACGTGGATCTGTGTATCGATATTGTCATTTGTGTACCCTGGCTAGTCCTGGACAGGGGTTTTAATGCACATTGAGCTTGAAATTCTGTTGCGAGAATTTCTGGGCGTGACACATCTTCACCTCCCGAGAAGATGCACGAGCTCATCACGAGCTTTCTCCGCGGTGGAACAAAGGCGAGGGGGAAGGTAGGAAATGAAGGGAGAAGAAGGGTATTGTGGTCCCAAAAAGTCAGAAGATACACTGAAGGGGTTTGCAGTGGTATATATCAAAAAGTTAGAAGTTGCAGTGAAGGGGCATGTAGTTGAATAGTAATGGTATATTTCAAAATTGTAAAGTTTATAATGGCATGGATCGATTTAACCCAAATGACAAAGGAAACAATAATGACATTTAAATTTTCCTTAATTATATTAGCATTGTGCAATAATAACGTTTGTTAAATATAATTCCATATTTAAATACTTACAAGTTAAATTTCCCGTTGGTTCCGTTCAACTATAAATAATTTAAATTACTCAAAGAAAAATCATCTTAATAATTTTAACATGAAGTTATATTAACATTGGACAAATATAACATCATATCATTAATACGTTCTAGTCAAACTTCTAGTTGGTTCTAAAAATAATTAACCAAGTAACCAAATAATCGATCATAATTTTTCAGCAATTTTAAATGGCTCAAAATAGTGCCCGTGAGCTCGTGTGGCCCATCAGCAGAGGCGGCCTGACGTGAAGGAGGGCCGCCCGATCTGATGGACGGTCCTGATCAATCCCGCGCCAATGAAGCCGCCGATGGACAGGGAAAACCCTCGGTCTTATTCATTCTCTTCTCCCCGATCCCCTTTCTCTCTGGCATGCTGGAGCGAACGAGCGGCGGTGATGGTGGTGGCTACGGTGGTGCAGTGAAGTGGGGCGTGCGCGGCGATAGGACCGTCGGCAGCTCCATCTTTCATCGGCTGGGGGTGCAGCAAAGAGAGGCGCCAAACCATGCCTTATCTTCCCATCCCTCGTGGAGATGAAAATCGACGGGCGGGGTCGGTGCAGTCCAATACGATGCGCGCGCGGCAAAACCGGTGCGACTGTGAGGAGGAGACGGTGAGCGTGCGCCAAGGCACGTGTGGGCGAAAGTGATGCCCATGCGGCAGCGACAACGCCCCCCTTTGCTTCCCGGTGTAGTCCGCACGACGACGGCATCTCCGGTGGTTTAGATCTTCAACAAAACGCTAAGTAGTTACCTGAATCAAAAGAGCTTAATTGATCTTGGGGACTGTTGGGGATTTTGGATTTATAGGGTTTTTCTGATTTCGGGCTTTCATGAACTTAGCTTTCTGAGTTGGGAACAATGAAACGAGAGTTTCAATCTGGTTTTATCTCGTTCACTCTCCTCTTAAGAAAACTTGGGAAAAATAATTCGGGAATTTTAATCTTGTTTATCCCTTATTTTCCTCTGATTTGTATAGTTGGAAAAAAGGGGGAATTTTCCTCTTATTTCTCTGATTGAATCAATCTTCCCCTTTGTAATTTCTAGCCGAAGCTATAACATGGCTAATTTAGCATATGAAGAACTTTAACATGAATCTAAATTAGGCATAAACATGACTAAACAAAACCCTAATCTTAAAAAATTACTTAATCATAATTTGCATCTTGCCGAAAGGAATAATGGGTTTTGTATCTCTGATTTGGGGAAAAATGGGGATTTTAATCTGACTTGTCCAATCCTCCCTTCTAACATCTGGCCGAAACCATATTGAGCAAATTTCTTGAACATGTAATCAAATTAAACACGAATAAAATTAAATAAGCCTTGATCTTGAACTAATTGACTTAAATTGATGATGATTTGCATCAAGCCAAAGGATAAGAATCATAATCTAAGGCTAGATGGCTTCACTTTAGAAATGATGGGATAAGTGGCTAAGATTAGGCTATGATACCATGATGTTGGAGTTTAATCTTATCTAATTACTTTAAGTAATTCTTAGCCTAAACATGATCACCTCTTCTTAATTATGGAAAATTGATCTATTGAACTTATTGTGAAGCCATTAAAGCCAATCTTTGATTTTTTTTTTTGCTGTTCTTCTCCTTTATTATCTTTACTCCTTTGTTTTCCTTCTTCTTTCGGTTTCTTCTTGATTCACCTGCACGGGAGCGGGTTGCACAACGAACCCATTTCAGTGCTTTGAGATCTTATCTAATTACTTTAAGTAATTCTTAGCCTAAACATGATCACCTCTTCTTAATTATGGAAAATTGATCTATTGAACTTATTGTGAAGCCATTAAAGCCAATCTTTTGATTTTTTTCTTGTTGTTCTTCTCCTTTATTATCTTTACTCCTTTGTTTTCCTTCTTCTTTCTGTTTCTTCTTGTTTCAACTGCACGGGAGCGTGTTGCACAACGAACCCATTTCAGTACTTTGAGATCAATCGGGCTCTTTTTACGGTTTTGGGATTTAGCGTAGGAATTAGGCCTCACTTCTTCTCAATGCCTTCTCTGCTTTATTTGCATTGGTGGGGCTCGGGATAATCCGGATAGGGCTCTAAGTTTGTTACGACCGATCACGGTAACATTTATCTCTTATTTATCTCTTTTTAGTTAGGGAAGAAAACGGTAGAATTTATCTCTCCCTAATTATCTTGACAATAACCGATAAAATCAACCAACAATTATAACAGCAGACATTGATTCAAGAAACTATTATACTTGTGCAAGAAATGCGATTGTACGTATTCCACATAACTAAAACGAATAGAAAAGGAAGTAGTTTAACAAATATATAACTATACAGACATTAAAGTGAACAGTCACTGCTGTACTTTCTTCGCATAGTGTATTATAGTTTGGACAGCTTTTTATTCCAAAGTTTCCCTTCTAACTACCAATAATTAATCTTTTCAGTTTTAATTGCTCTGTTCAACTTTGGACTTGGACCAGCCGAATCCTCTTCTCCAGCTGCATCTAGATTCTCCTACAGTGAAGGATGGCCTACGTATAGGTGTGAAAGTTTGCCGATGTGCACAAGGTTATTGATGTTCTCGACCAAAAAGCCAAAAAGTTGGGTAGTTCAAACTACTGCAATTAAATAGTTTCGCTAATGGGTAGGACAAAGTGAAACATTGCTAATAAAGGTTACCAAAACATAATTAACTTTTTTTTCTTATTTGTATATTGAATTTAGATTTGAATTTTTCTTTTGAAATGGTAAATGTTAATATATTCTGCATGGACACATTTTTTTAAAATCTTCCAAACAAATTTATATTATAATTGACATTAGTGGAACACGAGGGGACGTATCCTATCTACATATAAACATCTTTGTGTCCATATATAACCACTCAATCACTGGAGAATGAGGAATTTAATTCAAAAAATCTAGATATTATTTTGAGATTTTGTTCCTGTCATATATAAACAGGGACTGGATTGATATATATATATATATATATATATATATATATATATATATATATATATATATATATATATATATATATATATATATATATGTGTGTGTGTGTGTGTGTGTGTGTGTGTGTGTGTGTGTGTGTGTAGATAGATGGATTGGGTTGTAAATAAAACACAACCCACCCCTCACCCTAACCAGCGTGCACCCTCATCCCCCTTCCTCAACTCGGCCCCTCACTCCTTTAGGCCTCACATACTACCCCACGAAAATAAAATACCAGTAATTTTTTTTACTCACCTATTGTGCATATTTGTATTAGGATGCAACCAATCATCCCACCCTATTTTTCTGGATTTAGAGACTATTCCCATGCCGGTTTTCCTAGATCGATCAAGCAGGCGAGGCAAGAGAGAAGGCTGGCAGAGGCGACGCGTTCCAGCGGCGGGCAACGATGAAATCGGTCAATGACGAGTGAAATCGGTTGGAGATGGCGGTGCTCGCAGGCCGCCACATCCTCTGCGCCCTCTCTTCGCGCCTTCCTCTACTACAACCAAGGGGACCGTATTGGGACTGGTTCATCAACCTCTCCGTCTCTGAATTACCCACTCATCACAGCATGGTAATTCCTACTCTCCTTGTCTTGATCCGTCAAGCCATGAGATCGAGCGCCCCCTTGCCCTGCCTGCCATTCGACTCTCTTCTCAGTTTTGATTTTATCTGCTACAGATCTGATCCATGTGCTCTCCATGCTGCCTAGCGGTCTCAACTTCACCAACCACACCAGCAATCTCTGTGCCACCCCATGGAGCTCCACCACTACCAGCTGACCTCATCCCCGTCCTCTCTCCGATGCTTGGTCGCTGCTTTTCGAGATGCACCCGCTATGGTTGAGGTGGCGAGGCAAACTAGGCATCAGCAACGATGGATTTGGGGCAGCAACTGTTGGGATACGCATCAGCTATGATAGCATAAATCAAAATTTTTCTGTTGCGTAAACCAGGAACTATGTAAGTATGTGATCATAGATCGTTACCACTCGACGCGCCGTGCAGCGAAAGTAGGTGCTAACAAGCACAAGGAACATTGGCGACGTAGCGCGCGTCAATGTAGAGCAAGTAGTAGATCGCAGCAACCTGATCTTCTCCTCCTCGTGCGTGCACCCCGCCGTGCTCTCACGCCGATCAGCACAGCAGACCAGCGGCGCCTCTACCGCTATCCACACGTCTAGGGAAGGAACACGTCGCACGGTCGTGCTAGCGCCCGTGTGTGTCTAGGGTTTTGCTTGGGAGGGGAGTGATGGCTAGGGTTTTTCTATGTCGACCAGCCTCATCACCTGAAAGATATATATAGGATCCATAACTGGGCCTCCTAGGCCCATAGAAGTCCTACTCGGATCCCTATCCGAATTGAGCAAATATTGGATCTCCATCCAATCCTTTTATTCCGGCCCGTTAAGTGTGCGACCCTGTAGGTTCATGTACACTCGGCTGCAACCCGAAAACTCCTTTTCGGTCCATGTGTCAATAGCGGCCTCTAGCAGAACATATTGACCCACCGGGCATACATAAAGATCATATCGGCTGAATATCTAGTGTATAGTTGTATGAACCCCTTTGTCTCACGATATCGATTAACCTCAAGACTAGATATGTGCCATCCTTTAATAGCTCAATCATTCACTCGATCCTGTAATAGATTATTTAACCTATGATTGACTCCTCATTTACTTTTGGCATGGCCATGCACTTTCATAATCTATAACATCGAGAGGCCCGGAGATATCTCTTCACGGGAGGGGCAAATCCCATCTTGATTATTCATATCCCACTACATGTTTCACAGCATGCCCGAAGACTACTTTTATAACTACCCAGTTACGGAGTAGTGTTTAGCAACCCCTAAACAAGCTACTACACATGTTGAGAACCATGATAATCTCAGGTCTAAAGATTATACACCAATACTCATATGAGACCACTGATAGCACATCACATATAGCTCTTGTAGTGTCTCATATTGGGTTTATCCAATAACATGTTCTCCAACATATGTTCACATTATTAATTTAGTATCTCCATACCATGATCCATGAGACATGATCATCAATTAATAAATGCGCTGATCATTGAACCATATTTGTTCCATATATGATATTTGATCAGCGACCCTTTAGAAATAGTAACATATAACATAAATAGTCTCATGAACGAATCACATATTCATTAATCAATATTAAGTTATCTATTTGAAGGAACAACGTATAACAAAGATGTAAACATAGTACGTGATACGATCATCTCTATGATTGCCTCTAGGACATATAACCAACAGCAACGAAGGTGGGGTCCACCGCGTGGTCTAGGTATGACCAGCCATTTTTCTCTCCGATTTTTATGGGTCTTGAGCAAGGAGAGGCATTTGTGGTGGTGGCTTCAGCTTCCTCCTGTTCTGTTTTTTTATTAGTCGTGAATTCCTCTATGCAATGTTCATGAAACTAGCAACAAATCGATCCCAACTATTTGTTTTCTCAAAAGGAGTTCGATTAGATAGCAGCTCTCTGAAGTTTTGAGGTTCAACTGAGCGGATCGATTGATTTTTTTTCTGAACTGCTCACTACATATATGGTCTTGTTGAACAGGCTAGTTTTCCTCTGAATATGTTGAGAGGGCAAAAAAAAACAACTTCAGACTGAACAAATATACTTTGCACGGAGGAAGATGATGTGCCGTGCACATTGCTGGCGGCTGAGTCTATTGTCTGCTGGAGGTGCTCGTCTATCCCCGTCGTCCTTGCATCCATCACTATGCTCGTGTTTAGATTAAAAAAATTTTGAAAAAAAACGTCACATCAGGTCATATCAGATATACGGACACACATTTGAAGTATTAAATATAGTCTAATAACAAAACAAATTACAGATTCCGCCTGTAAACTGTGAGACGAATCTTTTGAGCCTAATTAATCCGTCATTAGCAAATGTTTACTGTAGCACCACATTGTCAAATCATGGCGCAATTAGGCTCAAAAGATTCGTCTCGCAATTTACACGCAAACTGTATAATTAGTTTTTTTTTTCGTCCACATTTAATACTTCATGCATGTGTCCAAACATTCGATGCGATGGATTTTGAAGTTTGAAGTTTGGAACTAAACAGGGCCTATGTTTCTTGGGTCTCTTAGGTGCGAGTTCTTGTTTTCTCGGTGCCGCTTGCTCATGGAGATTCTGGTTTTCTTGATGCAGTGCCACATGCAGTGCCATGGTGTGTTCTTGTTGGATGAAGCACTGCTGGGTGGTGACTCGTCAGCGAGGGGAGGAGTAATTTTTTTTACTCGGTGATTCGGTGTTAGTCAACCTCTTGGTGTTGCAACAGTGCTACATCGATCCTGTGCTTTTGAGATGCTCAGGTTTGTGCAGTGTGTTGGTAAAGTTATGATTGTGTGTCATTGTGAATGCTTTCCTTCCTGGTTTTGTTCATGTTCATTTTTTTCCAATGTAGATCATTGCAAAATTTGCATTTTTAGTCTTTGAACAAGTGTACTACGCCAAGGTTCAGGCCGCCGCTGCATCGTCCTCCTTGGACCGCAGTGTCGTTGCTCGTGATCACCTACCGCTGCATCGACTTGGAGCTACAGCTGTGTCACCCCCTCGGACCGCAGCGTCGTATCCATGATTTCAAGGGTGCAAAGAAGCGAGTTTCATCAAGTTCATCGGTGACTTTGGACAGATGGTGCTGGAGATTGTTGCTGTGCTAATACATGTGCTTTCATCTTTGGCCAATGTATGGACTTCTCCTGGATTGTACAAATTTGTCCAATAATGATGCTACAACATGGTGATTTTAGGAGACATTGAGTTCTTCATCCTACTTTCCCAACTCATATATCTCTTTCTTCGCGTGCACGTTTTTCAAACTGCTAAACGGTGTATTTTTTGTAAAAAGTCTCTATACGAAAGTTGCTTTAAAAAACCATATTAATCCATTTTAAAAAAATAGTAAATACTTAATTAATCATGTGCTAATGAGTCGTTTCGTTTTCCGTGTGAAGAGAATTTCTTTCCAACACCAACAAAAGAACACACCCTAATTGGGCAGGACAGCTCACACCGGAGCTGGTCGTAGTGTTCTTGTTTTTTTTTTAATTTGTGGTGGTGACAATGGTTTTTGACAACTTGGGATGGTGTATCGACGGTATTTTTTATTTTCCTTAGAACAAGATGAATTTGTATTTGTCTCACATGTATAATTTTTTATTGGTTGTCTCATAGAACTAAAATACAATTTGTCGTGACAATTAATTATTGAATGAAAACATATCTAAGAGAGTAAATACATGTGGGAGTAAAACTATTACTATAAGTTTTAATTCTATACGTGAGGCTATAGTGAGGCTATAGTGTAGTAAAAAATTAACCAGGGGTAAATCATTTACTTAACATTGATTGGAACTTGTGATACATATGCATGGCATGATTACACTTCAATTAAATAATATATTTCCTATTTAAAAAGTGTCGGGTGGGTACATCGTCCAATAGTAAATATTTTACTTATAGTATACTATGCCACAGACAAGATGCTAGTAATCATTTTACTATACGATAATTTTAAAAAGATGCGGAGTAGAGGATGTCCAGGGAGGATGGGGTGGGGTGGGGGTGTCTGGGGTGAGAAAAGATACCTGTGACAACAGTATTTTAGTTATTACGTATCTCATGTGTAGTTTAGTGTATCTATATATATATATATATATGTATGTGTGTGTATATATATATGTATATATATGTGTGTATATATATATATTTGATTCTTGTGAAACTCATACAAATATAAAATTATTGAACTACCGCGTCTCTCACAGGTTTTGTTTGTTGTCAGCAAAACAAGTTTACCTTTACAACTTTAATTACAAAAAAAAAAGTAAAAAATCATATCACAGCTAGAACAGACAAAATTAGCATAATTCACCTAGTTAATTGTAAACCGCGTCCTAACCACATAGTTAATTGAATATATGCCACACCCCACAGGTGGGGGGAAAGAGCTACACATAATTAGCTGTGCTTGCAAAGTTAGGCATAAATCAGTTACAAGATCGAGTAGCTGCGGATACTATACATGAAAAAAAAAACCCAGAGAAAGTAGTCACAAGAAGGAATTCCCATTTCTTCCCCTTTAGCATTGAGAAAGCGTACATGTGATAAACACACCGTAAATTAATTGAAGAAGCCCTTGCAATATCACGACAGTGATGACAATGACAAGGCACAAATTAATGCCGTTTATTTGGTACTTTTCCTGATAGATCTGAATTGGCTGGTGGGCGCGAAAGTTACATGGATCTACGACGAAAAGGTTGATCACTAGCAGAAAAGCTAACTGGCGCGCCCCCATACCTTTTTTTCGCTTTTTTTTTTATTTTTTTGCTGATTTTTTTCGTGAATTTTTTTATTTTTACTAATTGAATCTTTCATCTTCAATTTTAATTGAAAGTTTTGAATTTGAGTTGAAACTTTTTAAAATTTGAATTGAATTTTTTGAATTTTTGAGATGAAAGTATTTAAAATTGAGTTGAACGTTTTGAATTTGAAGATGAAATTCAAATCTAAGTTGAAAGTTTTAAAATTTTAATATAAAAATCAAAAATTAAAAACTATCATGTCAAAATGTGAAACTTTTAACTCAGGTGGAACGACCATGAAGATAAAAGTTTTTAAATCTAAGTTGAAACTTTTCATTTCTTAAGATAAAAGTCAAAAACTAAAAACTATTATGTCAAAATTTAACATTTTCAACTCAAAATTCAAAACTTTCAACTAAAATTATAAAACTTTCAACTCAAAATTTTAAAAATTCCAACTAAAATTTAAAACTTTTAATTATATTTTTAAAACTATTAACTAAATTATTTATATTTTTTTAAAAATGTTAATTAGGCTAATTATGGTGCTAGGCAGAATGGAAATGTAGTAGGGGGTGCGCGCCTGCGCTGCGTTAGTTATCCATCTAGCACGCGCCAAACATAAATCCCCGATCACTGGTGGCATGCTAACGTTGCCGATAAAGCAAAGGGAGCATCACACGCGTCTACCGCCTGTTGGCTCTCCTTGTCTATAAATCTCCTAGCCTCTCCCTGCCATTTGTGCAACACACCTAGCTACCACAGCGTGTGTACTAGCAAGAGTGAGTAGTAGAGTTTGTAGTGGCAACGAGATGAGGAGATCAATCCTCTCACTATGCTTCCATTTGGCGCTTGTCATTGCATTGGCGGCAAATGTTCCTGACATTGCCAATGGACGTGTGATTGAAGCTAAATCGGATCCAAAGCCAGTAGATCCCAAGCCTAAACCTGACCCAACACCAAAACCACAACCAGAGATAAAGCCCGGTCCACAGCCTAACCCTCAACCTAACCCACAGCCAGATCCAAAACCATCGCCGCAGCCTGACCCAAAACCTACACCACAGCCTAACCCAAAACAAGATCCTCAACCAAACCCACAACCGGATCCGAAACCATCACCACAGCCTGACCCGAAACCAACACCACAGCCTGACCCAAAACTTGCGCCGCAACCTGACCCGAAACAAGATCCTCAGCCAAACCCACAGCCTGACCCAAAACCAACGCCGCAACCTAACCCAAACCAAGATCCTCAGCCGAACCCACAACCTAGCCCCAAAACTGATCCAAAACCCAATCCAAAGCCTAAGCCACAACCGGAGCCAAGCCCAAATCCTAAGCCGGAGCCAAAGCCCGAACCCAAACCTGAGCCCAGCCCCAACCCCAAACTAAATCCTAATCCCAAGCCGGAGCCACAGCCTGATCCGCAGCCAGAACCTAAGCCTCATCCAGAGCCATCTCAGCCAAAGCCACCACCCCTTTCACCAGCCATAGCTATAATTGTGCCCGGGAACTAAGTAGACTTGGTTGTTTGCTATGTATGATCCCGCATACTTTTGGTATGTACTATTGCTCTAGTGACTATAATTGTGTTCTTCCTATGTTGTTCACTGGTGTGTCCATGTGGCTATCTATGTGTTCTCTTAATGTCGTTGCATTTGAGCATGTGTACTTCTTATAATAAAGCATATATATGCACGTGTGTTATGTATGTGTGTGCATACCATCAATAAAAAGAGCATGTATCCCTGTGTGTCACTATTTCTAGGCTATTTTATGAATTGTATCTGCTCTGCCGATGTGACTCAAGGAATATCGATCAGCTAGCTTCTGATCCAAACAAAAGATTGTATTCCTTTCTTAATGATTACTTACTGGTTTGTGAGTGCATCAACCACTTAGCAACTTTTAATTTCTCGTGCATCAGTGCATGCCGCTTTCTCACAAAGGACAAAGAAACACCTATCTCATTATCACAGAACATCAATCAAAGAACGTAACTACGGCTCATTCAGAACATCACAATCAAAGAACATGATTACGGCTCATACAGGATCTGGATCTCTGTCCAATGCATTTAAAACTTTTTTAATAATAAAAATGATTTACATGTTGGACTTCTACCCAAAGACAAACAGTCATAAGTTTCTTTAACAAATAAAAAAAGACTTAAGGCGACAAACCCCCAACTCCATCTTATTATTAACTAGCGTTAAATCATATTGATTCAGCCAGTAATTCTAATGAAACTACATCACGCATAGTGTTATAATAGATCGTTCGCTACCAATTTTAAGAGTATGGCACCATTGCGTATAGTATCATGCTCCTCCTATGATAGCATCGTAGACAAAAAGTGGAGCTAATAGAAAGACATGAAAATAACTTGCATCAGATTAAACAATTGTTTACCAAAAAAACTTTGTCATTACGGCTATACCAAATTGATCAACATAAAGCACTAGTTCCAACTAATATCATCTTTTTCATGGACCTAGGTATTCCTCTAAGCCAATTACGAAAAATATTTTTGGCATTATGAGGTGGAGGGATATTAAAAGCAAAGAATGAACATCTCCAAACAAATCGAGCAATATGACACTCAAAGAAAAGACGTTGAATTATCTCTTTTGCATAACAGAAGCAACAGTATTTGTCTCCCCCAACTTTTTTTAGCCAGCTTATTCTTTGTTATTACTTTGTTACGAAGAAACCACATAAAAATCTTTATTTTTAATGAAACCTTTAAATCCGATAAAATCCTCTTGCAGATCCTAATATAGAGCTAACCAAAAATTGGCCATTTTTATGAAGGGTTATATTAGTTAGCCTACGGATCAAATCATTCCACTCGATTAGTTTTTGGCCAATAATGGCTCGCCTAAAAGAAATATTCAACGACGTTGTGCTCATAAACTTCACCACGGTAGATTGTTTCTTTCGAGCCACATTATATAAAGCAGAATATTGATCTTTAAGAGCACGTGATCCCAACCATGTGTCTTTACAAAATCTTATTTCGGTTCCATTACCACATCTAAAAGAACCATATATCAAAAAATGATCTTTCACTTTCATCAAACCGGCCTAGAATTGAGAAAATCCTTCTTTGCTAGACATTCCAAAAAGAGGATTACCCTTTTAAGTATTTATTTCGTAAAAGGTCTTGCCATATGTCTTCACCATTAACCAGCTGAAAAAGCCATTTGCTTAACAAGCATTTGTTTTTTGTAACAAGGTTTTGGTCACCTAGTCTCCCTTGGTCTTTTGGTCGACATATGTTTTTCTACTTAGTCTATATTTTCTTTTCTGGATGTCATTGCTCCAAAGGAAATATGACCTATAGTGATTCAATCTTTGAAGTATCTCGTGATATTTCAAAGAAGGATAACATAAACAAGGGAAGGCTCGAAAGAACTGTGTTTAGAAGGACCAGTCTCCCATCATATGACATGTTTTGCCTTTCCATGTGCTGAGTTTCCTCCCAAATCTATCCTCAACACCTTTCCAATCGATGTTCTGGAGTTTCCGATAGTGAATGGGGTTACCAAGATATCTAAAAGGGAAGGATCCAGAATTACAATCAAATAGTTGTCTATATTGATCCTCTACTTTCTTGGCTTTCCCAAAGTAGAAAATCTTATCTTTATGAAAGTTTATTTTCAGCCTGAGAGTTGTTCAAATACACAAAGGATAGTTTTCATGTGTTTGGCATGCTATCAGATCAAACTCGAGGAACAAATCACTGCCCATCACCAAGGAGAGCGCCTTCTTGCCGATGAGAAGTTCAAGGTCCTCATCCTCATGTCTCAGCTTCCCATCTCTCCTAAAAAATTCTCAAATCCAACACGTCAACTAGGCTGATCTGTGGATGCATGGTTCAATCCAGCTCATGTCCTACTGCATCGAGGATCGGAGCTACGGCGCTGGATCTGCACACCGCTGCCAGGCTAATTTGTTCAAATGCTGGAGAAGAAAGTGGCGACGGAAAAACCGGAACGGTCTAGTAGTAGTAGGTCCGTTATCCGTAAATCGTTAAAGACAATGTAATTTAAATGCTGAAAATAAATAAATATTAGAAATTACGAGATCATTACTTCCAGAATTCATACATTTATATAAAAATTCTGTTAATTTCATCTCTGTAGAGAAAACCCCTGATTAGGAATTCCAACATAATGAAAAAAATTACATAACTGCTACAAAGCTAGAAAGAAAAATCTATCCTAAGCTCCTGATGTCGCAGCCGTAGAATCGTCCGTAGATTTTTATTTCTATGTTTATTTTGGACACGCAAGAATATTGAGTGCCCAATATAATTTTTTGGATTTTTTATTTGCCTGCTTTTATATATATATATATATATATATATATATATATATATATATATATATATATGAAGGCAAGGTGTTTTTCTTTATGTATATAAGGAGCGTGAATTTTCTTACTCGTGCTCTATATATTTTAGCACATGCTATTATATTTTGGTCGATTTAATGCATGACAGGCACTTATGTCTCTCAGAATTTAAGCGTAGACTATAGCGGACACATATCTTGCATATTGTCAAGATACTTAATTTTCTTTCATTACGAGGACACCTTATATTTAGATATAGCGTATTGTTTCATGACTTTATTTATTTAATTTCAATGCCATGAAAAAGCTCTTCTGCGCTTATATAGCGTGCGCGTATATTTTTTTATCATGATTGATGTGTAACAGGAGTAGAGCAAAATATAGTGATAGTATTTAGAACACAGTGCTCGCTTTCTTGGAGCCTATGTACAAAACATACAGTTGAGCAATGCTATATTTTTTTATATGCAGCAGGTATATGACTCTGACTAAGTTTTTTGAAATGCTCTCATATATTACTACCAATGTGATATAAACCACCAGGCGTAACCATGCGAGTATTTATTTACTTTAATATTTTATATTATTATTAACATATTATCAAAAAATTTTATATCTAGTGTATATATGTAACACCCTGATTTTTGCTCGTCGTAAAATTTATTTTATTAAAAACCTATTTTCAAAAATTTGGTTCTTTGAGTGTATTTAGGATTATGTGCCAAAGATCTCAATTAATTCTTTTGTTGTGAACTCACATTCTCCGCCAAATCCGTTCCCTCCAAAATATCTTTCCAAATAATTTTCCTTCCATCCGGAGATCCTAGCAATATTTGTTTCCGGAATCCTACAGCCAACAAATATTTTTGTGCAATTACATATCAAAATTCGACGGCCATTTCTCTTGTCAAATTTAATCGTGCACCGACGGAACCGGCAAAAGCCAAGTTTTTCCTTCTATTCCTCTTTTCTCTAAATAAAATCCTCGTGTTCGGATTTTTGAATCCGAGACACATCCTTTACGCTCGTCCAATTTTTACCCATTCTAAATTATTTTGCTTTCTACTCACTCCATTCATTGCAAGCCAAAATACTCATCTACTTTCCTGAACACACGAAGCAGCAACGTCCGTCATTTCTCTGCCTCCTCAGTCCCATGCCAAAACAATGGTTAGGCACCATCCCTGCAAATCGGAGATTAGGCACCGTCCTGCACTGTGCACTGAGCATGGTTAGGCACCGTCGCCGCCTTCTCCACCGAGCAAACAGCCATTTCTGCACACGGTCCAGTGCGCCATGGCACCGCGACGAGCTCGCCGGTGTCACTCGTCCACGCCGAAAGGTGTGAACCGAGCTCACCATGCCGCACCGGCCACTGTCCTCGCTCTACTGTGCCTCCCTGCCGACGATGACCGTCGAACAGGATCGTCGGCCCCACTCGGCCGAGCCGCCTTGTCACCGTCCGCCGGCCACGATGGCTATAAAAGCCACTGCCCCGTCGTCGTCCTCCTCAGCCTCCAAGCTTTCCCATTCCCACTGTCGCCGCCTCTCCTCCATCCCGCGAACCAACGGGCCGAACGCCGACGCCGCGCCCGACTGAGCCACTCAGCCGAGCCAATGCCCCAGCCGAGCCACCGCCAGGCGTCGCTTCCTCCCTCCTCCTGCGCACGTCGCCGTCGGCCGCCCCTCCAACCGGCTCCCCTCTCTCCTTGTCAAACTAGCACCGCCCCTCCCCTCTGTGCCGTCCAGGCCGCGTCCCGGCTGAGCAGCCCCCCGCCTTCCTCGGCCGGCGCACGCGCCGCCGCCTTCCCGCCTCTCCCGGTCGCAGGCCGCGCCGCGCAGCCGCCGCGCCCGTACGCCGTGCCGCCCCTGCCAGCGCCGCCTCCGAGCCGCGCCTGCCGTCGCGCCGCGCTTGGCCGCCGCCCGCACCACGCCCAGCCGCCGGCCACCGGCGCCCTCCCTCCCGCTCGGGCTCTCTCTCTCTCCTGGGATGAAGCAAAGGCAAGAAAGAGAAAGGAGAGAAAGAAAGAGGAGAGAGAAGGAAAGGATAAGGAGAGAGGAAAAGAAGAAAAGGAAAAAAGAAAAGAAAAGAAAAGGAAAGTAAAAGAAGTGGGACCCGTCGGTGGGCCCCACTATTTTGACTCTCTCTGTGCGGGCCCCGAAGACTTTGAATAGTCTATATCACCTCCCTCTCGTTGTTGGGCCAAGCCATAAAGTCCTCCACAAGAAGTCTACCAAACCTCCCCCGCATTCATTGGGCCAACCGACCTGATAATCTATCCAAAAGTCCATAAAACCTCCCTCATTTCCTCGGGCCGAGCCCAAGAAAATCCATTTCTGCAAAAAGTCTATATCATATCCTCCAGGCCGAAGTCCACCAACAAGCCATCCTCCTCACCAAAGTCTAACATATATCCCTCTACTCACCCAACCCTCTCTATTGAAGTCCTCATCTTGCCTCCCCAAGCCATTCATTCCTGTTGGGTTGGTAATAAAAAGATAAAATCTAATGCTCCTCCCCGGTACTGCTTTCGGCGACGATGTCGTCGCGCGCCGCGCCGTCATCTGAACCCCGAGAACGACTAACTTATTGAATGGCTAACCTCTAACATTTGACCCATTGACTCACTAACCTGCTGACACTCTAACTTACTGACTCACTGACCTCTAACTCGCTAACCCCTAACCCCTAACTCTCACTAACCCGCTAACATTTACTCCTTAACGCTGTGTGTTCGTTTGTTACCACCAATCGAACACTTGGTGTGCGAGGGCAATTCACAGGCCGACCGTCCCCAGGCTGTACATCGACGACCGTAGTTTCGTGTGAGGACCACCGCTCGGTGTGCCGCTACCCAGCTGCCGCAAGGTGAGCTCCTCTCCTGCTCTTCCTCTTGCTTTTGTTTCCTTACCGCCATTGTTGCCGCGACATGGTGATGTCGTGGGGCGCAACACCGTACCCGTTCCCTACGCGGTTGCCCTCCGCAGCGATCGCCGCTGTGCCGCCAGCCATGCATGCGTCATACAGCTAGCTGGCTTTACGTGTGCATGCATGCAAGCAACTCACATGCATGCAGCTAGCTAACCGTGTGTATGCATATGCATGCATGCTTGTAGCTCTCCCAAGCCCTTCACCTCACCATGCGCACACCCATTTAAAAACAAAACCTATACGTGAGGAGCTAAGGGCGGTCCCACCCGTCAGACCTTTTTCCTTTTCTTTGTTTTAAAACTTTTCCAATCTTTCGAATTCCGTATCTCCCTCGTTTTAAGTCAGATTTGAACGAAACTTTCATCACAATCTTTCTAAAATCAAGATCTACGCAATGGCACTGGTTTGGTTTTTTTATTTTGATTCTTTCCAGAATTTTTTTGGCTTTTTTTTGTTGTGTTAGCGAGTAGTTTGTGACGTTAGTATTTAACCGGACAGGGTACATCTGCGAGGAGGAAACTGAGCTAATTGAGAACGAACCCCCAATTAAGCAAGGAAAGTCACTACGCCCCCTTCCTTGAACATGTTGATCCTATTTTCATAAATGTGTTGATTACAAATAAAATTGCATACTAATTATAAAATGTGCACCTACACTTGTTTAAGCCTTACCTTTGATATTGTTTATCCTTATGTATTTACACACCTTTGTTACCTGAGTATATTACTTTACGCGTGATTATTTACTCACTGCTTAGCCCTGCTTACATAGACGTTATACACTTCATATGTGTGATATGTGGATGTGGTTATACTGATCACTCGATGGGAGTGATTGATAGAGATCGGGTGGAGACATAAGCGCCACCCACAGCATGAAAACCTTTGTAAAAACCCAAAAACTTAATTAAACAAAAGTGATTTCAACTGGGACGGCACGGATAGAATATGGGAGGTTCTGGGAACGGTAAGCTGCCGACCCTGGTCAGTTAAGGACCGAGTCAAGAAGCTAAGCAGGAAACGAACCGAGTACGACCACACTTCTTGAGTGGGGTTAGACCCAGTGGACTAGGTTATTCTTGTGGGGTGGCACCCCAGACATGGTAGGTTCTGGATATCGGTATGAAAATGTGAAAGTGTGTGGTTTAATGACGTCAAGCTTTATATATGTATAATGTAACCTTCAATCTCGGGAGCGCCAGGACTCCCCTCACAACCGGCTCGAGGTAGGAATGTGGCGCCGGGGGTGCAATGGGAATTCATAGTCCTTGGAGCGGGTGCCGCCATGCGAGGGTAACTGAAAAACCGGGCCGTGACAAGTCTCATGTGTTGGGTGCGTCACGTAGTGTGGGATTAAAGGCGTACATCCGCTGCAGTGTGAGTAAATTAAACTATTCGAATAGCCGTGCTCGCGGTTAATGAGCGTCGGGACTTGTATTACTCTTGACTAGCCTTGTCAATTTGTAATATTGCTTAAAATATGATGGGTATGGAAGGTGTGACCTTGCCTGATGTACAAAAAGGTTGTAGTAGTTGAAACTGTGGAAATCGGATGCGAGGGTAAACCGGACCAAGCGAGGCTTGGGGAAGGTGGATGACCCTCGTAGGTTAATGACAACTTCAACTTAACGTGGTTTCAGTTAAAACTGTTATGGCATAGGTTTGAGAAATAATTTGTGAAAACTAGCTTTATGCAAATAAACCAAGCCATCCTTGAACCCCTATGAACATTATATGCATTCTGTAGTGTTGGCTTGCTGAGTACGGTTGGTACTCACTCTTGCTTATTTAAATTTTTTTTAGAAAAAGGTGTTGGTGTCGATCTGTGCATGTGCTATGCTGGCAAGGAGTTACCAAAGACGGCGGAATAGGGATCTAGGTTCACCAGTCGATGTGTGTGGGATAAAATGGACCGTCGCTGTTTCGCTTCCGCTACGTCATTTATTTGTGTTGGTATTTTGTGTTGTTGTCGACCATGCTTGGTCTATTCGGATCCCATTTGGGCTATCCTTGTATTATTAATAGATTGTAAGACCTGTATGATGATGTCAGCTTGTGATATATAACTGTGTGTCATGTATGTACCATCTACTGATCCAGGAAATGGTATTGTAATACACATGGGGTTTCCGGTATACAAAACCGGAGGCTCACAATATATTTGTATTTTAATCTTGCTGATGATTTTTTGTGAGCCCTATAAGACTACAGCACGTATGTATGAATATTAGATTATATATATATATATATACTGTACTTTACGTATGATGTAGCCAGTATATATTGTCATGGACAAAATTATATGTGCAGCGAATTTAAAATATGCTTGCACTAATTTAATTTGTCACTTTGCCTGTATTACTACTCACACGGCTCAGAGCCATGAAGCTTAACCAAAGCAAGTGTTTGTTGATTTACTCTCTGTTTAGTTCGTGATTTATCCACCATTTTTGTGGATGAACAGAAAGAAAAAGAGTATATGCATGGGCTCATCTATTTCCTGTTTCTGACTGTGATAAAAAAAATAAATGAATGCTACAATATTTTAATTCTTGTCAAAGAAATATGGCTAAAAACATGTTAATATGAGCAACTATGTGTGCCAATTAACATGATTGATTAATTCTATTTATCACCCTGCCTGTATCACTACTAGCACGGTGTAGCACCATGAAGCGTGACCGAAGCGAGCGATTGTTTAATTTATGATGAGTTATGCAAAATTCATTTTTTTATCTCTATGATTTGTGTATCTGCTTGTAGTAGACCAAACCTGAGAGCGGCTTGTATCCACTAACGGGACCGAATCAGAGAGCATGATGAGATGATAAAAGAAATTATGTACACAAGCAACTCCTAGGCTCGTACTAATGGCGGCCGAGCCTAAAAACATGACAAGATAATAATTACTTGGGTCGTACTTATTGGTTGAACCAAAAGACATAGCAAAAGAATACATTAACATGAGCAGAGAAAGAAAGAATCGAGAGATTCCTCGACTCGTACACAATGGCCGAGCCTAAGAACAAAGGAGGAGCATTTTCATCTTGCAGTACCTGTGATCCTCCGGTACAGCAAAGCGAGGAAGCAGAGGCGAGGCAGCAGAACGAACAAAGCAGCAGAATGGTAGACCTGCGGCAGTGCAGGAGCACTTCGCCGTGACCGGCTAGATGCAGCGGCGCCGGCGCAGCAGCCTCCTCTACCAGCCTTTCTGTGGACAGCACTTCAATTAGCCTCTACCCTCTATCCTCTCCCCGAACCTCCTTTCTGACTTCCCCCCGCCCCCCATTTATAGAGGAGTAGAGAAGTAATTCTCTGTAATTTTGAATGAATTCCCGCACACACACAGATCGTGGGATCGTGGGAAGTGGCTTGACTGCGTGCCCCTTTCTTTGGCTGACCTGTGGGCCTTTTCATTTTGACTGGATGGATGTAATAAAATGTGCATGCAGGTAGTGATGGACGTGGGCAGACCTGGTCGTTACATGCTTTCCTTTTTTTTATTTAATCTTTGATTAACTGCTTAATTGGCTGGTTAATGAGGGAGAGAGCCCATGGATCTTCTCACTGGCATGTGACCCTCTCTTAATTAGACTATTTTAAAGTAGTAGATATTCTTTTGCTTCATGCATCGATTATTTTATAGGTCCATAGAAAATATTTATTTTCTAGTTGTCTACATCCCTATTTAATTGGGCCTCTCGATTTATTTATTTATGTATTTATTATACACATGAACATAGTTTATTTTGCTTCTGAGTTTCTTTTAAAGAGACACACATGTATATATTTTCACACACTCTTTTTATTGAACGGACTATCGCTGCCCTAAATATATTCTATATGACGCGTATTGCGTCCTGACATGTATATTATCACGGTGGCTTTCTCGAGCTAATGTCTAGGCGTCGAGATAAAAATGTTGGATCATGTCAAACGTGACCCCTTTCTATTTGGCGCTCATGTGTACATATATCCGCACCCTCATAGCAGCGTGCACGCGACAGGCATTTTTATTTTATTTCGCGAATATTTGGAGTATAATTATTTCCCATTAGCTTGATGAACATATATTTTGGCTTACATTTAATTTATTGGATGATCGTAGTTTGAATATATTTTATATGATCCCTTTTATTATAGCACAAATTTCATATGTGAACATGACGAGGGGGCTAAGTATTACCGTTCGTTGGTCTGATGACAAGCGAGTGAAAAATATTTGTTCACGTCATTTAATCCTTTTTTTACACACTTCCATGATGTCTATTTATTTTTATATGTCACGCGCATACATCATTTCTATTTTATACGGGAAATTATTTTACTCCAACACAGGTGAATCTTATTTTGTTTCATGACCACCTATTTTGTGGCCGCTATTTAATTAAATTAATTCATCCGACTGTCTTTATTGTTTATTACCAATAACATCCTTACTTATTATTATATATATTTTTATACACTATATTTGAGATAATATATTAGTTTATAATTTAACAAACTATAGTTAGTTAGGACACGAGCCAAAATCGATGTCAATAGAAAGAGGGGAGAGATGAGAAAGAAGAGTGATCCAACCTAAAACCTCTAACAGTCTTACCTAGTCTAAAGTGAAAATGCTGTCCTCCAAGATACAATATAGGCTCAATGCGCAATTCAATCTATTATAATATATCAGTGTAGCATGGTGTATTGAACGTTGACAATTTAGTCCATTTTCCATGAAAACAGACAAATGAGATAGCATTTAAGTGATTCTGATGCACTTGGATGTCTAATAGGAGCCATTCATTCCAATTATCAAATGTTTGTTTAGATTGAGTAACGTTTCGTTGAAGGCTCCATACAACATTTACGACAAAGCAAGGTAACATTCCATAAAACTGTACAATGTCAGCACATGTTTATTGGATGCTGTATGTAACATTTGCAGACTAACGTGTGAAGCATTAATTACTTAATACAGTGTGCAACATTTGAACAAAAAAGTGTGACACCTGAAAATTTGTGCAGCATCTCCAAACAATTGATGGAATATCCAAAAATGAGTGAAAACATTCAAATTCAACAAGTGCAACAAAATTTAATAGTGTAAGAAAGATGGGTTGGGGATACATAAGTGGTGAGAAGTGGCAGAGATGTCTAGCAAAGTGGACGCAGCATGGCCAATTGGCCATGCACAGGGTACTTGACATCGAGCATCGCCGTCGCCGAAGGCTGAATCATTGTCTATATCTGGTGCTTAGCAGCCATGAAGAAGGTCACCTTCTGTCCCAGCCATCACAGCACCGTACATGCACAGCACAATGCAAGTCTGCATAAGGTCACCTTCTGTACCAGCCAACACAGCCACTGTACATGCACAGCACAATGCAAGTCTGCGTACTAATTCCCACAAGTGTCCAATCGAGGGAACGTGTGTATGGTGGTGGTCGGGAAATTAGTTGTTGACGAAATGACTAGATAAAAAAAAAACCAAAGTTTAGTAGTTGTCTTAAAAAAAGATGTTAGTTTAGTGGAGTTGGGCCACGCGGTGGCAATGGGCTGTCCTGCCTATCAGATGCTCGTCTCGTAGCTCTATAGTCAATTAGAAGATACATCGCATATTCCTGCAGGAATTCATAGTCCTATATCGAAATATATATAATTTTGACTTTTGAGTAAACAATATAAAAATTAAATTTGTTGGGTTTGAGTAAGCCTAAGAAAAATAAATTATTACCCATACTACAAATTACAATAACTGCCATGTAAATAGCTACTTTATTATTGAAAAAGTAGATGAGATCATTTGTAGGTAATTGAACAGTATGTTGGGGTACTTATTGTTCTTGGTATGTCTCTTTGGTAATATTCGCAAGTAGGTTTTGCTAGTCCATTTGTACCATGATGCTTAGCCGTTGTCTCGGGATGTCTTTGCCATTATACTTCTTTGTCGAATCAGATAAGTTGTTGATTTTATAACATTCTTTGATTTCATTCAACTGCATATCTGTTCTGAAAATCTCATCGAAAACAACTATGAGAATAGTTATATATGTTGACACTTAGATAGGAAGATAGCATACAAGGCAAGGCATGAGAGCAGAGTAGTACAAGTAAGAACATTGCACAACTACGAAATTATAAAAATATTGGTCAAAAGAATCACTAACCAAAAACAAACAGAGTCTCGCTATGGTGCTCTTTAGTACAAGTAGAATTGGTATAATCCGTCGATTCAAAAGGGCATATTAGTACTTTACTAACTCAGTGATTTTACCCATTCTTTGATTAAAAAATAATTATCTATTCATCATAATTGTATCGCACGGCGCATGGCGCATCCCTGGTCTCGCTCGGCAAAACCTCCCGGAGGTGGCGATCTACACCTACGGCTGCTCTCACAGGGCTGTTCTTTCCCCCTTCTCCATTCGTTGCATCATTTCATTGCCGTGCGTGCGCGTAGGAGCTCCACCTTCGATCTATAGCAACACCTTTGGTGTCCGCCTTGGAGACCGTCATGTCCTCGGCACTGCGGCTATCAGCAACCTTGTTAATTGTTTGTCCTTTTGCCGTCTTCGCCAGCCAGGCCGGCGCCTCCACTCTTGTTGATCCGTGGCATAGAGCACCAGCAGCACAGCACACAGGAAGTTCCAATCCATGTATTTTGTGTGCTCTCAAATATCAAATGACATGCATGTATCATGTTGGTGATCAGTACATACTTTGTCCCTAAACTTCAAAATAAACTTATTTAGATATTTAGCTGCATTGTTGTTTGGGTAAACGATGAGATAAGCTCGCAGCGACTGAGTTGAAGCCACTTAATTGGCCCTGCCAGTGACCATGCATGGAGATGCCAGCTCGGCGGCCGAACCTGGCGACGACGAAGATGTCAGAGACGACGTAGCAGGGAGCGCCGCCCGTGACTGGCATGTTGGCACTAACGCTGAGTTTATTGACGTAGTCGAGCGGTAAGTCTGGCCGAGGACCCTGTGCACGTTATCGGTGAGGTCGTAGAACTTGAAGCTGAGGTCGAGGTGAGCAAGGCTGTCCTCCTCAGTGACGCCATAGTTGTTCATGTGCGAGTCCTACTCGTTGATGAGAACCACGTTGGCATGATGATGAACACGCCGGCGAGAAGCATTCTCACACGGACGTGGTCATGCCGTTGGTCGCTGCGGTCTTGGTGACGGTAAGGCCAAGCGCGGAGGTGGAGTCCCAACGTGTGCCGAGCTTGCCTAGGACGTCAACAGGCACGCCATCGAACGTGACCTAGGCAAGGCGGTCGATGTCATTGCTCCACTTGGTGGGCTTCTTGGCGCCCATGAAGTAGTTGATGTCGTCATCGGTGAAGCATTGGTCACCGGATGACAAGCTAGGTAGAAGTCGTCACCAGACGACAAGCTAGGTAGAAGTCGCACACTTCAAATCAAATATTTCACATATAGAATTTTCCAAATAGGCAAAACATTTTTTTGGACAATTATGCCACTTTAATTTTAAACTACGGTCAGGTCAAGTGAGGTGATAGTGTGAATAGATCTGAACTATTAGATAAAATTAGATCTACGGTTTAGGATACTTTCTACTACCAGTAGAGATCACCGTAGCGGGACTACTATTGACGGTCGTTAAGTACTAAATTTAACCGTCAACTTCTGCATAAAAGAATGTAGAATAAACTATCAAACTTAGTGGTAAGGGTTTATTACTAATCATTCCCACTAATATTGGTAAATATTTGTATGCAGGCAATTCTAGATGAAAATACACCCACCATGCGATGAAATGTACCTCCGACCAATCATACGCGAGCACAAAGATTGTAGGGCCCCAATGACAGTCAAACCTGACTTAAAATTAACTTATCCACGGTGCACCAGCATAGGGGCCCACCAGTCAGCCTCCCAGCCAAAAGAGTAGCTGGGACGTGGGACCAACAGGTCGGCCGAACCGACATTGCAACCTCCCATCCTGGCCTTCCACATGGAGCAAGATACTGAAGTCCTAATGGCAGTTATGCTTGATTCCTGGACTCAACCGATCTCCAAACTGTCATTACAAGACTATAAAAGGAGAAACTCACTTCACTCTCAACACGTAACAAAGTGAAGTACAACTCACTTTCATACTTTAGGCATCACTTAGTAGTGTGAAAAAAGAGGTAGAGAGTGAGGGGCAGGTCCGGAGGAGAGCCGGAGCTGTCGACTCTCTCTTCTCTTCTCTATTGTACCTCGGCGAATGCTTCTTTATGAACTAAGTGTTCAAGATTTTCTTGTGGTATTTAATTTATTAGCTTAAGTGAGATATATTTCCATCGTTGCGGGTTCGTCGCTTAGTATTTATATTAAGGTTGTGTTCTTTACTCTTCTTTCCCAACTCACCTCTCCATTTTTCTGCGCGCACACTTTTCAAACTACTAAACGGTGTGTTTTTCGTAAAAAGTTTCTATACGAAAGTTGCTTAAAAAAATCATATTAATCCATTTTTCAAAAAATTAGCAAATACTTAATTAATCATAAGAAAATACGTTGGTCCGTTTTGCGTGCGTGGGAAGTAAGTTCCCAACCTTACCTCCCAAACACAACCTAAGTGTTCTAGTACTAGGACTCTAGATAAAAAAGAAAGTTCCTGCGCAAGGCAGGAGTAGTAATCAGTAGCTTAGACGTGGTGTCTAGGTTAGTGGTTACCTTCGTTTGTTGTGTGCTCCACGAAAAGATAGGTAGGCGGCAGGTAGTGATAGTCCTATCTGTTCTTTGCATCCCTCCACGTTCAGGATACATCATAGAGCTACAGGCCGGACTCAGCTTGGCAGATCAGGGGAGAGCCAGTGCCCGAAACAATCGATAGGGTTTTAGCTTTAACTTAAGACTAGTTAATTAAACCATAGGAATACTCTCTAATCTTAAGCCTACCATTAATTGTTGTTTTTGTATTGAATTTTGTTCTTAGATATACACAAACGTTCCGTACGATTCGATACCCTTGAAATACTCTGAGGTGAAGTGATACAACGATATCCGTATGTTTGCGGATTTATCTGTGACCATATCAAATACCAACAACTACCATATAGAGGCTCTGTTCTTTTCTACCCGCTGCTACTTAGATTATCATGAGCATATGTTTCCCAAATTACTAAACGATGTGATTTTTAAAAAATATTTTTTTAACACGCAGGAGATCTGCGTACCATTTCATTAAGCCTGGAACAAATAACCGAAAAGAAATTAATAAGACAACCAGACAAAACGAGAGGAAAACAAGGAGAAAAGTAACATCAACTAACAAACAACTTTATGAGCCATCGGACCCAACCCTAGCGACCAGTTCTTGAAGGTTGGCAGGCCTGCTAAGCACCAAAGCCGCCTTCCCTAGAAACATCTAGGAGGACTTCCTCAACACTGGGGGTGGCACCATTAAACACGCAACCATTCCTGTGTTTCCAGATTTCCCAAACGGCCAAAATGATCATAGAATTGAGCCATTTTTTCAACTTCTTTTGTCTTCCCTCGACCACGCTTGCCCACCAACAAGAAAACTTACTTGTGCCTTGATTTGGCGAGACTGAAAGGAGACCAAGCCACTGCAAGATCAGCAACCACATTTTTATAACTTTTTATATACAAGTTTCTTTAAAAATTCAAATAAATCTATATTTTAAGTATGTTACAGTTGATGTTTAATTAATCATATGCTAATTGAGTTTCTTCCTAGCAAGTCAACCCACTGATTGCCCCAACCTCACTTCCGAACTGAGCCACCTTATTAATTCAGTAAACATGGCTGATATGGAGCTATTTTACGAACACTTCCATTTAGTATTTCCATTTAGTGTTTTTAGCACCGACACTGCTTAGAAAAACACACAGTATATTTGTACCTTGTAAAAACTTGCAAACAAAGGTTCCATTTTGCCTTAACTTAATGAGTTGTCAACACTGAACCGGGAAGACCTCTTGGTCTTTGAGAAATATACCATCAAACTGGTATATTCATTTAAAGGATGGAAATGCCAATGATCTTTCACAAGAAAAACCAACTCACATCTTGAAAGGACCCAGATGTCGCCAAAAGAGGATGAATAGGCACAATTATAAAAATTAAATATTATAAGCAGAAGCAAATCCAGTATTCTCATATAGCACCGGATATTCCAATGTATATCGGATATTCTGATAGCAAGGCACAAAGTAAACTTTGTTGTATGGAAACTATGAACAAAAGAAACAACTTAAGCTACAACAAGATAAACAATAGTAATTGGTTGAACAGTACAAATCACATGAATATATCACAGTTTTTGCAAGTATTCCAAATAAGGAATAAGAAATTACCGAGAGGGAGACAGGATGATTTTTCCCAAAGTTTGGACCCCTCACGAAAAGGTTCCTACGTATCCGTTAAGGGCTCACAAAGAGCCGGGTCTCTTACAACCGTATTGTAATACCCCAATTTTTGGGTCATTAATAAACTATTTTTATACAAACCCTAATTTCAAAAAAAATGATTCTTTGAGTGTGACAAGGACCTAGGTGCCAAAGGTCACAATAAAAAAGTCACTCCTTAAGAACCCAACAATCTCAAATCAAGAATTCCCATTCGAGCTAAACCCTCGGGATTCAAGTTTTGAAAAAGAATTTCCCTGTGTTCTTTCCAAATTTCTCAACTCCATTGCCTATCAATTCCACAACTCTCAAAATTCAAATTCCAAGAAAAACATTCAAACCTTGTTCCTTGAATCCTCATAATTTATTGAGCCAAAATATCAATTCTTTAATTCAAATATCCATCCAATTCCTCAAAATGTACCTCAAATTATTTCATGGAAAAATATCAAAGCCACTATTTCAAAATGGACCATTCTTCCCCATTATCCTCTCTCTTGGCCCAAACTCCTCTCCCTCATCTTCACCCGACCCAAGCCGGCTTGGCCCCTTTCTCTCTCTAGCAGCCGGTGTCCTTTCCACAACCTACCTCGAAGTCGCTTGGCCCAGCCTCAAACGTGGCCCATGGCCTTCCCTCCCGCATTCCGTGGCCACCGATAGGTCAGGCCCACCCATCAGCTGCTAGGGCCACAAGGCCCATCTCCTTCCTACGCCTCCTCTCTCTCTGATCGCCGTCTGCTTGGTCAAATAACAACATGATGCTACCGCCGCTGCTGCTGTGCTGTGTGCAACCACGCATCCTCACCCGCGCCCTGCACTGCCTACACCAAGCTGATCTCGCCTTCACCAACCTGTCACATCATTGTCCCCTACACCGTGTGTCCACATGCCTCTTCGGCCACCACACTGACAACCGCACCCTGCTAGCCGCCTTCGTTACCTGTCACCATTGTGACACTGCCTCTCTCACTGCTGTGACACCTGCACCGAATCGCACGCCACTACCTATCTCAGTGTCAGCTAGCGCCAATCTTGGCTATAAATAGGTCAACGAATCCTTCAATCGGTCTCACCTCCAAGACCTCAAGCCCCATTGTCCTCCTTTCACACCCGTCGCCTCCTTTCCCCTCTCTCTTCTCTCCACCGGCCACCATTGCCACCACAACAAATCCACCACCACAACCTTCTCTCCGGTGAACTCCAGTCCCAATTTCTCCTTCCATCCCTTAACTCTCACCGTACTGCCCTCAACCAAACCTATCCCAAGCATCCCCACCGACAATTTGGTCATCGGCAGCAAACAAATTTCGCCACCACACCAGAGCTCTCTACCGCTCGTTGTCGACCACCTCCTGGTGCCCTAGACCAAATCCAAAACATTCAACCGATTTGCCATCCTCTCCTCCCCCCCCCCACGCCCATGCTCCCCTTCCTCCGAAAAACAGCCAATCGACAGGGCGCCGTCGGCCGCCCATGCTCCCGAGCTTGGGCTAGGCTGCCCGCTTATGGGCTGGCCTGGATGGACGGCCCAACTTAGCCCCAACGGCTCTGTAGCTCCATTTGAACCAATTTAACTCTCAATTTTTTTCTGAAATTGAGATCTACCTCATGGCACTATTAGTTACTAATAATAGTATTTTGTTTTGGGGCTTTGTGTGGTTTTCTTTCATTTGCGCATAATCACTATCATCAGAAACTATTTCAGACAGGAAATTTCAAAGAACTTGAAGACTAAGACAGAGGCAAATCACCCTTTGATCATATTCCTCCCAGTTGACAAAAAATGTTTTGTTTGCAAAATTGCATTGCTAGTGTGCATGATAAACTTGATCGACCTCGGTTCACGTGATGAATCGACGGACCTACCCAATAGTTGTATTACACCGATATAGGATGTTGATACCCTTGATCCTTGTCGCTCCACCCTCGTGGTACCTCGGCACTCATGTCCTCGGGCATAGCTACCAATAATCCCACACACAAGCATCCTTGTTTGTTGTTATGGGAAAACAGGTTTCTAAAACTTTGAAAAAACCAACACATGGTGTTGGCGAGTTTGCAAAATAAAAGTAGTTTGTGAAAGCCATGATGCAAAGTGGCCGCCTTTGTGGTAATGCTCTCTATTCGGATATATGGATCGTTTCCTGGGGAATTCCATCCGAGCATCTCACGGTGTGACCACATGGGTGGAATGGGACACCCCTAGCTAAGTAATTAGCAGACCCGGGATAAGTACGGAAGTCTTTGGGCGTGGAGTGACCGAGGTGGCATATGGGATGCACCTACAGGATCTTGAGTACCGGAAGTCTGGGGCTTGCCCGATACTTGGTCTGGGACTTGTTCAATTGACGATCGGCTATCCCTGGAATGCTTCATAAAGGCCTTGTCATGAACCTTCCAAACGACGAGTATTGGAAGTAAGCTCGTGTCGTGTGGGTAAAACTTAAACCCTATGCAGAGGTTATTGAACTCTTCGAACAGTTGTGCACACGGTTACTAGCAAATATGAGGTGATTCGCCTACCGTAGTATTGTTTGCAACGGGTTGATAAAGTTGTTTATGGGATCGAGAACCGTCACTATAATTAGTGATGATGGCTGATGGATGACCAGTATGTGGTCTGAAATGGTCCTATGGCAGACCAGGATGCCGGTTGAAATCATAGATTAGGCTTCCCAAGGGGAAGCAATGTGTGATGGAGAATATGGACGGCTCTAGGAGCCAAAGTGATGAGATTAAGAGATGAGCTGGAGTTCTGAAATCTGCAAAGTGAAAAGAAATTAATAGATGAGAAATGAGTAGAAACTGCTAGAGGGCAGAAGGTTGTGTGCCAGTGACCTGGTAGTACCATCAGCATGATAGTTTTAATCAACTAAAATTTGTTTCATCCACTTGAGTTGTTGCAAAACAATTCAGGGACAAGATCAAGGCAAAAGCTTCTTTCCAACCTCATGTTAAACAAACCCAGCCCTCCTTTGAAGCTTGCATACTCACATTTCTGTTGCTTATTGAGTACATATGTACTCAATCATTGTTGTTTTCCCTCTTTTCGTCAGGAATAGCAAAGTGAATTCTAAGGTTAGGGTTTCTTTCCTAACCCCAAGTCATTGCCTGTGGATTGGGTCCAGCTGTAGTAACATCCGCTGTTGCCTCTCGGAGCTGCTCCGAAGATGTGACCTCATAAAAGGGTATAATATATCTATATTATATTTAGTTGCAATGATGCATATCTCGGTTGACCAGGGTACCTGCAATTGTGTCTTGGGACTAGTACCGGCAGCGTGGTTCCGTAGGAGTTGGTACATGCCAATTTCCTGTAGTGCACCCTCTCTGGTGTCACCATTAGTACCAGGGCGAGGTGTGGCATCTATTCCTCACGAGGTTGCACAAATCACTTATCCTTCTACTAAGGGTATCTTTCCTAGGGGAGACAAGTGTTGACGGTCGTTAAGTGCCAATTTTGACCGCCAACTATCATAATAAATAAAGGAAGAACTAACATTTCTTACACATATATCACTTATAAATAATATAGTTCAACTTGTCTTGGAGAATTACTATAGATGTAGGGACTAAACAATAAAGTGAAGGAGAAATAAGCTAGCATGCAAAGAAACACACCTCCAATGAATCACGTGCGAGCACACAGATTGATGGGCCCACAAATTAGCTCAAACCAACTTAAAGTGGGGCCAAACACCTGTCCACTAACCAAGGGGCCCACCTATCATCCCCTGACCAAAGGCGGTGGGGAAAGGCAGTTTGCCTAGTTCGGCCGAACCAAGGATGGCGCAGCTTAGCCTCATGTTCCATGTGGTGTCTCCTCCTGCACTCCTGATGGCAGTCATACCCGATTCTCGCACCAAAATCGACTTAAGCAATCGTCATTGGAAGCTATAAATAGAGGAGAGCTTCTCACTTCACAACACACACTCAAGGAGCAATTTCTCTCATCCCATCTTGTATTCTCTAGTAGTAGTGGAGTTAGGCTTAGAATAGTCTTCTCGGAGATACCAGTATGTCTTTAATACTTTACTCTTCTTGTAAGATTACAGTTGCAATAAAAGAATTATCTTCTTTACTATATTGTGTTCATAGTTCATATACTAGTTTATTAGTTATGTGTGCTATGAATAGATTATACTTCATTATTATGCTTTACTTGATTAGACTAGTTGATCTATGCTATGGTAACGGTCCAATGATCTTAACATATTACACTAGTTCTAACTTGTTTATCCAAAGGGTGGGTGTTGCAGGGGAATTACCATCATTATGTAATAACATAAACATGGTGCTTAGGTTAGTTAAATGTTGTTGAATGCGTGTATGCCCCACAGAAAGTGAGGTAGGCGGCAGGTAGTGACAACCCTATCCATCCTCTGTATTCCTCCACGCTCGGGTATGACATAAGAATTCATAAAATGCCATAACCATGCTGACAGACTAGTAAGGAGTGCTCTCTCGGTAGTACCTGGGTGCCTAGAACTAAGTCCTAGCCATGTAAGTATATATGTGTTAAGTGTGAACTAAACATTAGAAATATAGAACTACATATGAACCTTAGCTTTCTATAGTTCTTCTCCATTGCCTGGTGTATCATTATTAGAGATGAATCTCCTGTGTATCACACTACATTTATATCATATTATCAATTAACCCCTATTTAGACCATGGTAAAGTAATTATAGCTTGATTAAGGAATATATGAACTTATCTTTACAACGTCGGCTTCCCTACGGAAATATAAATACGATACCCTTGGAATACTCCTAAGTAAAATGCTACAGCAGTACCCATGCGCTTGCGGATTTATCTGTGGCCATAAGAAATACCAACAGCAGGATCCGGCTTTCACAAACTTTCCCATGGCACACCACAATCCTTAGGGTGCTCACGAGCAACTACTAGTCATCTAGGAGACCGCAATCACCAAGAGCAAAAAATGCACCTGAAGCTTGCTTGGAAATGAACTCTAGTGCTCAAGAAACAAGATTTGTGCCCACACTAGAAACTCAACTCAAATCTACACACCCAAAAGCCAAACCACAAAGATTGGAGAGGATTTAAGAGGAAGAAAGAGAGCTCAAGATTGGAAAGCTCCAAACCCACAAATCCACAAAGATTGAAAATGAAGGGCTAACTCAACAAAGAGTTTGGGTGGGGGTTTAAATAAGCAACCCCCAGATCTGCCCGTTGGTGGGAGATTTCAGGCCCACCTCGAATAGTCTGACTTTCTAGGTTCGACATTCCGATCTCTGTCAGGTCCCCAATGATCAAAAACTCGATCCAAGGTCTCTGAAAAACACTACATCGGTTACTCCGATCGCAACATCGGAAACTCATATTTTAAATCACAAGCCAAACAGAGAATGAAGTTTGGTAAAACATCGAACTCTCTGAGGCATCCAATAGTCTGACCAACAACCAGATATCCCAATCACCAAATTTGGTTCGAAACATAGGACTAAGTTCCTCAAAAAATAAACACTCCAATGTCCGACATGAGGTCAGATAGTCTGATGGTTCTCAAGTGAAAAGGCAAGAATTTTTACTTCGAAGTTTGATTTCAATGATCTTGGACTCCATGGAAAGCTTGTTTTGAGTGCCATTAAATGCAACATAAAACATGGTCCAAAAACGTTATAAGATGTTGAAAAACTTGCAAATAAATCCGGTGTATGTCCTGTGACATGTGAAACAACCCGAAGATGGAATTTTGGCTTAGACTTTTCAACTCACAGAAAGATAAATAATTTTGAGCACTTGAGACATAACTAAGCAAACACATTTGCATCCGTCTTAGTAGTTGGCATTCCTATACTCAATCTGGTCTTTGCTAAAAACACCGAGACCAGTAAAATGCTAAAGAACAAGGATATTTAGCTTCATTATAACTTTGCCTTGTACTTCTTCTCATGGCCTTAACTAGATAATGGACATCACTCTCTTTAGTCATCACTTGACTGATATTCATCAACACATGATGTACCCGTCACTTTCATTTCTTCAAGCCACTTGATGCCTTTCAACTTATGACATCCATCCATTGCCTTTTATCAATCACTCTTGATGTGGATCAACACATGATTCCCATATTCCATCTCTTCATCTCGAAGCATATGTGACTTGATCTCACTTGAGCATCAATACCATTTTTGTTTCTTGGGATTTATTTCTTTAACTGAACTTAATGAAATTATTGGTCCCAATGGTCCCATTGTCAACCTCCACATGTTGACCAACCGATCGCATATAAGATGATATGAATAAATCGATTAACTTGGATTAAACACATGCATAACAAGATATAGGATATACTCCCCCTAAATATATGCATACAAAACATTTTGAGTGAAGCAAGTGTATGCATAATTAGAGATGAATCTATCAGAGTTTATCCTATACAAAAAAAATAGAACGTATTTCTCATAAGTAGAGACATAATAATAAATACAAACCTTCATCATCTCCAAGTTCTCAAAGTGAAAAACATGATGAATCTCAAATAAAATATTAGTCTAACATGCATAGGTTAACAACATAGAAACCACATAGATGATTATATAACATGTATACGGAGAGGAGTAATATATTTAGTTTGATCTCCAATTATTTCATCCTTGTTGAGATTAAGTTTCACCATCAATGAGTACATTTCTATCCAAACTCATATGATGTCAAGGAACAATCTATTTATCAACTCATGAAAAAAGTTAAGTCCCACAAACCCAGTTTATCATAAATCACCAAAACAACAATTACACATATCGTTGAACATAGATATTTTGATCTTTTCCTTTTTGGTGATGGATGACAACCCAGGTACCCACTGAAGTGCTGCTTGCACCCTAGCCTCAACTCAGGGAAATCCCCCTCTCTTCACATCTCCCCCTTCCCCANCCAATAACCCTAACCCCAACCCCAACCCAAAGTGCTAACTCAAAGGGCTTGCCAGGAGTTCCCCGGAGCTAGAAGCTCACTAAGGACGAATCATGGAGTTCATCGGAGTTGCAAAAGAAGCTCACCGAAGTTTGGACTGAGGAGAGGGATCACCAGGATGGGAAGAGGAGAGGAGAGCTCATGGATCTAGGGACTCAGCATCATTGCTTGTGGTGGCTGGTGGGGTATCAAGTTGGGACATAGCTACATGGACCAGCTGGTTCCAGTGGCATCAATTCTGATTACAAATGAAAACCGGTAGTGATGGGGCAGTTCAGATGTCCCATCTTGTGATAGTTGTTGGCATCTAACGTGACCCAAATCAAGGGTGGAAAGCTAGGGTGGGGTAAATTAAAGGGTTAATTGGATCCATGCCATTGCAAATATGCAAATTTAGATAAATACCACTACAATATGTCTATGCGTACCCGTGCCATCCAAATATGCAAAAAATTGAAACTATGTCATCACCATCACGTTTTTCATCTTCTTCCCCAATTTTTTTTTCTCTCTCTCTCTTCCCCCTCCTCCTCCTCCTCGGCTGCTCAAGCAAGCTGGGCAGTGACGTGCGCAGGCTGTCCACAGCCGCCGCCAGTGCGTCCTCCTCATTGATGGGATGGCAGAGGGAGTCGGGCGGCAACCCCGTTGCCGGTGCAACGATAAGGCTCCGGAGATTCATCTCCTTCCCTGTCGTGATTCTGCTCAGTAGATCTGTAGAACTCCTTCCTGCAGAGAAAGTGGAACATCGACACTTGAATAAACCAATTGAATCGACACTGGAATAAACCAATTGAACCACAAAAGAATCAGACTCCTCTGCAGATTGCAAGCCAGGACTACCTGCAATGATGACACGATCAAGAGCACTTGGAGAGTTGGATCAGTGAGCCACTGCGACCCAGGACTGCAAGGTGATGCTCTTCTGGCTGGGCATGGCAAGCATGGTAGTGTGATCCAAGAAATCCTTGAGCTCCACCACAAGCTCGAGTATCCTCCTGAGGTCATCGGCGCACATGAAGCCGGCAGACATAGACGTAGATGGGGAGGCAGCCCTTCCTGAACTTGAACCAGGCCATCTCGCTGCCGGTGAGCCCCCGGATCTAAAAGATCGACAGGAACGGCAGGCTCTAGCACTCGCTCAGGTACGCTGGTGGGATGTCCAGCAATTGCAGGAGCTCTAGCGGTGACGCTCCTGCTCTACCTCCGCTGCCTCCCGATTCGCCCCCCTGGCTGCTGCATTTGAAAACGAGGTGGAGAAAGATGGGGAAGAAAGAAGAGGGGAGGATGGAGGAAGAAGATGGAACTAACATGTGGGTCCCACGTCTAGGGGTATTTTGGTTTATATGATAACGGAAAATGTGACGGCAATAGCATGGTTCCAATTTTATGCGATTTTGAATGGCATGAATACGAATAGACGAATTGTAATGACATTTATCTGAATCGGCATATTTGCAATGGCAATGGCATGGATCCAATTTTTTTTTGCGGGGAAACGGGAATAAATTACTCAACTAAAGAGTCCTCACAAACAAGATGTGAGATAAAGTTAAAACTTTCATCTGGCCAGAAGTCTGTACGTGACTTACACCGGGCCCTATTAGCTAGAGTATGACTAATACGATTTTGGTTCCTATGCACCTTCTTGAAAATCAAATCCCTAGGTCCCATACAAAGGTCTCTAACCTCTCTAACCAGAAACATGAGCTCCAACAGCACCTTCTTAGTTTGGATCAGTTGCACATCCTTCAAAAAGTCTGTTTCCACGATAAGAGGAAGAAGGGTCCATTGAAGAGCCATGATAATGCCTTCTTTACATGCTAGCAATTCCGTTTCTAGCACACCAGTACACCGGGCGACAAAACCACAAGCAACAACTATAACCTTCCCATTACTGTCTCTGAGGATGGCACCAATACCCCCCTTGTTTCCATCAGAGTCGTATGACCCATCAACATTCAATTTCATCCATCCTCATTGTGGTTTTCCCCATCTATGTTGGACCTCCCTCTGCCTATGTAAAGCCCCGACATTCTTCGTTGTATTGTAACTGACAACTTGCTTCCCAGTGACCAGATTCACCTAGGGGTGTTGTTCATAAGGAGCAGTGAGTTGACATAAATATCCACAAATGTTTTCGAGGCCTCCACTGGCGGTGCTGTTTTGCCATGAGTGATTTCATTGCGAACATGCCAGATTCGCCACAGGACCATGAGAAATGCTCATACTCCGACAGCAATTCCAATTGGTCAAAGAACCATCCCAGCCCTATACATTTGCTGAGATTAACACTAGATAAGTTATCTCCATCTTGCATTGCCATCCAAAATATCCTGGCATGTGGACATCGACATAACGCATGTGTAACATCTTCTGGCTCTGTACCACAAACAGTACATATGTCCGACAATTCCAAATTTCGCTTCTTCTTGTTTGCCATAGTTGGAAGGCAATTGGATACCGCCCTCCAAGTGAAGATTTTAACTTTCTGAGGCAAATTGCAATTCCAAACTTGACCCCATCTCTCTTTAGTTCTGTACCATTTGAGCTAGAATCTTCATCCACCTCCTTCGGCTGCACCGCCAAGCTATAAGCATTCCTAACTGAAAACCTGCCTAGTTTATCTAGTTGCCAGGCAAGAAAGTCTACTTCCTCTCGTGTTGATAACTGAATCCTTAGGATCTCTTCAGCATCAATGGGCAGGAATACTTGGGAAATTAGATTCTCATCCCAGGAACCATTTTGGCCAATAAGATCTGACACCCATTTCATCCTACAGTTACCTCTCAGGGTTATGGGCCTTCTTGAAAAGGCTCACGGTACCCAGGGGTCACGCCACAACCTTATTGTCCTTCGATTACCCATCCTCTAGATGATTCCTTTTTTCAAAAGTTCTAACCCATACTCGATCGCTCTCCATCCTAGGGATGCATTGCCCCTGAAACAAGTATCAGTGAGGGATCCATTTGGGCATGGATCCAATTAACCCTAAATTAAGTGGCATTGAATGTTAAGGGGTGAGCGAATGGGTTATGTTAGATAAGCGGAATTGTTGAGAGGGTAATATGACTTCTCCCAAATTACTATATTTTACACATCCAAAGATCATTATAGTATCAAGAAGTTATGTATACAAAGGTGGTGTTTGAATCTTCTGAAGATAAAGATAAAGATGAAGATTAAGTGTTTCACGTAAAACGAGGTGATCTTAACGTGTGATTAATTGAGTTTTAATTATTACAAACTTGAAAAATGGATTTATCTGATATTTTAGAACAACTTTCATATAAAAATTTTTCATACGAAACACACTGTTTAGCAGTTTGAAAAACGTGTCACGAATATCCAAAATTTTATCCTCTGTTTGTAGAGGTTCCGAACGGGGCCAAAGTATAGATTGACTTAGAGTACTATACAACCATCAGTTTGGTCTTTTGTTTTTGACCTTGGATTCATAATATATATCGCATTGCTCAAGTCAAAAGTACTACTTTTTTTAAAAACTCAAAAATACTACTTGGTTGATGAGCAATAAATAAACAAAACTTCTTATACCCAATCAAAAAGCAAAGTATATAAATTCACATCCAAATTTTGTTAAAATGAAATATACAAATACATTGTCTGAATAACATCAATAAGAGCTAGTACTCATCAACAAAATTGATGTATCATGTACAACCCATTAGTTCTAAGTTACTCCTACCAGCGAAGTGGTAAACATTTATAGAAGAGAAAGCACAATTCTTTGATTTCTTACGTATTTCTCCCTACAGCTTGAGGCTCTTGAGGATCATAGGGAGCCCGTACTTGGGACGCAGCGTGATCACATCAGTGGGTGCATGGATGTACTTGGGGGACAAAGTGAAGGAGAACCTCTGTAGGATCATGGCGATGACGGCCTTGGCCTCGATCATTGCAAAGTTTTGCCCAATGCATGACCTCGGCCCGCTGGAGAAGGAGAGTAGCGCATTAGGGTGCTTTGCTGCCCTCGTCACCCCATTCTCAAACCTCTCCGGCCTAAACTCATCCGCATCCTCCCCCCACACTTCCTTGTCACGGTGAATTGTGGCGATCGGGATTGTCAATAGTGCACCCTCAGGCATCTTGATGCCGCCGAGCTCGATATCAGTGCCAACCTTCCTCCGTATGAGTGAGACAGGGCTGTACAGCCTCAGGGTCTCAAGGAGGAACATGTTGACCAGCTTTAGCTTGTTGAGCATGTCACCAGTGGGCACCTCGTCACCGCACTCCATTGTAATCTCCTCCCTTAGCTTCTCCTGCCAATCTGGGTGCGTGCTCAGCAGGAACATGGTCCAGGTGAGCAAGTGTGAGGTGGTGTCATGCCCTGCGAAAAAGAAGGTCTTGCACTCGTCGATGATCTCATCCATGCTCAGTTGTGGGCAGCTCTCCCCATGCTCTGGCGCGCATGCCTCCAGCATCAACCCAAGTAGGTCATTCCCATACCCAGCTACATCCTTGTTGGCATGCCGGGTCTTGATGATGTCCATGAGCATGCCCCTCACCTTCTTGTCGAGCGACCATGTCTTGAAGTTTTTCATGGTCGGAAGGTAGCTGGTTCATTTTTTAAAAAAACACCAATATATCATTTTGTGCTCTTTCTAAATCTATTTGTATTGGGAGAAGTTAAAAATGTGTGTACCTAAACCCTGGAATTTGAACAGTGAGGAAGGTGGAGAAGGCAA
The DNA here is from genome assembly GCA_008326285.1 of Oryza officinalis. NCBI lineage: Eukaryota > Viridiplantae > Streptophyta > Magnoliopsida > Poales > Poaceae > Oryza > Oryza officinalis. Next base: position 28,364,014 of record BDMV01000007.1, on the reverse strand, counting down.
GAAATTGGAGCTCCCTCTGTGCCAAGAAGACCTGCTTCCCTTCCTTGTAGCTGCTGCCAAACGCCGTGTGCGAGATCACATCGGCAGTGAGCTCCTCGAACCGCCTGCTTAGCTCAATCTCAACAAGACCACCCTTTGCCCCCAACTCCGATTCCCACTCTGACATCATGGACAGGGAGCAGTCAGACATGGTTACCGTCATCATCTTGAGCTTGTCCATGTTAAAGGCCGGGTGGACCACCTTGCGGTGGCGCTTCCACTCATCGCCGTCAGTGAGCACGAGCCCCTTGCCAAGTAGACGCACAAAGTGAGGATTCGTCAGGTTCTTGGGGTACATCCCCGTCCGGTCCGACAATACCTGCCGCACCATGCTCACATCAGCCAAGCATATGTTTGGCCGTGCCCCGAACCAGTACAGGAATGTCCTTCCTGTAATACATAAATGCACAAATATTATAAATTGACACTAAAAATTATGATATTCATATAAAAGCATAACTTAAGAACTCCATCTGATCACGAATATTCAACTTTTTAAGGATAATTAAGATTCGGTCAAACTTTTAAAATTTTAAACATCCTCAATTTATATAGTACACTAAGTTCATAAAATTTGGCAAATTTGTGCATACTATTTTTTTTTGTTAAAAAAAGTAAGCATCGGAGAAGTTACTCATGATCGAAAAAAATTTAGAAGTATGACAATTATTATTTTAGATTATTTAGGACTGAAGAGAGTATTATAAAAGCTCGGATAAATAGGTTACCATATAGGGGAATCCACTTGCGGAATTGTGGCTGCACGATGGGTAGGAAGTCATGGGAGGAGACATCGAGCACGACGCCAGCGCCATCGCCGCGGAACCTCTTGATCTCTCCGAGGTTGCCGGAGAAGAACCTGTAGCCCGGCCCGTCCACGCCCTGTGCCCGGAGCCTCCTGCTGGTGGCGCGTGGCCTCCACACCAGGTGCACCACCGCGTTGAACGCCCACGACGCCAGCACCGCTGCGGCGGCCACTGCCACCATCCACGCTAGCAATCCCATGGCCATTCCTGTCAGGTCGATATCTAGTTCTTGTTTGCTTATTTTGCTCGGTTATCAGCTGGTTGTTGCCAGGTTGAGACTGACTGTCACTTATGTTGTTGTGTGTTTGTGTTATGAGACTCGAGGTGAGGCGGAAGGTTGTATTTATAGCGGCGCACGTGGCCGGTTTGACCTTCCAGTATACATATATACATGCCTGGTCGGAAAGAGACCGGGTGGTGGGTGGTGGAGGCGATGATATCAGCGGTGATGCAAGCATTTTCGGTTACGGCTGGATATGTGCAAAAGGCTTCTAGACAGACTGGCTGGGGAGCACGTGCCGTCTACGCGCGTACGACAATACTTGACATGGACGTGCTCACTCACTGAACCACAGGGGTTTGAGAGGTTCCAATTGGCTTGTCCGGAACCATTTCTTTGTCAATCAGATGGGAAAGATTGCTTTTCTAGAAGGATAATTACATGAAGAAAACGGCAGTACTACGTACGTATGAGATGATGTGTAATGCTTGGAACTGCATTGCTGCAGAGTTGCAACGTCTCAGTCAGAATATAGTTCGGACGATTCAGCATTCAGGCAACATTCTTTACGGGACAATTTTGTTCGTACCTTATTTTAATGTTTAATATTGATTTTGTCTTTATTTTTTAAATTTTTAATTTTGCCCCTACTTTTTTAAATAAAGTAGACATTTACCATTATTTCTAACGGTAGTTAGTGGACCTGAGGTTATTGAGATAGAGAAGTAGAAACAAAAGAGAAGTAATAATTTTTCAGTTTGTACCCTTGTTGAGTCATAATGAAAGTAGTACCAAATAATATTGAGTCATTTTTCCCTTCCCCAATCCCTGTCACAAATCTACGGCGGCGAGCAGAAGGTCACGCGTGTCGAGCAGGCTAGGCGACGGCGGCTCGATGAGGGGACAAGGCGATGGCAGGGTCTTGTTCAGCCGGTAGCGGCTTGACGAGAGGAGCAGGCGACGAAAACGACGGTGTATCGGCCACAGGCGTCGGCGGCTTGACGCGGGGAGGTGGCGATGGCGGCTTGATGCGGGGAGGAGGCGACAGCGACGGCTCAGCCAGGCTGTGGCGTCTCACCCAGGTGACAGCTCGATGCAAGAAGGAGACGACGACGGCGTCGGCTTGGCACAGGGAGGAGGCGAGACGGGAGCGGCCCGACCAAGCGGTGGCGGCATCGCGCGGAAAGGAAGCAACAGCAGCGGCCCGGTCAAGCGGCGGCGACGAGCACACGAGGCAGCGAGGAACAGGATGCCGCACGCAGCGAGCAGGTCTTAGGCTGTGTTTTTCTTCCTCTTTTCCTAACTCATCTTACTCGTTTTTCGTACGCACACTTTTCAAACTATCAAACGGTGTGTTTTTTACAAAAGTTTTCTACATAAAAGTTACTTTAAAAAATCATATTAATCCATTTTTTAAATTTTTTAGGCTAATACTTAATTAATTATGTGTTAATATGTAACCCCGTTTTCGTGCGGAGTTTCTTGACTCCACCTCTCGAACACAGCCAGCCTTAGCACGGTGCAAGCCGATGGCGAGCAGGGCACGGTGGACTTGCACGTGGCGGCAAGCAGCATCAACCTGACTCGGCTGTGAGCAGGCGATAGGGAGGAGCAACATGCTACTGAACTGGATTTGCTTTATTTTGTGATGCTTGCTATGTCTTCTGCTAGTTGTGTAAAAAATATGTCAAAACTGATACCAAATTCTGTCATTTTTTTCAAACTATCCAAATTTTATCAAATTTGTGGGAAAATTATGTAGAAATTTCTTGATATTCTATCAAAATGGGGTAAACATTGAGATAAATATGCAATAACAAATAAGGGTATGATTGTCTTTTTATCAAAGATTTAACACCGTTAACCTGTCCATTCAAAGCAGGGGCAAAACTTGCCTTCATTTCACAAAGGTAAGGAAAAAAACCTTAAAAACAGAGATAAAATCAATATTGGACATCAAAGTAAGAAGAACAAAATTCCCTTCTTTTATGCAGTAGTAGATGCCTTTTATTGAGGCAATTGGCTGACTGTGGTCTTTGCCTTTTTCGTTGCTGCGGCCAGCGGGCAAGAACCTTTTGAATGAATAGTCGCCCTTTAAAAAAAATTAGCACTATGGAAATGTAATTCCAATTATCCCTTTATGTAGATTAAAATTCATTTCATGCATGAGGTCGTAAGGGAACCTAGAGAGTTTATTCGTACAGCCACGCATCTGAAAGATGAATAACTCGGGTTGCGAAAAACAAACAAGGTTAACATATGGACTGTAATTACCCAAAAAAAGAATATCACCGTGTTACAAAAAGAAAAGGTAAAAATAAATCTCGTACTCTTACTGGGCCGAAAGTTCGAAGTCCTTAACTCTCCTTCTTCCTGCAGAATAAGTCCACTTTGACTCCCTTAACTAGTGATCGAATCTGATTAGTATCCTTCAACAGGAATAACGGATATCTTGACCCCTCAACTATTAAAACCGGTGTAATTTGACTCCTTTCGATGGTTTTGGAGGGTGGTTTCGCTGACATGGCGCCTATGTGACGGTATTGACCTTGTCGTTGTACCACGTGGCGTTTATGTGGCATTAGAATTAAAAAAATATATGTGAGACCCATTTGTCATTCACACAAAAAAAATATTTTGGGACCCATTGACATGTGGAGCTCACATGTCATCCTCTCTCTCCTTCTCTTCTTCCTCGTCCCTCCCTCTTCCTTATCTATCTCTCTTTCTTTCCCCTTTCTCTTCCCCTTTGATTGTCCGCGGAGAGCGTGGGCTGGAGCGGCAGCGGCGGTAGGCAGGGGCCAGAGTGGCGGTGGCAGGCGGGAGGGTGGGCGCTGGAGCGGCGACGTTGGTGCTCCAACATCCATGCAGCCTAGAGAGCAAAGGCGCTCGGCGGAGGAGATGCAGATGGGGAAAGCTTCGATCGATTGCCGGCCTTCTTGCTTGCTTTTGACCGCGACGCGTGATGGATTGGATGATCTCACGGGAATGGAGGTCCCGAGCCCGGGATTCATGGCTGCGTTCTCTGGTCGTCCTCTTCCTCCGTCGTCGTCTTCGCCGCGCCGCTTGGCGGTGCCAATCCCCTGCTCCTTCCATTGGTTCCCATCCTTATCGAAGCAGTACAACTTTGACTTCCTGCAGAAATCCAAATGAGTCGTCAAATCAAAGCATGAGGAGATTGGATCGAGGTCGGATGGAGACAAGGGGAGACGGCTTACATGTCGAGGAGGATTTCCTTATCCTCCTCGCCCGTGGTGGTGTCGACCACCTCGAGCTTGACGATAGGCGCGACCCAAGTGCCGATGTCCTCATCCTCGCCCGCCGCCGCAGCCTCCTCGTCCTCCTCACGGTGCTCTACTGGGTTAGCCATGGCGGTGCAGGTGGCACTGGTGGTAGTAGGGCTTGGGTTGTGGTGCCTCTTGTTGCTGTGCGTAGTGGCGGCCGCCGCGGTCCCCCGATAGAGAGAGAGGACCAGAGGCGTCGGGGCCGCCCGCCCACTGCCACCATCTCCGCTTCAGCTCCCGCCCGCCCGCAGCCATCGCTGNGCCCACCACCGCCGCTCCAGCTCCCCCCTGCAAACGGGCGAAGGAGAGAGAAAGAGAGAGAAAAGGGAGAGAGGGTGGAGGAATAAGGAGAGACATGACATGTGGGCCCCACATGTCAGTGGACCCCACAAAATTTTTGTGTGTGAATGACAAATGGGCCCTCATATATGTTTTTAATTCTAATGTCAGCTAAGCGCCATGTCAACGCCACAGATCAAGTCAACACTGCCACGCAGACGTCACGTCAGCGAAAACCGTCCTCCAAAACCATCGAGAAAGTCAAATTGCACCGGTTTTAATAGTTCGAGGGTCGAGATATCCGGTATTACGGTTGAAGGATACGAATCAGATTCGGTCACTAGTTAAGGGAGTCAAAGTGGACTTATTCCTCTTCATGCGCAGGACCTTCCGGTTAAGCCAATGGCCCATCCATCTTACTATGCCTGCGTCGGCCCTTCATCCTAGCTGTTTCAGCCCACTGACGCTGACGGGGACCCCAATCGTCAGGTCCTTTCTTCCCCATGTAGCCGGCGCCGAGGAACCCTAGCTGACGCGGCCGCTCGATTCGGCTCCCTGTTTGTCGTTTCTTCGAATTGAATGAGCCAATCAGTTCCTACAAGCAAGGGATTTTAACTCCCCATGTTTTTCCCTTGAATTGGGCCTTCAATTTCATTGAATTGCTGGATCGAAGTCCATTCGCCGCCGCCATTAACTCCGGCCACCTGCTTCCCTGGCGCCGATCGGCCTCCACGGCGGGCTATAGAAGCTCCCCTGGGAACTTCTTTAACTTCCCCTGGCCGCCACCTCCAGCTACGCTCTCTCTCGTTGCCACGCCGCGTGCTTTCGCTATTCGCCATGCGCCAAGAACTCCGGCCGCCGCCTCCGCCTTGCCGGAGCACCACCCGACGCAGCCGCCACCTCCTCCGGATTCGCAGTGAGGACCCATTTATATGCTTTCGATGTATTGTTTTTGGGTTTTGATTAGTCTTTGTTTCATTTTCGATGCATTGTGTAGTTTCTCCCATTCCAGGGGTGAGCAACTTCACTGACGAAGCTGCACAAGTCCAATTTCGCCCGTGTTTAGATTCAAAAAAAATTTGAAAAAAAACGTCACATCAGGTCATATCAGATATACGGACACACATTTGAAGTATTAAATATAGTCTAATAACAAAACAAATTATAGATTCCGCCTGTAAACTGCGAGACGAATCTTTTAAGCCTAATTAATCCATCATTAGCAAATGTTTACTGTAGCACCACATTGTCAAATCATGGTGCAATTAGGCTCAAAAGATTCGTCTCGCAATTTACACGCAAACTGTGTAATTAGTTTTTTTTTCGTCCACATTTAATACTTCATGCATGTGTCCAAACATTCGATGTGATGGATTTTGAAGTTTGAAGTTTGGAACTAAACAGGGCCTTCGTCTAGTGGCAAGTCACGCACGAACCCTTATGGCATATTGATACCATTTTTTAACTCTATCTTAATTTACTCTAATTGCATGCAATTTAAAAATGCGATAATTATGATATTATTCTTCTTAGTTAATTATTCCAATATACTTTGATTATGACGACCATGCATGAATTTGCTATTCCATGTTAGTACCATGTAAAGCTAGGAAAAATACTGGACTAGCTTTACCCAAATTGATGGTATTCTTAGTCCATATATTCTTTTATACTTAGCACCACTTAGAATTAGCGTAACCTTTTTTGGGTAAAGTCTACGTAAATTAATGATTATAGTGTGCCTTTTGGCAAGGTTTGTTGATGGGTTGAGAGAAAAAACTTGTTCTCGAGTTTGGCTTAGGAGCAAGCTATATTTTCGATGAGTCACGCTACAATTTTCCTAGGACCTGTCTGCGAAACTTTGTCGAAAAGAAAGATTATGAACTTTCGGTAGGAGAAGGTTGAAAGTTCCGGGTGCTAGGAGGATGAATTTTTTTTATTTTTAGATTTATTTTTTAAAATATTTACAGAAATATTATAGCGGCAAAAAAAAATTACAGAAATAAACCCTGTCGCCCTTGTAGAGGGCGGCAAGCTGACGTGGCACACGGCGCCCACACGGCGCCGGGTGCGCATTTTACGTTTAGGTCCTTACCGCCCTTTGTAAGGGCTGCAAGGGTAGCTATTTTGCGTTTTGCCCCTTGTCGCCCTTGCAGAGGGCGGCAAGGTCCTAACCTCCCACTGCCAGCTGCCCCTTACAAATGACGAATTTTTTTGTTTTTAGATTTTTCTTTTTTAATATTTACAGAAATATTATAGCGCCGGAAAAAATTACAAAAATAGATCCTGCCGCCCTTTGAAAGGGCGGTAAGCTGACGTGGCACACGGCGTCGTGTGCGTCTTGACGGTGCGCACGGGCCGCGGTGTGGCAAAATTGCTCCGAGGTCCCTTGCCGCCCTCTGCAAGGGCGGCAACATCCCTGCCCCCTGCCCCTGCGCCTTCCCGAGTTTACACGCGTTTTTCAAAAATTCCAAAAGAGAACTACTCCGAAAATTTTCATAAACTTAATGACTACACTATCATTTTCGAAAGTTTCGAAAAATATTTTCGGACAACTCCAAAAATATACAGAATCTTATTTTGCTTCCCGAATTCCGAAAATCTTTCGGATAGCTCCGAAAATTTGCAGAAACCTAAATTTGTAGTGTATCTATACCATATTAAAAAGAAAGGAACCGTGGTGTCCGTTCTCACTGAAGCCGCTCCAAATAAAAACGCCTCCCTCTCTCTCGCTCTCTCTTCTCTTCTCTCGCCTCAGCGCCTCACCGAAGCCGCCCGCGCGAGCCGTCTGACCGTCTCTCTCTCCTCATCGTAGCGCCGCCGCTCCTCCCGCGCCGTCGCGCCCGCGCGCCGGCCATCCCCCGCCGCCGCTGCCGCGCCGGCCATCCCGCGCCGCTGCTGCCGCGCCTGCCCTCCCGCGCCAGTCCTCCCCCGCCGTCGACTCCTTCGAAAATTTCCAGAACGCACAACTTGGTTCTTTAATTTTTCGGAAGTTCCGAAAATGATTTTCGGACAACTCCGAAAATTTTCAGAACGCACAACTTGGTTCTGTAATTTTTCAAAAGATCCGAAAATGATTTTCGGACAACTCCGAAAATTTTCAGAACGCACAACTTGGTTCTGTAATTTTTCGGAAGTTTCGAAAATGATTTTCGGACAACTCCGAAAATTTCCAGAACGCACAACTTGGTTTTACTAATCCCATCCAAACGGGGCCTTAAAGTTGCCCTAATTTTTTTCCCATTGCAGCGCATGGGCATCCAACTAGTATGTTTAAAAATTCCGAAAATACTTTTGGGACAACTCCGAAAATTCATCACTCCTCATATGTCAATACATCATCCTTTGGGCGGTTTCATTCCACCATGGTGTGACCGTCCGTTGTGCCATTGTGGTGATGACTGTATATTTTAGTCGTCTCTCAACTCAGATACTCGGGGGAGGCGATTCTTCCAATGTGGCAACATGGATCGGGTATGACTTATGTGCTCCAATTTCTAGTACCAATTCTGAATACGCAGAACGCTAACTTGATCGTATATAATGATAACATGTTACATAGGCATATCGTTGGGTCTGCAAATTCGTTGAGTGGATAGATATGGAGATCCCACGAACCGATGGAACACGTTCCTACCCACTTAGCGAAACAAGGCCGGCCTAAACCCTAACACCATACAACTACCAACTCGTGCATACTACTGAGTGCAACGAGGCCACTTTCCCTTCCTCTGTGCATCGGGGTTCTCCTCCATTGCTGCCTTCGCTCGCCGCGCACGCTCAAGCTTCCGCTCCCGCTCCTCCCTGTACGCAGCAACACGCCTCCTTTCCGCCTCAGCCTTGTGCTCTTTTTCTGCGGCCTCCTCCTTGCGTCTCTGCTCTATCTTCTCCTTGCGCTCTGCATCCCATTGCCGCATGTACTCCAAACACTCCTTGTTTTGCGGCTTGATCTCGGTGTCGATCCACTGCTCAAAATCACATAGAGGTGGAGGGGTCTACAACAAATGCAATGTTTACTAACCAAATAAGTTGTTGAAGACTACTTCATACACCAAATAATCATTACAAAACATCAGTTCCTCACCATTAAGTTAATGCGGCGTATCTCAGGTGTTGGCTCAAACTCAAAATTGGCACACATCCAGTATCTCTGCATGTACGTCTCCTCTTCATCGGACTTGGCTACCTTGCAAGGATCACCGCACCAGCACATGGACACTGAAACACCGCTAGGCAAAGGCAATGGATTGAAGGCATTTCCAGTCTTCGGGCGACTACAAGTGAACAATAAATGAAACACCCTAACCCGTTAATCTAGGATTCCTCATTTCATGCACAACGAATAACACATAATATCACAAAAACGATTTATGTTACCTTGAGTTGGTAGCTTTTCTACGCCTTGGCATCCTACAGTTTAAAAATACAACTAAAAAATATTGTAAACACCCTTAACACTTCTCATTGTACGGTCAAATATAGTACTGCTACAAACCAAACGTGTGCACAACAAATCTAGTCTAAAATTATTCACACTTCTAAGTGCTACAGATCTACTCACAAATTTCAACATAACTACTAACAGTGCTACAGATCTACTCGCAAATAAACTAGGGTCCGTATCTAAGTGCTACAAATATACTCACAAATTTCAAATACATGGTAATTACACTAGTATGCGACCCAAAATATAACCATACGTCGGAATATTGTACTAACCTGCGCTCGAATAAGCACAGCAACAATGCTTCGCAGCTCTTCTCCTTCTTACTCACCTCTCTTTTTTTTCCTTCAGTTGGACCGGTTGAAATGAGCACCCTGCCACTCTATATATGGGCGGAGTAAGGCCTTCCGCCCTTATAGAGGGCGGAATTCTCGCCGAAAGTAAGATTGGACATATGCTGATGTGACATGTAAGGGCATGAGAAGCCATTCCGCAGTCGTATCGCACGCGAATAAAGAAAGCTGCATCGGCTCGACCGAAAGTACTCGTCCATGTGGCGAAAGGGACTCCTGTTTTTGGAAAACGTAACAGCGAAGTGTAGGAATGCGAGTCCCGAATATAAACAACAACATATTCAGTCTACAACCATATAGTACAAGAATGTAAAGAAAAATAAAGAGATGTCTGCTCTACTGGCCCTGACTCGCGCCGCGACCCCGCTTGGTCCTCCGGGCCTGTGCTCGCACGTGGTCCTGGGAGTACGTGAAGCGATCCGGTGGGACAGCACGGGTAGCGCGAGGGTCTGGGAGTGGGGTGGAGGGCGACTGCTCCTGCGTGTGCACCGGCGGTGCGCCTCCAAGCTGTGAGGGACCGATAATGTCCGGGAAGTCGAAGTCACTAAGGTCGAAGTGCGTGGCGGAAGCCCACCCGTGCTCGGACGAAGTCCCGGTAGGACCCTGCCAAGACGTGCCGCCCGGCTGAGACGAAGTCCCGGCGTCCTGCCAGAACTGCGCAGACAGCGAGGCCGACGCAACAGACGTGCCGCCCGGCTGTGACGAAGTCCCGGCGTCCTGCCAAAACTGTGTAGACAGCGTGGCCGACGCACCTGCCTGTGACGATGACCCCGCAGCCTGCCAGGAGTGGGCGCCCGGCGTCGTCCCAAGCTGAGCGAAGCCTACACATCGACGACGCGACACTTGTAAGCTTACACATAAATTGAATATCAATTGATTGCTGATGTACAAATAGACCTTGAATATACGTACCTCCGAAGGGAGGGGGTGTCGGCCTAGGAACGTGCGCAGCTGGACGAGGAGCAGTCGGTCGGGGACGCACCTGTGGTGCTGCGTCTGCCTGAGCAACGTCGGCAGCACGACAGGTCAGCGCACGGAGAACCGAGCACATCGAGTCCCGTATCCGCGTGTACGTCGACAGGTGCTCGTCTGCCCCCACCTCAATCCCCGCGCCTAACCGTTGGATCGCCGTTGTAGCATCAACGACGACCCTGTTGCACTCAACGGCCTGCACGGTTAATTAGAACGTAAATATTCGTAGCCTTTGTCCAACAGAAAGGATGATGAGACGATGGTGCGATGCAAGGTACTCACCGCACGAGCGAAGTCCTGGTCGCGGTGCCTGGCGTAGAGGTCTCTGGCGCTCGCGGCGTGGGCCTGTTGCTCCGTCGGAGCGAAGGTGACTCTAGTACGGGTGCGTGGCTGGTACCAACATAGGTACGCCTGATACCCCTCCTCCGTGTGTGGCTCTCCCGCGTGGTCCACGACCTCCTCGGTAGCAAGCAACCAGTCGTCGAGAAAAGGCCCCAACTTGGCAGGCCAGTGACCAGCTGACTGCTGACCCTTGCACGAGTACCTGCAAATTAATGTATTGTATTAGGGCGAACGACAAACAAAGCAAATTATTATGGACAGCCCGATGTTAATGCAACATATTAAATCGTAGTAAAATGGGTTACCGGTGAACGGCAGCCGTGACGCCCACCGGAAACGGTACTGGAAAGGACTGACGGAAGCCGAACTGCCGCATCACACGGTAAGGTGCGTGCGGCTCGACACAGATGTCGAACACCATCGGAACCGTAGTCATCCAGTACGCCTGGTCCCTCGTGCAGAGTGTGGACAGGCCTAGCGGCGCCCGACTGTGGGTAAGCATGGCACTGTAGGGCTCCCACACTACGTCGGTCGGCAGAAGGCGGTCGAACTCCATCACAAACTCCGCGTACGACCGCCTAACCTGCACGTGAGCCCATCGGCGCTGCAATACAATAAGGTCAGTGTGACGTAGGATGAAGTTAACAATAGTAGGACAATATTACCAAGTACTAGCGACGTACCTGACGCCGGCACCACAGAGTACCCATCGTTGGGTAGTCGACCGCCGGTCTGTTCTCGTACAGCGATGCGTCGTAAGGGTGGTGCTCCACAAGGGGGCGGCCGATCGCAAACCTCTCAGCCGCCCAAAGAGAACTGAAGAGAGGGCACCCACCGAAGATCGCGCCAGGGTCTGTCCTGGTACAAGCCTCGCAGAGGCCACGGTACTGAGCCGCCAGCAACGCGGAGCCCCAACTCCACTGAGGCACCTCACCGACCGCGGCGTCAGCGATGCTCCTGGCGTAGTGCATGAGACCCCGGTCGACCGAGTGTCCGTGACTACCACAGAACATCACCCACCCAAAAAGCCACAACAAGTACGCCTCCAAACAACGGCTGAAGGAGTACTCGTCGGCCTCCTCCGGTAGCTGGTCAACCTGCAAGCGTTGGATGAAATGTTAGGCACTTTACAAGTTACGTACATAGTACACGTCAGTTTAGGTAGAAAGAACTTACAGTGAACTTAAGCAGCCACCTCTTCGTAGGCCCGGTGTTGTGGTGCTGCTGCAACGGCTCGAGCGGTAGACCTGGTAGGCGCTGCACGGGTGCGAAGCGTGCCGTCAGCTCGTCCTTCCAGTCCACACCCATGTCAACTGGCCCGACAGCGTCTCCCGCGAGCGGTAGCCCCAACAAGTACGAGACATCCTGCAGGGTAGGGGCTACCTCACCGCACGGCAGGTGAAAAGTGTGCGTCTCCGGCCTCCACCGGTCGACCAACGCTGCTAGGAGGGACCTGTCCGGATCCCAACGTCTCGTCACGTCAGCGTCGCCGGTGGCGGCCTCAACTAGCCGAGCCAACGGTAAGAGACCGGCCTCACGCAACCTGCGAAAGCGAAATAATACCAGACGTTAAAATGAACACATTGCTAAGCCAATCCACCGTAGTAAGGTAAGACCGGTGTCGTGAACACAGTAAAACCATACCTCTCGACGAAGGAGTCGTGAACCAAAAGTCGCTCGCGTGACGACCGTGGACGGAACGTCCCAAGCTGAGCCCCCTCCACCGCAGTAAGGTACGACCGGTGGCGCTGATCTATCGCCGGATCCAACAACTCAGGATGTGCCATCTCTGCAAATAACGTGTTACATGTTAGGGTAAATAAGAAGGTAATAATATAATTGTAAAAACAAGTTATCTGAAACGGAAGAATACTTATAGAGACATGCAAGAGTGCAGATTATTGAGAACATAACTTTCGTTACACAAAGGCACGTAACGAGAATGAAATAACATAAAACAAAATTACAAGCCGTAAAACATAAAGACATTACATGCGGAAGTCTAACAAGTGGTTCGCAACACAACACAATGCGAACATATCGATAAGTTCGAACGAAATTACAAGCAAAGCCTTTCGCCAACATACAACACACGAACTACACCACGTAACCGGACGTTCCACGAGAACGTCTAGGACGGGGTCGCCTTGAAGTAGTGCCTTCACCTGTAGGGCGAGCTCCATCTGCTGCTGATCCTGATAGACCTGCCTCTGCCGCACTTGGTTTTTCCTTGTCTTCAGGACAATACTTGTAGGTGTGGCCACGTTCATCGCATTTGCTGCACTGCTTCACCCTGCCTGCCTCCGACTCGTCCATATCGTTGCGGATGCGCCGAGTCTTCCTCCGTCCCGCCTTGTCTCGGAGTTTCGTTGGGTCAGGAATATAGATTATCGGATCGTTAATCTTTGTGAACTCCCCAGCTACACCGAAGCCAAAAATCTCGCCACTCCATGTGTGATATATTGCTTGCTTGGAGAAGTATTGTGACACATATACTGCATCTTGGATGCCACACTCAGATGCCGCGGAAATGACATGGGTGCATGGCCTGTGGAGCAGCGTCGGCTTTCTACAGGAGCAATGACATGTGTCGTCGTCTTTGAGAACGTACTCCTGCTTTACTCTCTTGCGGTAGATACCCCTGCCTGCCTTATCTTGGCAGAGTACCTCAAACCTGTGTTGTTGGGTACCTTGCACTAGAGCTCGATGTTTCATGGCCTTTGCACGCCACTCCGCTAGTTTTTTCTCCATGAAAGTTCCAAATAAAATGTTGTTGTTCGGCATAGAGGGAAAAACTGCTTGGAACCGCTCCCTGAAATACTTGCATGTCCCATGTAAAATGAACTCCACTATACCAACTAGTGGGAGTCCACGGACACCGCGCATCACCCAGTTGTAAACTTCCGCCAAATTTGTTGTCATTATACCATATCTAGCACCACCTGTGTCATAAGTCTTTGCCCATTTCTCTTTTGGCTCATTCTCAATCCACTGAGAAAATTTTCGAATTTGCTCCCCAGTTCTTCTAACCAATGTTACACTGTCTGTTGGGAGAGCTCCGAGTGCTTGAGGAGGGTCAGGTACAGCGGTCGCTGGTCTTGTTGCACGCTGGTCACTACATTTGCCTGTCAACTCATCTAATCTCTTCCAAAGCTCATTGAATTTTTTCTCCTGGTTCTGATTGCATAGCCTCTTGAACATGTTCATCAACTCCTTGTTCTTAAATTGCTTGAAGAAATTAGCTCCCATATGACGCATGCACCACCTGCTTTGTACATCTTCCCACTGGCCAGGGTATCCTCTTTCCATACTCCCAAACTTTAACTCTTCTATCGCTCGAAGCATACCGGTGTGCCTGTCATGTATTAGACACACATTGGGCCTCATACCAACAACTTCTGTCTTAACCAGATGGAGGAACCAGTACCAGCTGTCGGTGTTCTCGCTCTCGACAAAAGCAAATGCCAACGGTAATACCTGATTGTTCCCATCTACCCCAATTGCTGTTAGTATCTGGCCCCGATACTTCCCGGTCAAAAATGTCCCATCAATACAAAGAACTGGACGACAGTGCACGAATGCCATCTTGCATGCATGTAGAGCTAAGAACGCTCTTTGCAGCACAGTCTTGCCAGGATGTTCAATTGAGGGGAATGTCTTGAGTGCACAAGAGGTCCCAGGGTTTCTTTGTTGGATAACAGATAGCAGACGTGGCAAATTGTCATATGAGGCTTCATAAGTTCCAAATCTCATCTCTATTATTTTCTGTTTGGCCCTCCACGCCTTGGCATAGCTAATTGTATACTTGAATGTCTGTTCGATATGTCGGATTATTGACTTCGGTTCATATGCCAGATTGTCCACGACATGCGCATACATCTCAGATGCAACAAATGCACATGTAATGTTCCTGTGGTATTTCTGAACACCAGGTAGATAACAAGTATGTTTCGTAACGACCGACGCTGTCCAGTAGTCCTTCCATTTCCCCTTATAGGCGTGCACTCTCCACGGACACCCATCTTTTTCATTAACACACCTAACTTCATATTGTGTCCGGTTAGACTTGGCAACCCAAAACTCCCTATGAAGTGACACTGCATAATGCTTCACCGCCTCCTTCATGTCTTCTCCATTACCATACCTCGCTCCCTCGATAATCTCGTTTTCCTTGTACTCCCATCTCACATTTTCCCCTTCAGAGATGACCAAACCAGAAAAATCATCACTAGCCCATTCAGCTGGATTAATATTGTTCTCGTCATCATCTGACGAATCATCTTCCTCCACACGCTCGTTGTCACGATCCTCTTTTTCCATTTCGTCCACAATGGCACCCACAGTCTCCCCCTCGTCAGCCACTCCACCAGGTTGCATGCCTACTGGAGCTACTACTGGAGCTACTCCATCTTTCTCTGGTGCATTGACCTGATCCACTTCAATCTCATTCACTTCTGCACTTGGCCCCTCGCCATCATCCATGTTCATCTGTACACTTGGATCCTTCGGATGAACATACGGAACCATAGCTAGAGGCCACCCACGTTGCAATGCATTCTCCACATACCATCTCCATATCCCAGAGTTTTGAACCGGCATTAGTTCCCAATAAAAACCCTCTGTTGCCCGACTTACTACAACATAGATTGTAATGTCACTAGTCTGTGGATCAACTCCCATGCCCCGCATCAACCATTTTTTTATAGAAGGTACACTCCTCTCAGCTGGCCTATCAATTCCCCTTGCTGTTACAATAAATTCTGACAGATCTACCCCAGTTGGCCCATAACGGACGTTTCCTTGACCATGGTATAGTTGAAATATAAGTTTACTGGACATATCTGTAAAGTTAATTACTAGGCCATTATTTTACATAATAAACGACTACAGTGTAATATTTTCTTTGCAACGTACCTAAATTTTTATATATTCTATTGCAATGTTACTCAACAACATTTAAAACTACAAACCTAATAACTACAAATACTACAGATCTACTAAGTTACCTACATCTAACAATATATATTTATATAGTACCACAGGTAAAACCCTATTTCATACAATGCATTTATCCAACCAAAATTCTACAAAAATACAAGTGATATCCTAGTTAACATCATATATTTAGTCACGTATATAATCTACGAATATTACCTAAAATCGAAGATTGAAACCGGCAGGGCTTCGCCTCTTCTTTTCTTCTCCTCCCCTTCTTCTTTTTTTTTAATGTGGAGAGGTGAGGGAGAGAATGGCTTGGTTTCAGGAGGCCGGCTGGGATTTATAGGTGGCTAGGCCTACCGCCCTTGCAGAGGGCGGCAAGGGGCCGCCTGCAAAATGGCCTTGCCGCCCTCTGCCAGGGCGGCAAGGGGGCAAAGCGCAAAATGGCCAGCTCCTCCTTGACGGCCGTCCCGCGCCGTCCTACGCGCGTGTGCCACGTCGGCTTGCCGCCCTTGCGAAGGGCGGCAGGGTCTATTTTTGCAAATTTTTTCGGCGCTATAATATTTCTGTAAATATTAAAAAAAATTCTAAAAATACAAAAAATTCCTAGGAGGATAGCAGCTTAATTCGCTCTGCCAGCAACAGGCCCGGTCTCGAGGTTTGTTGGCCCCGGGCAAAACTAAACGGTTTTGCTAAATTTATGTTGACAGATTTTTGACCTGGTTATAGTCGATTTTTTAGCCGCTTGACCCTCTGGGTTATCAGTGCAGGAGCCGCGTGGATACGAACGTACAGATTCAGCTAGAACATGAGCTGTTAAATTGGAACAACTTGTGTGGTCGTGAGTCCGTGCCACAAGCTAACTGAGCTATTGTTGCAAACTTGCAATGAATGTTAGTACTTGTTTCTCACTGTCTAATCCAGTTGATTCGATTTTTTTAACATAAAATGAGTGGCAACAAACAAATATATATATATCACAGTTACATCATAATTACATTATAATTATATCCAGTTCCATCCTAATTACATTCTAGTTACATAGTGTAAGTAGTATGTAATTACACCATAACTAGGATGTAATTAGTAAATTAGAATAAGAATGTGTAAACAACAACTGTTAAGTGATGTGTACGTTAATGGTTCACCTGTTGATTATAAATTACCACCATTCATCCATAAAGAAAAGATCGACTGAATTTTCCTTAAAATTATGTCAATATATATCTAGACACACTCCCAAACTAAAAGCGAGGACCCTTACTATAAACATCTAAATAATAATCAATTTATCAATATCAGTGTTATCCAACAATTTCTTCTTAGTGCATCAAGTTACCAAACCAGTCCAATTTTGAAGTCATTAGATTGTATTGAACTAAAAGACCGTTGCACTAAATTTCAAGAAACTTTCACTCTAGAGATTTTATCCGATGTTGAATTAAAGAGAGAATCTATTATACATCATTAAGTTTGACCGAGTTCAAACAATTTGTCACTAACATTGTCTCTTTCCATTGACGACTTTATCAATTATTCTACAATACACCATTGAGCCAGGCCTTCTTTTCAAAAATACCTCTATGAACATACATGGTTAATCATTGATTTATCTCATTAGAAATATAAAAAAAATGAAAATTTTCATGAGGCCTCATATGCCGCACAAAAATATTTGTTTTTCTAAAAAACAAATATACCAAACAAAATTTAAAACTTATATACATACTTTCATGTTGTGTAAGGAGGCCACATAAAAATTAACATATTTTTTGAAACTTCTAATGAGATAAATCAATTATTAACCTTTATGTCTCTAAGGGTATTTTATGTATTTTTTTAAAAAATCTTGTCCAATAACATATTATAAAACAATTGATAAAAATCACTGGTATATTATAGAAAGAGACAATGCCAGTGACAAACCGTTGAATCGTGACAAACTCAGTGACATATAGTAGATTCTCTCTGAGAGGTTGATTTTCATTCTGACAGATAACAACCGACTCTCACAACATGTATGTTGTACGGTTCGATTTTTTTGTTGCAAGCGTCAATTTAACATCACGCTGGAGTTGCTCTTATATGCCTTGTACAATTTTAGTGCTTGGAACTGTATTAACCTGACAGATGAAAACCGATGTAACGATCACTGCGCATTTAAATAATTGAGATATTTTTTCATTGCATCCATGCCTGTCGAGAAATTTATATATTATTACTTTCAGATGTTGGTCCTTTGTGATTAATTATTGTGGTAGTATCTTTTTCCCCATTATTACGGTAGTTTACACTAGTACAGATCCTCTCATCTTTGACGGGTCCTCACATACCTGGACTTTGTGGGCCGTCAGAACGAAGTCATCTTAATCGGGCCTAAATTTGCACTGTTGTAGATATACTCGTACAGTCATACTCTAGGCCCAAGTACATATAGCCCGTCACCGATGACATTCATCTGTGACGGGCTATATGTTTAGGCCCGATTGAGATGACCTAGCATATCTCAATCGGGCCCGTCTACAGAGCCCGTCAGAGATAAGAGTCATCGGTGACGGGCTCCAAAGATGGCCCGATTGAGATGACTTTAAAGCCCGTCACCGATGACTCATATCTGTGTCGGGCTTTTATTTATGCCCATTAGAGATAAATGTGCGCCCGTTAGAGATGTCGGTTCATTGGCCCGATTGAGATATATTTTGCACACTATAAAGAGACCACCCAACTGTTGTCTAAAGTTATCTCACTATTCACTATTTTGGTGAGAGGTTGAAGAAGGCGAATTTTTTGTTATTTTTTTCCAAAGAAAAACAGAAAAATCTTAGAAGTAAGTAAAAAGGTAGTAATATTTTTTTTAATTTAGTAGTATGTTAATTAATATTTTATTAAATTGTGCAGCGATGGATCGAAGTTGGATGAGTGCGACAACTTTGAAACGTCATTGCAAGGAGTATAGAGATGGCGTTTTAAGTTTTATGAACGTTGCGAAGGAGGATAGGAGAAGAAGAAATAACAAATACATATGTTGTCCATGTAGAGATTGCAAGAATGATATTATGTTTAGCAGAGAGGAGGTACACTCTCACTTGATACAACGGGGATTCATGAAGGGCTACACATGTTGGGTGAAGCATAGAGAGCAAGAATCGGGTAGTGGTGCAGCTGCAGACAGAAGTGGTGCAGACAATCATGAAGATGAAGATGAGCATGACATGTTTATACCATCTCCATTGGACGGTGAAATGGTTGATGTGGATCCTGATATGCTGCAAGAGATGTTACGTGACGTTGAGGAGCAAGCTCACAACGAGAGAGATTCCATGAAGTTCAACAGGTTGGTCAGTGACTCCGAGACACCTCTATACGCCGGATGCAAGGCAAAGCACACCAAACTGTCAGCTACCTTGGACCTAATGAAGCTAAAGGCAAGTAGTGGATAGACAGACAAGAGTTTTACGGAACTTTTGGGAATATTGAAGGCCATGCTTCCTGAAGAGAACACATTGCCCGAGATGACATATGAAGCAAAGCAGCTTCTGTGTCCCCTGCGGTTAGAGGTCCGTAGAATTCACGCTTGTCCAAATGACTGCATATTGTACCACAAGCAATATGCGGACCTAGATGCTTGTCCTGTATGCAAGGCTTCTCAATACAAGCGAAAGAAAAGTGCGGGGAAGGAAAGAGTCAAAGCGGGGTGGTCCGGTGAAGGTTGTGTGGTATTTACCTATCATTGATCGCTTCAAGAGAATATTTGCCAACCCCAAGGAAGCAAAGTTAGTGCGTTGGCATGTCGAAGATAGAAAGACCGACGGTTTGCTAAGGCACCCTGCGGATTCGATTCAATGGAGGAATATCGATCGAATGCACAAAAACTTTGCTGCCGATCCCAGAAACATGAGGATATGTCTGTGTACGGATGGCATGAATCCTTTCGGAAATATGAGCAGTTCTCACAGCACTTGGCCTGTTCTTATTGCGAACTATAACATCCCGTCATGGTTGTACTTCAAAAGGAAATATATTATGTTGTGCTTGTTAATCCAAGGTCCGAAACAACCGGGCAATGATATCGATGTGTTCTTGGAGCCTGTTATCGATGATTTTGAGATTCTTTGGAAAGAAGATGTGAAAACTTGGGATGCATATGGTCAGGATAACTTCAAGCTACGAGTTCTATTGTTCTGCACCATTAACGACTATCCTGCACTAGGTAATCTTTCTAGACAAACTGTGAAAGAAAAGAAGGCTTGCTCTGACTGTATGGAACATACACACAGTAGGTGGCTGAAGAAATCAAGAAAGATGGTTTACATGGGTCATAGGAGATGGCTCCCGCTACGCCACGCCTTTAGAAGAAAGAAGAAAATTTTCAACGGTCGGAGAGGACTTGGAACTGCTCCCAAGGATTTGTCTGGAGACGAAGTCCACAACATGGTCAAAGACATAACTAATGAGTTTGGGAAGAAAAGAAAATGTGGCAAGGCAAATGATAAGGGTATGTAGAAGAAAAAATCCATATTTTGGCGGCTACCATACTGGAAAGACCTTGAGGTCCGGCATTTCATTGATCTAATGCACGTAGAGAAGAACTGCTGCGATAGTTTGCTCGGGCTACTGCTTCATATGCCTGAAAAGACAAATAATGGGTTGAATGCTCGTCTAGATCTGCAGGAATTGAACATTCGTAGTGAGCTTCAGCCTGTTACGGATGAAGAGACAGGAAGAGTGTACCTCCCACCAGCTTGCCACACATTGTCGAAGGATGAGAAGATCGCAATGCTATCATGTCTGGCTGATATTAAGGTTCCTTCGGGCTATTCAGCAAGGATCAGTAAGTACGTTAAATTGGAGGATCTAAAACTGGTTGGAATGAAGTCACGATTGCCACGTGCTAATCACACAGATCTTGTCAGTTGCTATCAGAGGCATTCTACCACCCAAAGTCCGTCACACGATCCAACAACTCTATGCTTTCTTCAATGCAATCGGTCAGAAGATTATAGATCCCGAAGATCTAGATAAGATGCAGGCTGATATTGTCAATACCCTGTGTCACTTGGAGATGTATTTTCCACTGTCTTTCTTCGATATCATGGTTCATCTTCCTGTTCATCTAGTGAAGCAAACAAAACTATGTGGTCCAGCTGTTCTAAGGGAGATGTACCCGTTTGAGAGGTATATGGGAGTTCTTAATTCGTATGTTCGAAATAGAGCAAAACCAGAGGGAAGCATCATTGAAGGGTACACGACGGAGGAGGTTCTTGAGTTCTGCATTGATTACATGGCCAAGACTGATCCTATTGGAGTTCCTGCGTCTCACCACGAAGAAAGGTTGGTAGGCCTTGGCACAACAGGCAGAAAAAGAATTTTACCCGATCAGGCATCGTATGCGCAGGCTCATTTCGCTGTGCTACAACATATGGCCGAAGTAATTCCATACTTTGAGGAGTATCTAGCGAAGGTCCGACAGGAGAACATGGGTCGATCAGATATGTGGATCAACAGAGAATATAGTACTCACTTCAACGAATGGTTCAAGAATTGTATCGCACGGTCGACCGATGGCCCAAGTGAGATAATACGAAGGTTGGCAAGGGGCCCAAGCAGGGATGTTGACCCGTGGGAAGGGTACGATATCAATGGATACACATTCTACACCGTCAATCAAGATGACAAAAGCACAGTGCAGAACAGTGGAGTCCGTATAGATGCATATCAGGATCAAGCTGGATCGAACACATACTATGGCCGCATAGAGCAGATTTGGGAGCTGAAATACAGGAGCTTCAAAGTCCCTTTGTTTCGTTGCAGCTGTGTGAATATCCGCACTGGTGTTAAAGTCGACAGGGAAGGATTCACTTTAGTGAACCTGGCCAAGGTTGGATACGCGGACGAACCATTCGTCCTAGCGAAGCAGGTCGAGCAGATTTTCTATATACAAGACCCTGCAAACAAGAAGCTGCACGTCGTTAGGGATGGCAAACGAAGAATTGTTGGGGTTGACAACGTCGTCGATGAGGAAGAATATAACCAGAATCTTCATGTGAGACCTCAGATCGACCTTGATGATAATCCCGAAGACGAAGTGGCATACGCTCGTTCTGACCATTCGGAAGGCATATCCTTGTAAATAGAGTCTTCGTAGTACTGTAATTTGTAAATTAATATAAGTAATGAATTATTTTGTACCGGTGCCTTATGATCTGCATATTTTAATTTCATATGGTTTTTAGAATTTAATAGCAAATTTACACTGTTTAAATAAGGCATAGGTTAATTATAATAATTTTTAAAAATTTAATAGCAATTTTAAACTAATTTAATAAGGCATATTTTAATTTAACAGAAATTTTACACCATTTAAAAATGTAATAGCAATTTTAAATCGGGTATAAGTTAATTATAAATGATTTTATAACTTAAATATCATTATTAAATACAATTAATAAGGAATACTTTAATTATATAGTGGGATGAGCTTATCTCTATCGCGCATATAAATAACGCCCGTCAGAGATGAGGTTATCTCTATCGGGCTTGTAACTGATGCCCGTCACGGATGTGTGTCATCCGTATCGGGCTTTTTATTTGTGCCCGTCACGGATGTGTGTTATCCGTATCGGGCGTATTAGTTCTGCCCGATAGTGATAAGCATGGACCAGGGTTATACCCTAGTCCAGATCAGATCTACCGCCGCCTCCTCCCTCACACCTCCTCCCTCTCACTCTCACTCTCTGTCAAGACCGCCGCCGCTGCCTCCTCCCTCTCACTCTCAATCTCTGTCCCGACTGCCGCCTCCTCCTCCTGGACGCTGTCGCCCCCTCCTGGACGCCGCCTCCTCCTCCCTCTCACTCTCAATCTCTGTCCTGACTGCCGTCTCCTCCTCCTGGACGCTGCCGCCTCCTGGACGCCGCCTCCTCCTCCTGGACACCGCCGCCTCCTGGACGCCGCCGCCTCCTCCTCCGTCGCCTCCGCCGCCGCCACATACCCCTAGGTTATTGAAGATAAAAGTGGTTTCTCCTTTTTTTTCCCTATTTTTCTTGTGTGATTGATATGAGAAGATATCTGAGATGAGGTTATCTCTAATAGTGGATTTGTTAATGTGATATACATAGTATATGATTCATGCTTATCCTTCAGTTTACTAAACCCTAATGCTTATATGACATACATAGTATATGATTCATGCTTATATGACATACATAGTATATGATTTTAGTATATTTGTTAATGTGACATACATAGTATATGATTCATGCTTATCTTTGTTAATGTGACATACATAGAAAATATACTAGAATTTACAAAATGCCGTGTAGAATTTACGGTTTAATTTCCAAATGTTATGTCTGAATATATGTTTTTTGAAGGGAAGTACTGTACTGAATTTAGATGTGTTCATATGTCTAAATATATGTCCTCTTCCTGCCACTATTACCCTGTTCTACTCTGTCCTCTTCCTGCCACTATTACCTTGCCACTATATATGGCTAGTGATGAATGCTCAAGAACAAACCATAAGAATAGACCATCTACACTTGTTCTTTTTATTTGGGGGGCAATACACTTTTTCGTTTTTGCATAAGAACAGACTATCTACACTTGTTCTTTTCTTAGGAACTACACTTGTTCTTTTTTCGTACAAACAGTCGGCCTCCACTTGTTCTTTTTTTGTGATGAACTACACTTGTTCTTTGTTTTGGGAACTACACTTAATCTTTTTTGCATAAAAACAGCCCATCGACACTTGTTCTTTTTATTTGGGGGGCAATACACTTTTTCTTTATTTGGGGAACTACACTTGTTCTTTTTTGCATAAGAACAGACCATCTACACTTGTTCTTTTATTGGGGGGCACTACACTTGCTCTTTTTTGCATAAGAACAGACCATCCACACTTGTTCTTTTTTTTGGGAACTACACTTGCAAATGATTATAATTGATGCACAATTTCTAAGCAAAACTGAGGCCATATCTTAACCTTAGCATAAGTTATACACACAACCAAAATAAGTGCCGAAGTCGTCATTGGATTCTCCTGGTCATAGTGCCGAACTGGAGTTTGGTATACCACCTTAACTCCAATATCAAAAAAGAAATATACGATTGGTCGGCGATCGAAACTGCCTTGAACAATGCCTGGGACCAATACGTGGCAAAAGGCGGGAGGCATAAGGAAGGGCATCCCACACTCGGTCACAAAAAGGACTTTCCAATACATCAACAAGTTGGCGACCAGTGTGGGTTCCACGTCTGCCATAACATGAGGAGCCTCGCAGACAAGGTGATATTGCTCGACCTTGAGGTGTGTGCTTCAGTTGTTTATATACATTAGAGAGGAGATAGCACGATTCATACTAACTTTCCAAGTATGTAGACTAACTTGGTGCCTCACATGCAGGAAAAACTTTCGGCGATTCCGGAAAACAACTTCGATATCATTAGAGAGGAGATAGCATAATTTATACTAGATGATCACTTGTCGCCGAAAGGAATGTTTAGAGTAAAGTCCTAGCCGAAAGAAATGCTTTTGTGACAAACATTTAATTTTTGTAAATATTATTTGTAATACGTACAATTCTGCACGTTCTTCTGTATATATTTGCATTTCTTAGTTACATATAAACTTGTTCCAATTTATAACTCAGTTTTACAGGTTTTGATACATGTCGGCGGTTTGGAGAGCAAAAAAAATGGATGTGAATGACATATATATGTGAATGGGTCTGTGGATGTTAATGTATATATATGAATTGGCTGTGAATTGGGTTTGATTTTGTGAATTGGCTGTGAATATCTGATGAAATGCTAAAATATGCACTGAATATGGTTGCTGGGATTGTCATTTTTTTGCAGCGGGCATGGCTAGCAAAGGCCTGAGGCTAGCCAAAAAAACAAATTTTATTCTTTTTGCTGACTTACTCATCCCTGACGGGCATTTTAATAATGCCCGAAAAAGATATTCATCCGTGACGGGCTCCAAACAAAGCCCGATAGGGATATAGACATCCCTGACGGTCTCATAATCTAAGCCCGATAGAGATAAGTCATCTGAACCAGGACTATTTTGACTCAACAGGTGGGGTCAAACCTATCAGTGACGGGCTCTTTCGAAAAGCCCGTTAGGGACGTGTAGTCATCGGTGACGGGCTGAGCAGTTTGCCCGATTGAGATTAGTCATCCGTGACGGGCTCCTACCCAACCTGGTTTGATTTGTATTGCTTGGTCAATCTTATCTGTGACGGGCTATATTGTTAGGCTTGATTGAGATAACGTTCTTCCGTGACGGCCTTGTGCCCGATTAAGATAGTTTCTCACATCACTGACCTTTAGTCAGTGACGGGGGCCCTACCCGATAGTGATGAGGGTTAATACCCGTTAGAGATAGCTGATCCCGTGCTAGTGATAGTAGACCACGGAGATTTTGTTAATCACAAAACTATAAAACTCTGGTGTTTCACTTCATGTCATACAATATCCAGGTTTGTATACAAAACAAAACAAAATAAGAAGTTTGATTAAACCAAATATTGATTGCTTCGTGCTTTATCATGTCAAATTCTAAGCAGACTTAACTTCTTCCTAGGCACTATAGCCATTCCTCCCCATATGGACTGTCGAGTCCTATATTTTCCTAGAGAACAATGCCAGTCTGGCTGACACGAAGGTAAATTCATGTTAATGTATTTCTACTATGAGATGGCCTAAATATAGATAAAGAATGGTGTGTTTCATGTTAAATGTAATAGATTAGTATTTCATATTTGTTAGGTTGAAACCTAAGCTGAATTGAATTGGCTCCATAACTCTCTTAAGGGTGTGTTCCATAGTTGAAGTTGGAAGTTTATTCCCTCCGCATGAAAAACGGAGCAACTCATTAGCACATGATTAATTAAATATTTGCTAAATTTTTTTTCAAAAATGAAACAATATGATTTTTTTAAGCAACTTTCGTATAGAAACTTTTTATAAAAAACATACCGTTTAGCAGTTTGAAAAGCGTACGCGTGGAAAACGGGGGAGTATGTTGGGAAAGGCAAATAAACGAACTCAGTCTAACTATGTAATTCCCATGCTTTGCTACGAGAATTATTAAGTAATTTTTAATATATTTTTTTGTTGTCGAGCTAGGAGTGAAAAGATATTCTCTCCAGATCCATAATTTTTGATGTTTTTGATAATGACATGGTCTTTAAATTATATCTTTGATTATATATTTTTATTATAATATATACAATAAATAAATATATTTTTATTTTTTATTATAATACTTTGTAAGATAAATATATATGTGTGATGGTCGGGTGGAGACAACCGCAATGGCGGCGAGCATTGCCTGGCAATAGCCACACCCATCACGTCTACCATCAACGTCATCGATGATGACAGCTAGAGTCATGGCGGTTAGTACTCCGTCAGTCTCAAAAATATAAGAAACTAATTTAGGTTACGGTTGAATGAGATATTTTTTATTTGTAGTATTAGAAAATGTCTCATTTGATTCTACGTTGGATTTTTATATTTTATTACGAAGAGAGTAGTACCTTCTTTGTTTTATATTATAAGTCGTTTTGATTTTTTTTTTAGTCAAAATATTTTAGATTTGATCAAGTTTATAAAAAATTTTAGTAACATTTATAACACTAAATTAGTTTCATTAATTGTAACATTGAATATATTTTGATAATATGTTTGTTTTGTGTTGAAAATATTGCTATATCTTTATATAAACTTAATCAAACTTAAAAAAAATTTGATTAAAAAAATTAAAATAATATATAATATGAAACGGAGGTGGTATACTTTGTGTCATGTTCGATTTGAACCGTTGCCGTGAGAGCGAATCCAAACATAGGGATTGTTCAGATGGCAAAGACTCAGGCTAAGGGATTGTCCGCAATTACGTTGGTCTTTACGGCAATGTTAGTGTTGGCTGTCGCACAGTCGCAGCCCAAGCTGCCGTATCGCCCCAAAATTGAGAGGATATATGTCCCGGACATAATATGTGCAAATAATTTCAGATCCCCTTCATTTTCCTGGCATAAATTAAAGTAAGAGCACAACAAAAAATTGTTTCAAGATCGGCAGAACAGAGGAAATGCAAAGATTGACTCCAAAATCTACACACAAAAAATGACGAGCCGAGATGTTCATAAATGGATATTTATTGGTCAGGTTATCATTTTCAAGCTAAGAGTGCACCTTCATGAATGGCTTATGGTAAAATTTTCAAATTTTAGATATAGGTGGTTTGACTAAGAATTTCAGAAAGTTTTCCTATTTTAAATTGGAATAAGTTTATTATAGGTTTCTCATCTTGATATCGAATTTGATAAACATCCCTAAACTGTAAAATCGAGTTTAACACATCTCTCATTTATCAAAACAGGTGCAAATGTAATCCTACGAAGATGATTTTAGATGACGTGGCACAGGAAGCAAAATTAAAAATAAAAAACAACGTGGGACCCACGTGTAGGTGAAACAACTTTCTTATCTCCTCACTCTGTCAATTGGTGGTGGGCGGAGCTCTAGCTCGCACGCAGCGGCAAAGACCGCAGCAGCCTCCAACCGGCCTCCTTCCCCAGATGCGGCCGGCACCCGGCAGAAGAGGAGCAAGATGACGGGGACCTTGTCGCCGACCTTCCCTCCTCCCTCCTCTGGCTCCTTGTCGGCGCCCACGGCCACCCCACCTTCCTCTTCCTCCACAGCGCAGCAAGTGGCGCGGTGGCAGCCACGGCTCGCGCTTGTCGTCCTTGGTACTAGCCTCTTGGAGCACACGGCGTCAGGGAACAAAGGCCCGGCTGCGGCAGCGGCGAGGGCATGGGCGGCTAGCTTCCTGCTCTCTGGCGTCAGCTCCCTCGCCTCCCTCCTCATCTCCTCTGCATCGTTGAAGGAATACCACGGCCGAACGGGATAGCGTGTTGGGGGAGGAAGACGGCGAATCGGGGGTTGAAGACAGCGGATGGGACAGGGAGCTCGAGCTCACCCGTCAGTGCCATCACAGCCGTTGAGGTGCCGGCTACCACGGCACTCCTCTGCTAATCCTAGATGGTGTACCCCTCCAGTGGCGTTTCCCTGCTGAACTGATCTCTGTCCTGCTCGGCCGCCACCACCGCTGCTGTCTTCATCTCCTAGATCCTCCGTCGCAGCATGGGCATCCCCTTGTCCACCAGCTTCCTGTCGACGCCGTCGTCGCGAATGGACCAGCACCGCGCCGATGGTCTCTTGGTTAACGCCACCATCAGTCGTCGTCCGCGGTGATGGACGGCGTCGGGAGCACCAGTACTGTAGCAGCTTGGTGGTGCTCCGACCGACAATGTGACGACATGCAGAGCTGCCGGACGACTGTGTCATCCTGGCAACTTTGCGCAGCCCTTGGAACAGGAATCAAGTGTTGCCGGGCTCTATTAGGCACGAATTGAAGCAAGTGATCAGATGACACATTGACAATTCAAACTAACAAATTTTAGCTAGAAACTAACTAGTGCACGCACGCAGGGTTGGAAAAACCAGCGATAACCGCGCGGTTACCGCGGTTACCGCCCGTACCGTGGGGGTACGGTTACCCGTACCGCGCGGTATGGTTTAATGAAATTCACCCGAATTCAAAAATAAAAAAAAAGAAAAAAATCAAAAAAAATGGTGAAGGGAGTGCTTGATTTGTAGTGTTTTATGGTGAAGAAATTTCTCAAAAAAGAGTAATATTCAAATTTGAGAGCAAAACGGAGAATAAATTTGAAAATTAGAAAAAGAAAAAAAAATGGGCCGGCCCGTTACTGTGTGGCCCGTCCCACATCACGCGGTAACCGCGCTTACCGCGCCATACCGCACGGTAACCGTGGTTGATACCGCGGTTTGCCCGAATTTTTGAATTCAAATTTTGATTTGTAAATTTGTCGCGGTTTTGCACGGTTACCGCGGTTACCGCCGGTAACCGCCGTACCGCCGGGTGGCGGTAACCGGGCCCCTGGCGGTAAGTCCAACCCTGCACGCACGCGGCGGTGAAGACGTTCAGAGATGGTGCAGCACGGCGGCGTGGATGCCAGGGCGTACGATGCAGGCTGCTCGGAGCACGGCCGCAGGCAGCTCCGCCCACCGCCACCAGACAGTGAGCGAGGGGGATAGGAAAGAAGTTTGCTGTTTCACTTACATGTGGGTCCCGTGTGGTCTTTTATATTTTGTTTTTCTTTCTTGTGCCATGCCAGCGACACGTCACCCAAAACTGCCTTCAATACTACCGTAAGACTATATTTGCACCGGTTTTGTAAAATAAAGAATATGTTATACCCGGTTTTGCAAATTAGAGATGTGATTTAAACTTGATGTCAAGATGAGAGATTTATAGTGAACTTATTCCTTTTAAATTTGTTAGTGGAGGCCCGTAAGAGGAGGTAGGTCCACATAGGATGTGGGGGGAGCCACAGGCCCACAGCCCAAGCGAGATGAAGTGGAGGCAAATAGCGCCCGCGGTACAATTGCTCATAGTGAGAGGAGACGCATGGTCGTGTACAGTCCATAAGAGCATCTTCAGTAATAGCTCCTACTTTAGAGTCCCTAAAGGTTAAATGGGGGCTGCCCCCAATTCTTTTGGACTCTAATATGTACTTATCTCTAGCAGTAGCCTTTATTTCTTAGCCCCTCTTTCTTTTTCTTTTTTATTTTAGTATGGAATATATGTTTATATCTAGTTTAACACACAATAATTCAAACATAAATAATTCTAGCGCATGGAATTCAACCATATTCAAATTTGTAATTTCAAAAACCATGATTCAAATTTGAAATCAAAATTTTCAAACATGAAAATGATATATCCTACAAGCAAATATTGAAATAACCCATAAATGACAGAAAATGCAATGAAAAAAACTACCGAGCACTATGAAGCGCCCACAAATGTTCCACAAGATCATCTCGAAGTTGCTCATGTGCCTATCGGTCTTCAATTTCTTTAACACAGGTTCATTGCGTCGTTGGTATTCCTCCTTCCTCAACACCTCACTGTCCTCCTGATCATAGTTAAAGTCTACATCTTCATCTCGCTCATTGTCAATGATCATGTTGTGCATGATTACACAAGTTGTCATTATGTATCATAGAGTCTCTGTATCCCAAAATCTAGCAGGACCCCTCATCATTGCAAAGCGGGCTTGTAGAACACCAAATACTTTTTCAACATCCTTCCTCACTCCTTCTTGAACTTTTGCATAATGGATTCTCTTGTTACCTTGCGGATTGGAAATGGTCTTCACAGAAGTGGCCCAAGAAAGATATATGCCATTAGCAAGATAGTAACCCATGGTGTATTTCTTACCATTCACCATAAACTCCAACTCTGGAGCTGTTCCTGAAGTAAGCCTTTGAAAGAGTGGTGATCTCTGAAGTACATTGATATCATTAAGAGAACGTGGTAGTCCAAAGAAGGAATACCAAATCCACAAATCTTTAGATGCAACAGCTTCAAGAATCATGGTTGGCCCATCCACATGCCTTGAGTATTGTCCTTTCCAGCCTGTCGGGCAATTCTTCCACCTCCAATGCATACAGTCAATACAACCTAGTATCTTTGGGAACCCCCTTGGAATGTTTATAGCCATCAACCTTGCAGTGTCGTCAGCAGTTGGTGCCCTCAAGTATTGATCAGCAAACACATCCACCATAGCCTTGACAAAGTGCTTGAAAGCTTCTATCATGGTGCTCTCTGAAATCTTCACGACTTCATCAAGACTATCGGTTGAAATATCATATGCAAGCATACGAAATGTGCCATACACCTTCTGCAATGCAGTGGCACCGAGAAGACCCACTGCGTTCCATCACGATGCGCAAGAAGAGCTCCCTCGACATTCTAAACCTCCTCGTAAATAATTTTGCATTATATATAGAAGGATATGCAAAATAATCAACCACTATGTGCAAATTGCTAACAAACCTATCCCTATAAATTATCTCACGACCTGAGACTGAACCAAGGCACTTTCTTTTGGTTCCCTTATGAGATGAGCAGCTGCAATGTAGTAGTCATCATCATCAGACAACTCTTCATCTCACCATTAAGTAATGAGCTCGTCGTCGTCGTCATAGAAGTCCTTATAAAGAACATTGCCATCACAAGATCATAAAATTAATAAGAAAATTTAGAGCATATGCACACGTATCCAACTACACAAGCATATGCACAGTACAGAGTACACCCATATACAGTATGCAACATTCAAAGTATATGAAAAGCAGCGCTATCGTACTAGTACAGTACCACATACTCCCGTATATATATATATATATGGTTCTAATCGATCCATTGCAATAACTGTACAGTGCTACACAATGCAGTGCTACTAGTATAAGTACAGTGATAGTAAGTTGAGAATTCAGATTCTCCTCGCCGACAAAGTCGTCTACAGTTCTCCAAAAAAATATATTAAAAACAAATCAGTCTCCACCAGAACCATCTACCACAGGTTCACATGTAGTCAAGAACGAGTTATCCAGAAAAATTGACTGGTACTCTACCACTCAACCACTACACCGCATTAGCTACTTCGAGTTTCTCCAGAAAAATCGATGGGGTAGCGGCGGCGTGCAGGCTCCGGCCAATGAAAAGACGAGTGGGTAGAAGGCCAGCGTGGGGGCGGCCGGCGTGCAAGCGAACGGCGTGTGCGCGGGCGGTGTGTTTGTCGACAGCGGGAGGGCACGCGACGGCCAGCGTGTGGCCAGGCGGATGGCAAGAGGTCGCCGGCCGGTCATGCGCATGGGCCGCGGCCGAAGGCCTTGTGGATGACGGGCGACGAAGGTATGGGGAAGTCTTACCTTTTGGGGGCAGTCTTGGTGGAGGAGCGTGGGAAGTCATCGGCGGTCGCCGGAGGAGATCCGTCGTCGTAGCCGCGCGAGAATAAGACGAAAACGCGCGAAGCAAAATTGTTCTCCGCGCAAAAAAAAAGAAGGCGATGGGGCCGTGCTCCGGAGCCCCTTGGGGTTAGGATTTGAGGGCCTCCTCACTTTGGGGGCTTTAGTAAGATCCCTGCTGGATGTATTTTTTTTATCTTAACCCTCAAAAATTGAATAGGGGCTGGATTTCTATACGGTACATGTACTGGTAGAATACGAATTTCTCCACAGGACACTTGGCTAGTTTACAGAAATTTCTGTATGATGCATCGTCATCGTACGTACTTTTTAAAAAATTCGTCATCGTACGTACTTTTTAAAAAATAGAAAAAAATAAAACTTTTAAACGACGCCTGAGAGATTCGAACTCTCGCGGGGAAACCCCATGTACTTAGCAGGCACACGCCTTAACCACTCGGCCAAAGCGTCGGCTTTTGCTTGGCTATCAATAGAAAGTTTTATAAAAGTACCATCAAACTGCCTGCGTCAGCCACGCCTCCCGAGTCCAACGGCAACAGTGTTTAGATCCCCTCCGCCGTCAAACAAAAAGTATCAGAAGCCAGAAGGCGTTCGCGTTCCTTCTTCGTTCTCTTTGTATATCTACTCGTTCTAGGCAAGGAAACAAGGGGGGGTCGTCGTCGGCGACCACGGTCGCAGTTTGCTCAGGCCGCAACTCAAGGACCAAGGCTGCAGCCATTTCTGTTTTGCTGCGTGCTCGATTTTTTTCTATGGAATATCGGCAAGCCGGCAACCATGGCTGAACCTCGGATAGCTCGGCAAGCTCGTGGCAGCGGAAGAGACGTTACCGAGTTCGATGGCCTCCAAAACCCAAGCTCATTTTGACAGAGGGCAGGCAAGATGACGGCTAACGGCTTGGCAACGGCAAAAGGGTATACACACCACCGCCTTGACACTGATAAGCCCTGCTCCGATCACAAGGGTGCCCTTTTGATGAAATGGTTCTGATCTAAGCTAATGCCCGAAAGTCGTCAGTATACTACTCCCTCCGTTTAGTTACGAGACGTTTTAGTTTCTCAATTACTATGCATAAATCTATTTATAAAACTCAAAACGTCTTATAACATGAACAATTAACGTGAAACGTGAAAAAGAGAGAGCAGCAATTACTACTTGCTAGTGGTTTTGCGTGAACCAGGCGGACGAGGTTTTGCGTCCCCGGCTTGTGGCCGCTGAACTGGCCACCGTCAGCGCAACATGAACAGGTTTCCATGCCAGCCTACCAGATATTAGCAGCTGGCAGCGACTGGTTGAATAGGCATAGCTGCAAGTGACTCCAGGCTCCACGAGTTTCTTTTCACGGTATACACAAACACTAGGATATGCAATGCAACTTCATGCCAGCAAAAACAGCAGGTACAGATAGATGTTCGCGTGTGTTGTTCTCGTGTATTTTTACAATTACTACGTACGGAGTACACGGACTACAAATGATGTTTTGGTTCCACGAGCAAGATCAATACCCCCACAAATTTACACAAGGACAAAGATCAAACGGTTGCGCTTGTACAAAAAAAAAAAGAATCTGCTACCTCCAACCATATCAGAAACAAAAACTCAATTATAGCGATCCCTGCCATCAAAATTTGCCACGCGAAACCACTCACGCACTCACTGGCTCTTGAGGGAGCACGCGAGTCGGAAGCAGAGACTTGAGCTGCTGACTACTGGGAAGCACATCCTTACAACGGCTGAATATTCCAACGATTCTGTTCACGCCCTGTCAAACAGTGTTATCATCAGTGAAACTTGCAGTCACTGCAGCATAATTGATTTCAATAAATCTGAAGTATGGCTCATATCTAGTAGACAGCCTGAGTGGAGCTATGGTGTACATAGTTTGTTCATTTTATATACGTACAAAGTCATAAACACAGACTCATGCAAAAGCAGCATAATTAGAAGAAATGGTTAGAAATAAAAGCATAAGCAGTGTAATAAGATGAGACAGTTAGAAATAAAAGCATGGTGACTAGTCTAACACAAATGCGCCAAAATTAATGCATCTGCTCCAAGCTAAAGTGTAGGTCTCATGGGGGGAAGTAGAAAATCTTCATGGTCAAACAATAATAGCATATTAAGGGCCTGTTTGAAGGAGCTTAAGATTCTGGTCAATCAACATTCTAGTCAATATAAGTTTAGTCTTTTATAAAGGATGACCTTAGATGAAATAATTTAGAAAAGACAATTGAACTAAACAATTTTAACTGTATGATCTAAACAAGGATGCCTTTCTCTTTAGGGAGTTGGATCCAGAATTAAGAAATTAATTTTGGAATAGAATTGATTCAATAAACAATTTTGGAATAGAAGTGAGTCAATAACTTTGTAAATTTAATTTAAAAAGATAATCAAATAAGTGCATATCTTCTTCCAGAACTGGATCCAGAATTAAGGAATTAATTACACTGAAAGTCAAACACCATGTTGATATTGGTCAAATACCATGATAAATAGATCTATTATACGTTGAGTCAAATGTTTAAAGATTTGGTCTAAATGTGTTAGATTTATGGACCAATTATCTGCCTTATTCAGTAGGAGTACTGAAAAGGTTACCACATAAGCAGCACTTATATATACAGGATGCAGAAAGCTTTTGTTTAACTTGCAGAAATTTGAATACTTCATGGCACATAAGATAGGAGGGGCATTATATATTGTTGCATGCGTTATCAATCCCTCAAAATAAGTAACAGGTAGACAAGAAAAACAACGAGCTATAAATACTGGAAGCATTGTCGACACAGCTATTATGGGTAAAGTTTAGAAAGCATACCTCAGTGCCAATATTGAACTGAAAATGATGAAGGTGCAATTTGTCCTGCTGCCACCTCTGACCTATTATGACAAAGCCCATCAAAGCACCAGCTGCCACAATAGTGCAGACTGTTGTCACTCCTTTTATACGGTGAGAAAGACAATTCGATTTCCTTTTCAACCATCCTTCACATGGAAGATCACACTTGATGGTTGCACTATCTTTCTCTTGTTCAGCATGTATTTCAGGTGGTTCTAAATCTGGGATAGTAGTTTCATTGGCAGAGTGCAGGTTACCACTAACAGATAGATTTGCATCACTTCTGTTATCAACTTCTTTGGCTGGTTCATTACACCCCTCATGGATATTCCCAGTACAGCTGCTTTCCTGACCATTGTTGTTGTTGTTCGATCCATCAAGTTCAGATTCTATTGGCAAATTCTCATGCTCGCTTGGAGGGAAAACAAAGCCATCTGAAATGAACAAACCAGGATATGGGCCTTCCTGACTGTTACCCACGTCCCCATATTCAGGCACATAAACTGAATCAAATCCTGTTTGAAATAATGGAGCAGTATATACTGATGAAGCCAGAGAGAGCATATCCAATTCGTTGGCCACGTACGACCCTTCAGCAAATTTCATGTTTTCTGCCATGCATAAAATCCTAGTACGAACATCAAAAGTCAATATTAGATGTAAGCAAAAAAATTACAGAAGTTGGTAAATACCTTAGTACATTCTACTGTCAAAACTAGTAATACCTCCCACTTTCCCAGTATATGTGCTGTGATAATTAAGTCATGTTTCATTGGAGTTTTACCTGTAACAAGTAATTTATTCCCTATGATGAAAGGACAAATTGACATTTTAGGATTATAGGCGGCAAACGGACCCAAAACCCATATGCTCACCTGCAAACACCTATGTCCAAGCACGACATTGTGGATGGGGGAGAAAACCAAAAGGAGATTCAAAGGTTCATGTATTCTGTGGCTCTAAAATCTAAATTCATCTTGTACTAAAGAACAGGTATACAAATTATGTAAAGGATCACTGATCAAAATTCAAACACATGTACAGATTAGGATTCCAATATAATATTGTTTGGACAACATATGAAATCGTAAAAAGGGGATTAGGACCAAATCCAATCCAAAGGATTGCGTGGTCGCAAACTTGCTTCACACGGTAAATCAAAACCTAAAGAAAGCGTCCATCCATCCAACAGCTACATTATTCGAAGGCCAGGCCACAGCTAGACCTAGGTAACCGGCGGTCGGCGGACTCCGCACAGTTAAGCATACCGGTGCAATACCGAGGCCAAATAAATATCCCAGGACAACGAACCGCCGGCGGCGGCGGCTGCGCTGGCCGCACCAGCGACGAGGAGGAATCCCAGGGCTTCGCCGACCCCGTCGCTAGATCTGGACCCGGCCGCTCCACGCCGCAGAGCAATCGGACGCACCTGAGGGGAGGACCGGAGGAGAGAGAGAGGGGGGGCTGGGACGAGGTTCGGGATGCCGCCTCACCTGGACACCGGCGCCGCGCGCTTCGCCGCGCCTCCCGCCGGCCACGCGACGGGGAAGAGAGAGAGAGAGAGGGGAAGACGCCGCGAGAGGAGCGAAACTTTTTTCGTGCAGCGGTTGCGGTTTGGGGAAGAGTCGTGCGGTGCTGAGGCGTGCGGGGAAGAGCTCTTGGCCGCGGCGCCGCAAAATCCTTTTTTATTATTTTGCTCGTGAAATTGAGATGGAGCCCGGCTCGAACCGCATCCCAATCAAGATTCGGGTCGTGATGGAGAAGGCGTACTGGTGACAGAGGGTCGGGTCGTCATGGACCTCTACTGCGGGTCCGGTCGTGACACGGACATGCGTCACATGCCGACACTGTGCCGCGCATGACCAAACTCGGAGTGGACTTGATGCATCATCTGTTTCGAGTTCTACAGGCTCGGACGCTCGGTGTTTCCCGCGGTATAAAATTGGGTTGATTTGATTCGTGTAATTTTTAATGTGTTAATCTATAACTAATAAAAAAATCCATAAGGTTTTCGGTAAAAGTTTAGTACGTTGTACATCGCACGTGGAGTCACCTTTCGATAATCACATCTATTTCCTAATCTACAAAACCAGACCCACCATCAAGCCCAAATAGATACAATCAATTATGCCAATTTAACACTAGGAATTCAATCAGAGAAATCAGCGAAAAATACGGGATAAATAAAATTGAAATTCCTAAATTTTCCTCGAAGTTTTACCGAAGGAGAACAAACAGGATAAACCAAATTGAAATTCACAAAATCCCCGAAAATTGAGACTCTGGGAGAAAGGGATAAACTAGACTAAAATTCCTCGAATTCCCAAATTGAGAAAACCCTAAATTTGAAGTAAACCCCAAATCCTCGAATCAAAGTAAGCTCTTTTTTACAACTCAAATCACATACCGGATTCTTGGAGCCATAAGCCACCGGTGGGAGCCGCACAGGTGCGTTTGGCCCTTCGCCAGGAAGCAACATCATCGCCATCGTCGCCCGTGTGCCTACCACCTTCTCCTTGCGGTCGCACCAGCTCCACCGAACGCGCGTCGTGCTGACCCCACCGACCTAGAGCACCATCGTCACGCGAAGGACGAGAAAAGGCACGACATGGCACCGCTCTTCGCAGCGCCCCCCAGGCGACGAAGAGCTAGAGCCGCACGGCGGGTTCCCCGTCACGTGCGGCCCACCTCGCTGGACCATTGCCGCCGCTTGCTTGCTCGGGTGTGTCGGAGAGAAGGGGATTGGGGAGAAGAGAAGAGAAGGGGATTAGGGTTTTGTCCCTCAGCAGCCGGCGGAAGGTCGGAGCCGCACAATGGATTCCCCGTCGTGCGGGCGCCACCTCGTCGAACCGTCGTCACCGCCAGCATCGTCGTTTCCTCTCTCTCTCTCGCTCGCTCATCATCAGGGAGAAAGGGGATCGGGTAGAATCCGGGCTAGGTTTCCCCTCCTGTCCGATGGCGATTTTAGCGTAGCGGGTGCAATCTCGGTCGTCCATTAGATCGGACGGCCATCCTCTCTCCCGCATTGGGTTGCCTATGCCTTTGGGCTGCAGAAATTAATGGGCTGCCCGCGCTGCTCGCTAGGCCATCGATCTCGCCTTACTAGGCCGCTGTTGATGAGAAAACATGGCGCCCTGGGAGTTCTGCTTATCTCTAGTGCAAGTCCAAATCTTGCTTTCGGGTTCAGAGCGTGCCAGTTGGTTTGATCCTGCAACAACAAAATATACAAGAAAATAATGTTAGTAAACGATAGCCGATCGGTTGGTGGGCAGATGACATATCATAGAAACCTAGCTGGTGCATAAGTTGGATCGGGTGTAAGGCGAAGGATGCTACACATAAACTAGATTTAGATTGAATATAATCATAAACAACTTTTCCTTAACAGAAACAATCCTATAGGTCGAACTCAATTGATGCAGTATAAGATTGCTGTCTTTTAAAGTCAATTGTCATACGATTATATAACCTAAATAACTAACTGATGATGGATAGATGTTGTAGATTAAACCCAAAACAATCATGATCAGCTGTAGGAATAAATAACATGTAATCACTAATTTAATTTCTCTTAAATGCAAACAATTATAGATCGGACCAACTTCCGGGAGGCCTTAGGGCCAGGAACCGCCGCAGCAGCTCGCGCCTCATAGCCTTGAAGCTATGGCGCGAGGCGTGGACGTAGGCACCACCATCGAGAGTGGCGACGACATTCTTAGGTTCTTGGAATCCGAGATCATCGTCGCCCTCCTGCTCAGGGGCAGCGGCATTGGCCTGCTGTCGTTCCTGCTGGAACTTCTGCACACACACACCCAAGCTTTGGACGGCGCGGCATTCGGCCAAGTCATGCATGCTGGTGTTGTGGACCAAGCACCACTTGCCTTTTCCTTCCTCCTAGGTGCAGTTGGAGCGGCTTTGTGTCGCTTGCCCCCACTCGCCTCTCCCACGGGTTTCTTGTCGCCGCCAGAACATAGTTCTCAACAGCCTCCTTCTCCTTCATCTTCTTCCCCCGGTTCCGTCTTGAGGCGAAATGAGAGGTACCCTCAGCAACGTCGTCGAGCTCGTCATCACCATGCTAGGCTGGTTCGGGGCGCGACCCTCCAAGCCAAGGCCTCCTCCTTATGTGCGCAACGAGCTGCGAGGCTGAAGAGCTCGGTCACGGTATGGATTGCCCACATCCCCATTTTCTCCACTATGCGCTTATCCCGCACCCTAGAGCGGAATGCATGGATCACCGCATGATGGGCGATGTAGGATATGGTGTTTCGGACCTGGCTGAATCGCTGCAGGAACTGGCGTAAGGTCTTGTCCTTATGTTGTCGCACTGCGTGCAGGTCCGCCTCAGTCCCAGGTGCAAAAATGTGCCCTGGAAATTCGCTAGGAATTAGTGACACAAGTCCTCCCAAGAGTACATGGAGCCATCTGGGAGGTTCATCATCTAGGACCGAGCCTGGGCAGTGAGGGCAATAGGGAAGTAGTTTGCCATTACCCTCTTGTTACCACCCACGGCCTAGATGGCCATGGTATATATTTCTATGTACTCAGTAGGGTTAATGGACCCATTGTACTTCTCCGGCAGGCTGAGCTGGAATTTCAGCGGCCAATCTACTTGCCGGAGGCTCGCGGACAGCACCAAGCAGCCTGAGCCATATGACGCTTCTGTAGAAGGCGATGGGACGTGGTTTGCCTAGGGCAACCTAAGCTACGTGGCACTGGACAACGCCTGGGCGCCCGAGCCGTCTTCCGCGTCCCTGCGTCGCTCTCGGCGACGCTCAAGCACATCCCGGGCATCTTCGCCTATCCGCAACCTGCTCAAACGGGCGTGGAGATCCTCGTTCGCCACCCGGGCCGGGGCCGCATTGTGCGGCACTCTAGCCTTGTGAGGCAGACGAGCTTGGTCTGGCGTCCGTGCGGAACTAGAGGCGGCGCGGGTCACGATCCGTGAGCCCAAGGGGGCTTGGGCAGCGACAACTCGTTGGTGGGCTATACCAACAAGTTCGGCCACTTCATCCAACCAGCATTGCTGGTGGTCACTGCCTTCCGCCAAGTTGGGGGGATAACGCAAAAGAAGTCCGAGCCCACCTAGGAGACATGCGAGAGAAGTCCGAGCGACACCTCGCCAGGGCGTGACGTGCTCTTTCTGGTCGCAATGATACCAAGCCCGACGTCTCGATGGAGCCTCTGCTCACGTCCCGTTAAGGGTTTGGGGCGAAGGTCGCTCGATCGACCCGACCCGCACGACTTGAAGCTGTCGTGGACGTTGCGGTAGGCGAGGGAAGCGAGCCATCGGCGGCTGCCATCAGTGCTGGGTCAACGGGGATCTTGTCCACCAGCACCGGGGCAGTGGGCACGACGTCCACCGCTTGTGTCCTCTCCACATGAGGATCGACGTCCTCATCATCCGAATCCACACGTCGATGCCCCCCTATGGCAAATGGTGGGAAAGAATGTCGAAGACAATGTCGTAGATGACTGTGATGAACTAACCTATGATTGTGCCCCCCTACATGGCACGCCAGTTGTCGGACGCGTGGTCCTCCGACAACGGGGGAGAGCAAATCTCCCCGTGTGAAGATTCGACCAGGGGGCTAGATGAGGCAGCGTTTGTTTTTGTGGGGAGTTAAGGCTGGAATCAAGCACAGATGAACGCCAAGAAGTATACAGGTTTGGTCCACCCTGGGGTGTGATACCCTACTCCTGTGATTTGAATCACTCGAACGCAAGAGTACAACTAGGACTACTTGATCTAGACCTAAGGAGACCTCTTGCCCATGTACACCTGGATCGATATCCTAGGCTGATTGTCGGAGCAAGTCAGGAAGATCCTTTCTAACAGAAAAAACCCCTTTCTTTTATATAATTCAAGGAGAGATGTACAGAGTTATTGCTACCAGTTATTGCTCTTGAACTGCCCTGGGCGCCTTGACAAGATCGGCCGGGATAGCTGGGTCTTGCCGTTTTGGCTACGTGTTGGTCCTTTGGCTTGGTGGGTCCAGGCCAGGTTAGGAAGGCGCCACCTCTCCACCTTTTTGGTCAAGAGGCACAACTGGGTGTGCTGGGCGTGTCCAACACATGGCTCTGTCCCTGTTGCTCCAAGTGACTCACTGTTGTTGTTTTCTTCATCCCTTGACACCTCCTGGTTGCATGCCACCACCTGGTGGCTTCGGCTGGTGGTTTCCTAGGCACCGCCCGACAGTCGACAGGGGCGCGCCCTTGATCAAAACGTTGGGACCACCACTCCGTATTTGACCACCAGCCAAGCCCACATCGCTACACTTCGAGGACAATGCCAAGGTGAAGACCTCACCTTGCCGCTAAGGTTGCATGTGTTCATACGGGCACCTCGAGTCCCAAGATGGTGAGTCCATGCCTAGTTATTCTACAGATGTAAATATTGTATGTTGCCTTGGGCTCCGCCCCGTCCTTTTATATATGTACATCTTGCATGTCTCCACACTCCTCTCTTCGCGAGGGCGTGTGGCCGTTAGGGGTGAGGAAGCCCCGGGCCCTAGCCTGGAGTAGGCCTTGGGCTCCTCGCCCCACTTCTTTTATAGATGTAGATCTTGTATGTCTCCATACTCCTATCTATACTTCTCTCTCCACAAGAGCGTGTGGCCGTCAGGGGTGAGAGAGCCTCGGGTCCTAGCTTGGACCGGGCCCCGGGCTCCTCGTCCCGTCTGCTCATAGACATAGATTTTGTAGGTCTCCACACTCCTCAAACCATGAGGGCGTGTGGCCGTCAAGGGTGAGGGAGCCCCGAGCCCCAGCTTGGAGCAGGCTCCGGGCTCCTCGCCCCCTTCTTTTATAGATGTAGATCTTGTATGTCTCCATACTCCTCTCTCCACGAGAGCGTGTGGCCGTCAGGGGTGAGGGAGCCCTGGGTCCCAGCTTGGAGCGAGCCCCAGGCTCCCCGTCCGGTCTGCTCATAGACATAGATTTGGTAGGTCTCCATACTCCTCAAACCGTGAGGGCGTGTGGCCGTCAGGGTTGAGGGAGCCCCGGGTCCCAGCTTGGAGCGTGCCTCGAGCTTCCCGTCCCGTCTGCTTATAGATATAGATTTTGTAGGTCTCTATATTCCTCTAAATAAGAGAAGCGTGCGCCCTTACACGGTAGGGTGGCCCCAGGGCCTCAGCTCATCGCTGGCCTCAAGCCCACATCTGACCAGCTACAAGCCAAGACGGCGGCCTGGCAACCATTTCACCTGACATGACAAACAACGAAGCGGTAAGCATTATTCTAAGAACATAGAGGAGGGGGGACCCGTTCCCATTTCTCCAACAGGAGGTGTCGAGCTGCTCATTTGGAATGGGTTTCACATGTATGAGAAAGGACCGAGGGCAGTACATATAAGCAAGAAGGAATAGGCCCCTTTTGAAACAAAGCAAAAGCCATAGGAATTCTAGAGGATTTATCCCATGGTCCTTTGAAACAAAGGATTATTTCCTAGTATTCCTTTGATAATCCTATGGAATGGACCATTCTATAGCAATTTTGGAGAGAAATAAGCATGAGGTCTCACCTTACCTCATATTTTTCTCTTCATGTGTCTAGAATTTTTGCGTTTTTCTTGTGTGCTAATCAAACGACAATTTTGAAACTTTTATGTGTTTCAAAATCCTGTAGGAATCTAATAAATATGACATTATATTCCTATGTTTTTTCTATTCCTATATTTTATCAATCCAACTTTTCAAAGAGGTAGGTGACTACTATCTCCATTCTTTTTTACTTGTCTTTTTGACATTGGCAATTTCAAATGCACATTTTCATCATAACTTTTTTATAATTATATATCTATAAAAGATATCAAAATATAAAGTGCTTTTCATGATAAATCTAACAATATTATTTTCTCATATCAAATTCTAATATTTCTGCATTAATTAAACATTTAACATTTTGATATTCGACTGTATGTGTTTTAGGATGACATCTTTTTAAGAACAGAGGACGTACATTGGAAGGTGATTTTGTAACTCTGGAACTTGTTAGACGCAATGGAGTAATGAAAGAGTGTAGACTCACTGTGTAACCAAGTTTAGTATCATCACAAGTTTAGTATCATCACGCCATAGGTGGAATAAACAAACGGTGTCTATTCAGAGGACAAACCCCTCCTCTACCTCCTCCACCGACGACATGGATGGATTCACTTAGCTAGTCAGCTTCAAGTATTGATATATTTTTCCAGCTATATTTTCATGTTGATTTGCAACATGTGATTACCCCAACACCGATGGAGAACATGCATAAGCTCCTCACCGTGAAAACAAAGGAGAACATGAGGTGCATTGGAACTCATCAATAGCAATCTATCCAGCTTGTGTAGCGGCTCAATTTCTACAGTCTTTCCAATTGTTTTGGCTTGGTGTTATGATTTGCTCTATTTTGATGTTCCAATCTAAATTCCATGTGGATATTTATCCTCATGTTATTTGATCCTT
Organism: Oryza officinalis; assembly: GCA_008326285.1. NCBI lineage: Eukaryota > Viridiplantae > Streptophyta > Magnoliopsida > Poales > Poaceae > Oryza > Oryza officinalis. The sequence continues at coordinate 28,321,184 of BDMV01000007.1, read as the reverse complement.
ATTTTATTGTTGGATTCTTGCATTTAGTTTGAATTTGATGTTCACGTTCAACATTTGGATGCCTGAATGCAGTAGCTATGCTAATTCGTGGAAATAGGCTGCCTACATGCTCCAATTATAACCAATGTGCTAAATAGTGGTTGTAGTTAGTGTAGTTGTGGTTGCAAGTAATGGCCCTATTATTCTTGCAACATTGTAGAGGTGCAAAATAGCGGATCGGAACATAACATCTACGGTAAAAAATTTTGAACAATAGTCTGAAATTCAATTTTGCAATTTGAATTTATGTTGTTCTATTAACACTTATTTGATTACTTTGCTTGAAAGTTTTGACATATGAATTAAGATCCAAATATCAACTATCTTATCAAATAATTATATTTCACGCATATATTGACGCACAAATATCTATTAATACCTTTTATATAGTGTTTTCACTTATAGACATTATTTTATTTAGCTAAAAGAGTTGCAAACATATGGTAATGGCATGACTAACTTAAAAAATGGTTTTTTTAATACCGCCAATGAAATATAGTGTCCACTATAGTTCATTTTTAACTAGCGCCAACGAAATAATGGAAATGCGTTGCAATGCTTGGGGTTTAATTTAACTTGTATTTTGTGATCAACATTACAACGCATTTCCATTACATGCAAAAAAAATATCCTCCCTTTATTTTAATTTATTTGTTATTCTAGCAAATTTCGTACATTGTTCCTTTTATTTATTACTACTACCTTCAAAAAGAATTTCTTTCTACCATTAAAAGTTTGTCAAAAAAATTTATGTTTTAGGACCCACGTAATTAATTTGATAGAGATATACTGTTTCATGCCCTCCCATCTTTCCATCCTTGTCTCGACTAATTGGCTAAACTTTCCTTTTAATTTAATATGTGCCTGCTCGTTTACTGAATAATGAAATACCACATCACATATTAATATATGTGCATGCATGGTAGGTTAGGAGTAATGTTTAATAATTAAAAACAACATTAAATAGCGGTATGACGATCATTTGTATGCTAGTTGGCTGAAATTTTGTAGAAAGTGTTAGGAAACTTTGGACTTGGCCCATGAAGGCCTAGTCCAAATACATTTATTGGCCCCATCACCAAAACCTTTTATAACGCTTGCAGAGATAAACACTTTCATGGATTCCGTGTTTCGCCTTTCATGGCTAGATTTTATTTTTGATATTATTTTGCTTTTTTCTATAATAAAGTTTTACTTCTTGTCTTGAAATAGTGATGTTTTTCTTTATTCGCATAGACATTATGCACAGCTTAAGCGAGGAGAATCATTGTGGATATAAGCACCACAAAGTATAACCTTGAGAGACAGTTCGGTCCATGAAATAATTTGAACTATTTTCACAGTCGCACACAATAATTGTGAAGGATATCGTTTTTCCACTAGAAAAACGATTACACCTCAAATCTCTCGAGAATGGCAAAACTTTCGCACATAAGTTCTCATGTAGGAACTAAAAGATGAGAAAAGCATACTCATCACTGAAGCATGCGAGATCAATGGCCTCACTAAGAAATCTAGGCTAAAGTAGACTGTTTTCATAGTCAGTTTTTTTGAATATTAAAATCTTGATATAAACATAGCACAAATAATCTTACACCGCATGCCATAATGCAACTATGAGATAGTTGTCATGCGCACTGTCTGAGCGCCTCGCGCCAGACTTGCACCATACATCGGCATGCACCATGTTGTGCTATGACGCGCACCAAGGCCATTACCAGCGCCACGCGCTGAACGTTGTATTGTGCACCGACTTGCGACCCCGCCATACCAAGCATCGGACGAATCATGGCGCGTTAGCCACACGCCATGCAACTCTGGCCATGCATCATAATTGCTCGGTTGCATACCCCATGGTCACTTTGGTCACACATCAAACGCTCACCGCCACATTAATCCCTACATACCTTGAAAGGTATACCCGAAAAAGAATGGGTAATATTTGTAGACATATTTAGTCTTTTAAAAGGATCATCGGTACATAATGCGCTTATGAAATAGCTGCAATTGTGTCTATTTGACACTACTCTCTTGCCAAACCGATCAAGTAAGATTACGCATATTGGCACCAGCACATTGAGAAAGAGCACTAGGTAGTGGACATCCACAAGAACAAGACTAAATACTAAGCACGGATTAAATGTGTCCACTGCACCATTATTGAAATTCCCGCCACATGAATGGACTTGCAGTCCTAAAGGCAGCGGGTTATCAATATTCGGACCATTTGAAATGTGTTGTCCACTTAACAAATTAACTAGTCTTGACTCGATACGCATGCATATCCCGCCACCATAAGGGCTTCCTCCGAAAAGTTAGAAATTTTGACGGAGGTATGAATGTAGCCTAATTTTCTTGACTATAAAGAGAATTATTTCCAGTCATTTAGGGGGAGAGAATAAACCCTTAAATGATAAATGTCAGGAAAAATGATCAAAGTAAGGATCGATGCACATTTAATCAAGCACTAGTGAATGCAAAGTACGAAAAGCACACATGAAAATTGGAAAATTGCCTATCACTTTTATGACTTGGAGAGCAAGACTAAGTTGTATTTATCCAAATGTAATGTACTAGAGGAGGGTGAAATACCGAAGAATACAAAGGTATACCTCATCTTGTCCAGAGGCCTCAGAAAAATAATAGGACAAGAACTCTGGCTCCTTAAATCCCCAAAGTAACCAGAGACGTACGCTTGATGAAAATGGGACAAAAGAAACTTTCATACTCATAGTCACTAAAAGTACCCTCAGTAATTGAGGTGGAGTCAGTTGAGACCTGGCAAATGGTATGAAACCTCATAACAAGCATTCCACATCTTCCCATCAATGAAGAAAACTAGCAGTTAGAGTGCGCACCAATGTCGATACACCGAAAGGATCATGTCCATATCAAGAATAAAATGACAAGAAGAAGCAGCATAAGAAAATTGCATATCCCCATATATCCACGGATACTTGCAAAGAGTCTCATACAACTAATAGAAATTGGGAATGAGACATATTATGGGCAATGTTTTCTTCAGACAACAAAACTCGTTGGCAATCAACTGGGAGTTGAAAAATCAACTAAAAGATTCAACCTACAAGTTGATCCACAGTTGACTGTGAATGGCTAAAGAAATTTTGAATTGGGCACTCGCATACAAGTATTGAAAACCGCAAACCAAGATGGTGATCTGAATATCATCACATGAAGAAAGAAAAGTCACTCTTTTGAAACGAGTTTGAGATAAATTTGGTAGAAACCAATGTTGCTTAGGCCTATAAGCCTACAACATGTGAAGAATTAAACCATAGTATAATTGAATGTAAAAATACATAGGTTCCTCAGATATAGCTCACCATTTCTAGTAAGTAACATGGTTCGGACTTTGTCCAAACCTCAAAACCATTATCAAGAAGATAATGATATGTGCATCGCACCAACACTAATAGACTATAAAGAATCTATGAGTCATGAAAAAATCATGCAAGATTTGACCATTGAAACATCACTCGCATTATTTTTTGAAATGAGACAAACAACGAGTTTAGATGGTTCAAACTTAAAGAAGATGCAAAATTCAAGGAAAGAATTTTGCCAGTCTATTAACAAAACTTGATCTGAAGAATCAAGTACCCAAAACCGATTAAGAAAATCAAAGCAAGAATTTGGATAGATTGTACTCTTTTTCTCTTGAATAAGTTTTCCTGCAATTTCTTATCATGGTTTTTAATGAAGCAATCCATGTGGCATACATGCGTATGCTATGTACTCTTTCTCTAATTTTTCTCGCTGGGTTTTTATGGAGTTTTGATGAGGCATAGACATTACGTGGTGAATGCCAAGAGGGAGTGTTATGAAATTTTGGGCTTGGCCCATGAAGGCCTGAGCCAAATACACCATTATCGAATCCTTTCATATATGGATTAGCACTATATAAAGAGAAAAAGAGAAGAGGCTACTCATTTGTACACTTGATGAAAGGATTGGAATGAGAAAGAAAGTTCCACCCTAAACTTCTAGGTCTCCACTTTGTTTTAGATATTATACAACCCCGTTAGACTACTCTGTAGCATGGGGTTGTATAATAGAAAGAATAGGACATTCAATCAATTTCCCTAAAGCAAGCATTAAAAGTTCTTATATCTATACTCTGAACAGTTGCACTCTTTTGCTACATCCACCTAATGAAACATACACAAAACTTTTCGTATTATTTTACAGCCATCCAATCTTCTCATCCAATGGCTCAAACGGCACACCCACATCTGTGTCTAGCAATGCAACGGTGGAATCACTCATCGCGACACCGCACAGATAAGGCCTACGCTTCACACGCCTATTATGCCATCTCTTCCTGCCCTCAATCTCCCTTCGCCCTGTCCTGGGCCCATCGTTCCTCCACTTCACTTGCCAGCCACGTTGGTTTTCCGCTCCATTGCGCCGTACCAGCGGTGCTTTGCTCCATCGCCATCCCAGTCATGACGGTCCGTCCAACTGCATTCCGATGGACCACTGCGGTCCTCCCCGACAAGCGTGCAGCCATCTCTTCCGCTTCCAACGCTGTCGTCTTTCCGTTGGGATCACGATTCCGCCGTGCCCCTAGCCCCCTGTTGGTTTTAACGCCAGCATCGTCGCTTCACCCCCTCGTAGTCCTTCCTTCCGTTTTTGTCCAGCCTGCTCCTCCATGGGCCTTCAGCACCGGGGTCCTCAACTGCAGTGAAGGTAATACCAATTTCTCCTATTTGTCCTTGATTCTGTGATTTATGTGTCAATATGTGAATCGTTGACGTCCCATTTGTTTCCTTGATCAATCACCATAGCTAGTTAGAAGTTACTCATCCAGCTCTTTTAGCAATTTGGTAGCCAAATTGGAACAATAGGATAGCAGGATGGTGGCATCGGAGGGCATATGTGTTACAAAAGTTAGTCGATATAGTGGAACGATGACTAACCTTCTCGATTGCTTCAGTCATTGATCACCCAAGACATGTCAGATGACGACACAGGAACACACGATATTTGTTAATGAGGTTCAGCCGAAGCCTACATCCCTGGGGCTCTGATTATGGGTGCTCCTCCCCAAACAATATAGCACCTAGCCGCTACGAGTACATGGCCACGCTGCCATCATCTCCCTGCGTGTCTACGCTACATTGTAGTCGTTATGGTTATATTGTGGTGCCCTCTTTTTATTTAAGAGAGTTGCCGGATTACAGAATCCAACTATAACTTTACCCCCTATCATCTATTACAACTCTAAGCCTAACTGTAACCAAATAGGACTAGGACTAGTATATTCGACACCTATTCTAACAATGTCCCTATTCTTTGTTGATCTTGTGGTGCCTCTCTATGGACTTGCATATTGCTTCACTACAGCATCAACACATAGATCGAGGTGCATACAACAGATCTGGTTGGTACTTCTATTATTTCTTTTGAACTTTACTAATGCTGATTTATGTTCATCCGACATGGGCTGGTGGTGGAAGTATAGTACAATTGACTTGTCTTAGTCTCCTTATCTCTTGGTTAGGGGCAGATAAAATTATGCATGCTGATTAGGATGATGGGCGAGGTTGCACTTGATTCTTGTATTCAAAATGTGCTTTGATAACTTTATATCGGGATAAAGCTGTCAATACACTTGATTTTGTAAAAAAACATGGTATTATGATCAGCACATTCCATTCCTCTGGTTCAGCTTGCAGCTTTACTGAGTTAATAATTTTTGCTAACTTTTTTACACTGTTCATTGGTTGCAAGACAATACCATTTCCCTTTTTAAAAGTTATATCAGGTTATTAAGACTTATATGAGGAGGCAAGATCAAGTAGAACTATACTCAAATCATTTATCAGATTTTGCTTGCCTATGTATGTTTTCCCACTTTCATCTTTGAATATATCTGTGTTTTAAAAATGAGCTGCAATAGGAGGGGCCAGGCAATTTGGCTCCTGGTTCCCACGCAGCCCACTCATTGGTTCTGAGTACATTCTATTCCATCGCACTGTTCCGATATACATGCGTTTCTTTTTAATGCTTCTGAATTAGTGAAATAGAAAGACACTTTTTTACTTTTTTCCCACTATTTTTTTATTAACAAACATCTCATTTGTGAACTTTACATGTAAAACATTCTTGGAGTTATCGAAATGTCCTATGCCTTTATGCTCCCACACTCCTACATGCATTATTCTTTTCGAAAATAGGCATCATGAAAGGTTTAGGTACTTAAATTCACTCCAAGAGCGTCATAAGTTATCTTGTCATAATGTGGGCTCAACAATGTTATAACGGGGCATTTCCAGTATAAATAATTTTCCATTCCCAAACCAACACTACTAGAAAAATGATTTTTATACCCCCTTTAATACCGGTAGATATTGATCTTTAGTACCGGTTGAAAGAACTGGTACTAAAAATAAGTGGAATGTGTGGAATTTGAACTCAAGATCTCTCATCTCAGTCCTCACGCGTGTTACCATCTTACTACTAGACACATCTAACTTGGATAGGGATGCTTTCTTTTTTTAACTAATCCTAGAGACATCTTTTAGTTGGTAACATCAATCGATACTAAAAATATCTTTAGTCCCGGTTGGTGTTCCTAACCAGTACTAAAAATGTTACAAATCGGGACTAAAAATCCTCCAGCATTAGTCTCGGTTGGTGTTACTAATCGATACTAAAGATATATTTTTAATACCGGTTGATAATACCAACCGGGACTTAAAGATGTTTATGAGGACTTGGACTTTTAGAACCGGTACTAAAGCTTCTTTAGTATCGGTTTTTAATCTAGCTAAGATATTTATATTTTTGGGTATCACGATGAAAGATTAGTTCTCTAGCAGTGCAATAGCATTACATAGAATAATTGATAATAACTTTGGAAGCATTTTATGGATGCCGTTGTTGCTTTGGTATCACTAGCTGCGTTTGCAACTACTACTACTGAGGATAAAAGATAAAGATTATCATGACACGCTTTTCAAACTGCTAAACGGTGTGTTTTATATAAAGATTTTCTATATGAAAGTTATTCTAAAATATCAGATAAATCCATTTTTCAAGTTTGTAATAATTAAAACTTAATTAATCACACGTTAATATCACTTCATTTTACGTGAAACACTTTATCTTTCATCTTTATCTTTATCTTCAGAAGGTTAAAATACCACCTAGTGTCACTTACAGGATGGATGGACAATGAATTTCACCCCAATACTTAATAACCTAGAAATACGGGTATGAATATCGGTAATACATGCCATTGCATAGTCCTTGCGTATTATATTTTTAATCGCATAATTTTGTTTGTCCTAAATGTTTATGGCATCAGAAGATTTAATTAGGGGACTCTAAATAGTTCATGTGATTTATGTATAACTTTTTTGTTTGTGGTAAAATAGGGTCTGCCTGACAAACTCGCTTACAATGGCAATGGTGGCCCAATAGACATGCCAAGATTCACATCCAATGTGCAAAGATGTATAGAGAATTGACGTGTGAATGATGCTATCGAGTTTGTTACCGTGACTTCCCAGCGTGTGTTTTCTTTACCGTGACTTCCCGCGTACACAGTGAACACGAAAAACGGAGCGGTCCATTAGCGCGTGATTAATTAAGTATTAGCTAATTTTTTTTCAAAAATAGATTAATTTGATTTTTTAAGCAACTTTTGTATAGAAATTTTTTAAAAAAATACACCGTTTAGTAGTTTGAAAAGCGTGCGCGGGGAAAAATACTGTGCATGCGGGAAGTTCGGCTGCCGAACACAGCCAGATGCCGCTCCATGCTTCCTGCATGATGAGTTGTGAGGTTTATTTTATCTATTTAAATAATCAAAAAGTATGTAATATAGTGTCAATTTTGATGTAGCCAAAATATCTTGAAAGAACCTGCATTTCACGTGTACGATCACTAGTAAACTTATAAAGTATTAGTACGGCTTGATGAATGGTAGGGAGAGATTGTTCCTTTACAAAATATTTTGGAATATGAGAAGGATTATTATTTTAATGAAGAATTTAAATGCTAAAATTATAAGTAAATTGAGACGGTGGGAGCGCCTAAACTCAAGCAAGCGCTCAGCGATTTTCTCCCAACGTATAGGCCGTGTTTTCAAAATCATTGGAAGCTTAAGGGACTCTTTGAAACAAAAGATTTATAAAGAAATTTCATAGAATAAAATCTTATAGGATTTTTTTTATTTGGCCCTTTGATTCAAAGTATTGAGGTTTTATAAATTCTATAAAATACCTATGAAATGACTTATATCATGTATATTTTAAAGAAAATTTAGCAAAAAGTCTAATCTTTTAAAAAAATTACTTTGAGTCTATCTCTTTCATTTGAATCATACTTTTTTTAGCGATCCAATCAAATGATCATTTCTGTATTTGTTCTATATTTTATAATTCTTTGTTTTACAGTTATATTTCTATCAAAATTCTGTGTTTTTTTTTATTTCTTTATTTTTTTATTTTTACCATTCAAAAGGCCCTAAATTTTGGTGAAATTTCGGAGCGCATATCGCGACTCTTCTCCGCTGTGCGGAACGCAGCTCTCCGCTTGTCATTTTCCCTCATCCTCTTCATCCACGGCCTCGCCAACCAAAAAGGAAATAAAAAACGAAGAAAAAGGAGGACAAAATAAAAAATCAGAAGGCCACCCCCAAAACCTCCTCGTTGGCCGTCCGGTGCGGCGGAGAGAGAGAAAGGCCGCCGCGCGATGGGGGGCGACCTGTACGCGTTCGACTTCGACGGCGTCCTCTGCGACAGCTGCGGCGAGAGCTCCCTCTCCGCCGTCAAGGTCACTCCACGCGCTTCTTATTCCTTCTTCCCCGCTCTCCCCCCTCCTCTTACTTCCTGCCGTTCCTTGAATGGGTCCATTCCTTCGTGCATTGATGATGGCTGCTTTGTTTTGTTTTTGGTTGGTTTTGCAGGCTGCGAAGGTGAGGTGGCCATGGGTGTTTGAGCAGGTCGACGATGCCATGGAGGAGTGGATCGTGGAGCAAATGTATACCGTGAGTCCCTTTTGGTTCCCCGCACAGCCACACTTGCAATTTTGATGCAGATGAGTATGTCGGCCGTGTGGCTTGTTCTTATGGCTGTAGGCTTCCATCTAGTATTAATTAGGATATATATGAGCATTCTAATTTTGCTTCCGGGATTGTTTGTGTAATTGAGCGTGGTGAATGGGAACGAAATGCTTGATTTCAATGTTATATAAAAAAACAACTGCTTGAATATTGGCAGCTAATGATTTCTCGCACTAGCAGAAAATAACATCTCAAAACGATAAGATTGACTAAAATAAAATAAAGTATTTGGTGATGTAGCAGACATCACAAAAATAACAGGAGAACCAAATGAAATTAAACTTTTACATAGTGTGGCATTGTATAATGCCCATCAGAACATAGCATTGCTCACATGGACAATTTATCAGATATATCCTCGTCTACTAACTTTACAATATGGAAAGGAGTGTAGCTTGCTAATATAGTTGATTTTCCTCTCTCTTACAATGTGCTGTCCTGGACAGCTGAACCCCTTAAGTCAATTCTCGCTCATTGTTAAATATCTATTACTGTGCTGCATCGCACCTAGTTTATTTTAGGATTAGATCTGAGAAATCAACCAAGAAAGCACAGTGAAAAGCCCTTTTGAACAGTTGGAGTCTAGTGAAACAACCAGATATTTTCTTTTTTTACAAATTAAGCATTACGGATTATAATTGCTGCTTACCATCATATTACAGCTTCATGTTATCATGTTGGTGCAGTAATTAAGGTTCTTCTTAATAATTTTATTATCCACAATCCAATACTCGTTATGATATTTTTTGCTGTTCAGCTTCGCCCAGTGGTGGAAACAGGGTACGAGAATCTGTTGCTTGTCAGATTGCTTGTTGAGATTCGGATACCCTCTGCCCGGAGATCATCGGTAAGCTCTTCAATACTTCCTTCATAGAGCTTATTGATAATATATCTGTACCGGATGACATGAATCAGATGATACTAGTTTAACTTGAATAAGCATATGGTTCTAGCTTTATCAGATGTTTATGCCAAGGTTATATTGCAAGGTTGCAGATGGGCTTAGCATCCAAGAAATACTGGAGAACTGGTTAAAACTGAAGCCCACGATTATGAGTGAATGGAATGAAGATAGGGACTCTCTAGTTGATCTCTTTGGCAGCATAAGGGATGACTGGATTGAAAATGACTTGTCTGGTTGGATAGGCGCTAACAGGTAGCTTACCTTAGCAATAAGTAATGCGTTTTATTTTTGAATAAACAGATAAATGACTATCTATAAACAGATAAATTTATATCATATGGAACAGATAAATTTAAGAAAAATAGCTTCTCATCCATGTTTGGAATTAATTAGAAGGGATGGTTCACTGGCGAACCAGTTACATGCTGATCTGTTGCTTGTACATTCAGTAATAAGACCATGAGACATGGATTAGATATGCACGATACATTTTCTTTTGTCGCTGTTATGTTATGTTATGTTATGATTACTGTCCAAATTTAATTTGATAAAGTACCAGAGAAGTATCATGCTATACGAATGAAGTTTTTTTTTGCGAGGATATCCAAATGGAGTTAAATAAATGATTTTATATTTGCATATGATATAACCTTTAAAGAAGATTGTTATAGAGTACAAATGGCACTTGAAATCATTCTTGGTTTTGCCATTTCTCCAGCTCCTAGCTCTGGTCTTACACATGCCTGCATGCACGTGCTTTCATGTGTACTGTTGCTTCTTTGTGTATTGATACTTGAGCCATCTCAACTTTATAATAATCACACTATAGCACCTCTGGAAACAGTACAAGTAAAGAAACAATAGTGAAGCTTTTTAACCATTGATGAACCTGTTCAGGCATTTGTTATAATGAGTTCATGACTGTGTATCATGGTCATTGGTCATATGAACAATATGGAACTAATTATTTACAATTATACATAACTGCAGATTTTATCCTGGAACAGCCGATGCATTAAAATTTTCAAGCTCAGAAGTTTACATAGTCACTACAAAACAGGTACCTCACTTGCATATCCTACGGTTGGGCACTAAGTTCTTCCTATATTTTGGGTTTCTGCATCATTGTTGTAACTTGTACGCATTTTTAAAATACATATCTTGGTTTGGGAACAACAGAGCATGCTGTGCTACGAATGATGCCAACTATCATCTTTTATGCATAACTGTATTACATTGGTTTTTCATAAGGGAAATGATGAAAACACTAGTCCATCTTATATGCAATTCATATATCTTTTCATAGTTCACTGTTGTCCACTTGTGAACTGTGGTCATCTTTTTCAGGGCCGATTTGCTGAAGCACTATTAAAAGAATTAGCTGGAATAGAATTTCCCTCTGAAAGGATATATGGGCTTGGCACTGGGTTAGTGCAGTACTTTTTAAAATTTTTATTTTCACCTGTTAATCATTTTACTGAATCCGTGAGTTTATGCTCCAGTCCAAAGGTAAAAGTTCTCCAGCAACTGCAGCAAATGCCACAGCATCAAGGCCTGACACTTCAGTAAGCCCCTATTGATTTCCTGATTAAATTCGAGTACGAGATACTATTTTCTCTTGAAATGTTTCTGTTGAACAATATTTCCCTCCTCATCAATTTGGTAGCACATAATTTGCTAGTTGGAATTGCCCTGTAAAACTGTTTTGTTTTTCGTTTTTACTCCTTGAACTGATGGTTTATCCTTACACTAGAATGGAAATCCAGTGAGAGAATTATTAGAAAAAAATTGCTCGTTTGCGACAAAGTTAAGAGTAGCATTCTGATATTTGCTATGCACTTCGTTGGCTTTTCTGTTTTCCCACATGGTTTGGTGAGAATCCACTCATTTGCTACAAACCATCCTCTGTTCTCCATCTCTGAGGCAGCTCCTGTTCTTTTGCTGGAGAGCTGGCCACCTCCCCGCTGCTGTTGACCTCCGACTGATCCTGCACAAGCTTCACACTGTATGTGAGCTTCTGCGGATGGTAATTGAAGGGTACTATGTGGCGGCAATGATGATGCGAAGGGTGGAGAACTCCATGACGTTGATGCCTTGATGGTGAGCGCACTGCTGGACAGGATGAAGGCAGTGAGCTTGGAGGAGGAGATGTTGCTGGTGCCTAGTATTGCTGAGGAGGTTAGGCCATTGGGTTTCACCAGGTAGGAATGGACGGGCGCATGAGGCCCTACGTGGGTCTCGGTGAGCAATAATTGGGCTGGCGTCGGCTCAGCTCAGGCTCTGACGGTGTTGATCAAGCTCCACTGCAACCACTGGACAACAATGGTCCTGCTTTGCTAATCGCCAGCTCCTCTTTCTAGACTGAGCTCCGACTAACTTTCTTCCCCTTGGCTTGAGCTCCACCTTGGTCAGCCAGGTCGGAAGCAGTCAAGCACATGGAAGCCAGAGGTCAACACTCAACAGTGCCAGCCCAATGGCTGTGGGTAAGCCAACAAGAGGAGGTTCAGTGCTGGAGGAAGGAGAAGAGTAAACTTGACATTTTACTAGTTAATGAACGGATTTGCACCAAATTATGTGGCGAAAGAGCAAAGCCGATGAAGTGTGTGGCAAATATAAGTACGCCACTCACCTTTGTGGCAAAGGAGCAAATTTCTCAAAAGAATTATGTTCTCTTGTCAGATGACAATAACTTTGTAAGTCATATTTTGAACTATTTAGATATATTGTTTACAAATGTATAACATGGACAATACTATCTCCATAATTCTCAAAAGTAAAGAACAACTACTTCCTTAAGCGTTCTAGTTTTTACTTCAAATAATTGTGTACTTTTAAGAGTTAAGTAGTAATAAATTAGACTTAACAAGTTAATTCTTTCTGATGCAACTTAACCAGTTTCGTTGAGGACCGTCTTGCAACTTTGAAGAATGTCATTAAAGAGCCAGCACTGGACCAATGGAACCTCTACCTGGGTGAGCCATGCCTTTAGTTATTCTAATAACCATTTGATCACTTCTGAACTATACTTTTTATGGATGATTGTTTTTGGATGCCTTTTGGGCAGTGAACTGGGGCTACAACACACAGAAAGAGAGGGAGGAAGCAGAAGGTATATCAAGGATCCAGGTCATTGATCTCCCTGGTTTCAGCCAAAAGCTCAAATAGTTAAACGAATGCAAAAATCTTCCAACTGTATTACGTATTTCTAGTGATTCCATTTTGACTTGATGTGCTTAAACAGCACAGATACTTGATTTTTTTTTTGAATACATTATTATTTATACACTTACAGATGAACATTCAAGAGCTCTGTTTTTTTTTCTGAAAAATATGAAAGTACTGACCGTGGTGGCTGTTTGATTTCTTCAACCATTCTTCTCGGAGACTCGCTTCTCTGACAAACCGAAATGTGTTCCCGTTAATAAAAACAACACCCCCCCCCCCCCCCCCCCCCAAAAAAAAAAGGAGAAAGAACCCAACGCACGCACGAGGTAATTACCACCGAATAGCGTAACTTTGTTTCCTTTTTGGTTTCCTGTGTGTTGAAAAAGAGTCATTTATTTACAAGAGAATATCATTTACTCCCACCGTCCCTTAAAAAAGTTGTCTTTGTAAGTGTACTTTTAGCAATAAAATGAATAGATTAGTACTCATGAAATAACCAATACTATCGGAAATGACCTTGGTGCCTTTAACATTTGCCATTTTTATTGGCTGTGGGCGTGGATTTAATGAGATGATTCTCACCTACTAAAGTAGTCCATAAGCTAAAAGTTTACTCTTTATGAGATAAATTTTAAATATTAAAAATGCATTTATTTTAAGACAGAGGGAAAGTATGTCATGTCTAAAATATACCTTTTCCGATGTTATCTTTGTTTGTTGTGTGCTCCACGGGTTATAGAGATAGGCGGTAGATGGTGACAGCCATGTCCGTTCTTTATAATCCTCTATGTTCGGATACATCATATAGCTGTAGGCCAAAGTCTCTTTGGCAGACCAAGGGTAAGCTGGTGCCCGAAGCAATTGATAGAATTTTACCTTAACTTAAATTAAGATAAGTAATCCATAGAAATCCTCTCTATCCTCACCTATCATTTATCTCATGTCCTTGGCTAATCTAGCTAGAAGACGAATACACACACGTTCCCTGTGAATACGATACCCTGGAATACTCTTGGGTGAAGGTTACAACGGTATCTGTGCGCTTGCAGATTATTTTGTGTTTGTAATAAATACCAACAAGCTTTTTGGCGCCATTGCCGAGGAACGGTTACTGAATTATCCTAAAACCTAGTTGCCCTCATATCTCTTTATTTTTATTTTTCTTCTTTCCTTTCCCTTCTACCATGGAGCGTAAATCTATCCAAGACTTCTTCGCTCCAAAGGGCAAGTTCTTTGAATCACCACCATCTTCAAACCCAATTCTCTCATCCGGTTATGAACTCTGCCCTGGATTTATAGCCATGGTTCAGGACAAATCCTTCTTCGGATTTGACCATGAAAATCCATACCACTATTTGTGAGAGTTCGAACAACTGTGTTTTGTGCCTGATAATTTCAGGCATGATGTAGGAAACTCTAAAGTGGAAGTTGTTCCCGTTCTCTCTCGTAGAGAGGGCGAAACAATGGTACACTCATTTCATAGGTGGTGCAAACGGTAATTGGGAGGAGCTAAGAGACAAATTTTGCCTTGCCTTTTTCTCTTTATCCCGTGTTGCCTCTCTACAAATGGAGATTTTTGGCTTTTGCCAGAATGAGAAGAAGTCTATCGGTGCAGCCTAGGATAGGTTCTCAATTTTAGTGCGATCCGACCCAGACTTGTTCATTTCCGACCATGTGTTGTTACAACACTTCTGTCTGGGTCTAGACAAGGAGTCTGCCCATTATCTTGACTTTACCGTCGGAGGATCCTTTGCCTATAAAACCCTAGTCGAAGGAAGGAAAATTTTATGTCACATCTTAGAAAACACTTCCTTCGTTGCCACATATGAGCCCCTCCAAGAGGTAACCACGTCAAGCCATGAGGAGTCCTTAGAAGCCGAATCCCAACATTTATCTTCTGCATCCCATAATTTGACTCTTGAGCCCTCACCCGAACCAGGGACACTGAAGGAAGAAGAAATTCAACCTTCAGAGTCCTCTTTCCAATTCGAGGACGATCTTTTCAAAGATTCCAGAAATACCTCGAATTACTCTTGTCAAAGGAAACCACCAATTCGAGCCTCTAGAAAACAAATTCTTTAGGAAAACCATTCAGGAGTTAACAACCATTATGAGCGATGAATGGTTAAGAGAGCTGGAGCTATCTCCTAAAATCCTTCGGGTCAGCTCCCCTCCTTCAACTATTCGATGCCTTATAAGGGGAACCAACGTGGATGTGCTCTACAATCCCACTGTTGGCGCCTACTTCATTTCTGATTCCTATGCCTTAGCCATCTTAGGTGACGATCCGTTAGCACCGACCAACAAAACCTTCAAGAGCCCCTCAGGACATTTCTTTTAGAAGGATCCTACAAAATGTATCTATAGAGCACAATGATGCCATAGTGACCCTAGATTTCCATGTCTTCGAAGTCCCTGACTTCGACATCCTCATCGGCCATCCTATAGAAAAGCTACTTCTAGATATGCCGACGCTAGGGAAGCTCGACATAAAGTTAGGGAAGGAAGTTTTCTCTGTCCAAATCGTGAGATCTAGAAACTCCTTGACAGAACCTCCTCCCGAAACCGAATCGATCGAGGAAGTGGTGGCTGAATTTCCTCAAGATTCTCTGGAATCCACTCTCGAGAAAGACACTAAATACTTTGCCCATGAGGTGGATGATTCCGAAAAAACACTCGATCCCTTCGAGTTTGAAATACCACCACGACCTCCCATCGAGCTAAAACCCTTACCTTCTAGCCTCCGCTATGCTTTCCTACACAGCAATATTGGTCCCCTGTTATCATAAGCGACAAACTTACAGAATGGGAGACCACCATACTTATCGCCGTCTTAGAAAAGCATCGATCTGTTCTAGGTTACTCACTTCAAGACCTCAAGGGAATTAGTCCCACTCTTTGCATCCACCGTATCCCTATCGATCCTTTAAGTACACCTACCAGGAGCCTCAAAGGAGGCTAAACAATGCGATGAGGGAGGTTGTCAAGAAAGAGGTCCTCAAGCTTTTACACGCCGAGATAATCTATCCCGTCCCATATAGCGAGTAGGTTAGTCCTGTCTAGGTTGTGCCCAAGAAGGGAGGGATGATGGTCTTTGAGAACGAAAAGAATGAACTAATCCCACAACGAACCGTCACTGGGTGGAGAATGAAATGTTAGAGTGGCTAAAAAAAGGCTAAAAAAAGTAAAAAAAGGATCATTTTCCGCTACCCTTCATTGATGAAATGTTAGAGCGGCTGGTGAAACATTCCTTCTTTTGTTTCCTTGATGGGTATTCTGGATATCGTCAGATCCCTATCTATCCTGATGATCAAAGTAAGACTACATTCACATGCCTTTATGGAACCTATGCCTATCGATGAATGTCTTTCAGGTTGTGTAGTGCACCCGCACCATTTCAAAGGTGCATGATGTCTATCTTCTCCGACATGATTGAAGAAATCATGGAAGTCTTTATGGATGACTTCTTTGTTTATGGCAAAACCTTTGATCAATGCCTGGAGAATCTAGATAGTCTTGCAGATATGTCAGGAGAAGGACCTGGTGCTTAACTGGGAGAAGTGCCATTTTATGGTCCGCAAGGGAATAGTCTTAAGACATCTTGTGTCTGAAAGGGGGATAGAGGTGGATAGAGCTAAAATTGAAACTATAAAGAAGCTCCCACCACCCACTAACGTAAAGGGAGTTCATAGCTTTCTGGGTCATGCAGGGTTCTACCGGCGTTTTATAAAAAAAATTTCTCAAATTGCTAGACCCTTGACATACTTGTTAGCTAAAGATAACCCTTTCGAGTTTAATGATGAGTGCATGAAACCTTTTAACATCCTTAAAAAAGCTTTCATCATTGCTCCAACCATTCAACTCCCTGATTGGTCGCTCCCTTTTTAAACAATGTGTGATGCTAGTGACTATGCCGTTGGGGCCGTTCTTGGCCAAACCAAGGATAAGAAGCATCAGGCAATTGCTTATGCTAGCAAGACACTAACTGGAGCTCAACTTAATTATGCTACCACTGAAAAAAGAGTTCCTGGTAGTTGTCTTTGCTATTGATAAGTTTAGATCTTATCTTGTGGGTGCAAAAGTAATTGTTTACACCGATCATGCTGCTTTAAAATACCTGCTCACTAAGAAAGATGCTAAACCCCACTTAATAAGATGGATCCTTCTACTCCAAGAGTTTAATCTTAAGATCAAGGTAAAAAAGGAGTAGAAAACTCTATAGCAGATCAATTGTCGCGCATGCCTTTCACTAACACGCAGGAATTGCCGATAAATGACTTCTTGTGGGACGATATGCTGCTAAAGGTAACGAACTCCAACCCATGGTATGCAAATATTGTGAACTTTATGGTTATAGGATATATACCACGGGGGAAAACAAGAGGAAGCTCATCTATGAGAGTAGGTGCCACTTGTGGGATGATCCGTACCTGTACAGAGTATGTGCTGATGGCCTGCTGAGAAGGGGTGTATCAACGGCCGAAGGCACAAGGATCATAGAAAGATGCCATGCTGCACCATATGGAGGACACTATGGTGTATTTCGCACACAGGCAAAAATCTGACAAAGTGGATTCTTCTGGCCCACAATGTACGAGGATATAAAAGAATTCATCCGGAAGTGCTAGAAATGCCAGAAGCATGGAGGCATCACCACCACAGATGCAATGCCCCTCACATACAACCTTCAAGTAGAATTATTTGATGTATGGGGCAATGACTTCATGGGACCTTTCCCAAAGTCCTATGATTATGAGTACATTCTGGTGGCCATTGACTACGTGTCCAAATGGATAGAAACGATGCCCTGCAGAGCTGCTGATGCCAAGCATGCCCGAAGGATGTTCCATGAGATCATCTTCCCTCGGTTCGGAACACACAGGATGGTGATAAGTGATAGAGGATCCCACTTTATTGATAAGACCTTTCGAAACTTTTTGAAGGAACTCGGGGCACAACATAACATCGCAATGCCTTACCACCCCCAGACAAGCGGTCAGGCAGAAACTTCAAGCAAGCAAATCAAGAATATCTTGTAGAAGACCGTACAAGAGATGGAAAAGTCGTGGAAGACGAAACTATTGAATGCGCTTTGGGCGTATAGAATTGCCTATAAGACGCCCATTGGTATGTCACCCTACCAACACGTTTATGGAAAACATGCCATCTACCAGTCGAGTTGGAACATAGGGCATGTTGGGCCATCCGGAATTGGAACATGGACTTGGGAGAATCCGGAAGGTGGAGAAAAATGCAGTTATCAGAATTGAAAGAATGGAGAGACAAAGCCTACCGTAATGCCAAAATCTACAAAGAAATAACAGAGAGGTGGCATGACAAAAGGATTAGGCCAAAGGAATTCAAGTCTAGGATAAGGTACTACTTTTCAATTTCAGGGTCAAGTTCTTCGGACATGGGAAGCCGCGAAGCAAGAGGATGGGACCAAACCTATAACGCCCTGGAAATTCGACCGCCAAATGCGAAACCCTAAAATACGAAATTTCGAAAACCTTTAAATCAAATTGCATCATGCCACGTTTTATTGCTCGTTTATTCGAATATTTATTTGCAGGATTAAATTTATCAAAATCTATTTAAGTGCAAACCCTAAAACGAAAAATCGACTAAATGAACAAATAAGAAAAATAAATCAAAATAAAGTTTTGGACAAAATAGTAGTGAAGAAAACAAAACATTCTACCTAAAGGTCGTCCCTTCATTTGAGAAGTATAAATTTAAATAGGAAATTTTATATGTAAATGTATAATTAACTACACCTAGGCATATATATATATATATATATATATATATATATATATATATATATATATATATATATATATATATATATATATATATATATATATATATATATACACACACAGATATATATATAGACACACACAAATATATGTATTGGATATGAATATGAAGTTTGGTGACATAAAATATTGAGTCATTCTTTAGGTTATGGTGATATAAATTCAGATGAGTATTATATATATATATATATAAATATATATATATAGATATAAATATAAATCCTAGGCATAAATATATATAGGCATATATATATATATGTATATATAATGTATATAAAAATAAATTATGAAAACATGGAAATGTGGAGTGAAATCTTTAGGAACAATAAAAATATTGAACAATATTCATTTAGGTGAAATCACAAAATTTTGGATGAATTTTTAAATTGAATTCACTCAAAAATCGGCAAAATAGAAAAATGGCACTATTCATCGGCCGCCAGCTGTTCGACCGGGGTCCCGAGGCCGTCGCGTCAGTGCTGCCGCACGTCGCCATCGCCGCTCGGCCGCCTGGAGCCCTGTACCGCCGCGCGCCGCTCCCTCCCTCTCTGCCGTGCCACGCGCGTGGCGTCGCCGCACCCCTCCCTCGCTCCCCGCGCCGCCCGAGCCGTCGCCGTCGCCTGCCGTCGCCTGCCGCCGCCTGCCGCGCGTCGCGCTCGCCAAGGCCTGGCGCCCCGCGCCGCCGCGCCTCGTCCGCCGCGCCGGCCGCGCGTCGCCGCGCCCCCCCGGCTCTATAAACCCCCCCGGCCTTCCTTCCTCCCCACGCTGTTTTTCACCATTCCCCTCTCCTCCTCTCCCCGCAGTGCCGTCGCCGCCTTGTGGCGCCGCCGCCGCCGGTAAGCGCCGCCTTCCCCTTTCTCCCCTGCCCCCCTTCCACCGTCGGTGCCGCCTGGAGAGAGAGAGGGCCGAGCGAAGAAGAAGAAGAAAGAAAGAAGAAGGGCCGAGAGGGAGAGGAGCCGGGAAGAAGGAGAGAAAAGAAAGAAAAGAAAAGAGAGAAAAAAAGAGAGAAAAGGAAAAGAGAAAAAGGAAAGGAGAGAAAAGAAAAAGGGAAAATAGAAAATGGAAAATAAAAAGAGAGAGGATTTAGGAAAATCGGAAATTTAATTTATATAGAGACACACATATATATAATTGGGTTAAATCGGTAAATCCATCGTCGATTATTTTAGAAATTTTAGAAATAAATAGGGATTATTTAATTAATTAGGATTATTCATTTAAGTGATTATTTCTTTAGCGGGTTATTTAGATAATTATTTAGATCGTTCTTCATTAGGTTATGCAAATCCGCGTATATAATAATCGGAGGTTTATTCGTCGGTCATTTCTAAAACTTCCAAAATAAATTGTCACCATTCGTTATTTATTTAAATATCTATTTAGTCTGTTATTTAGTTTGTTTTTACTCATTAATTAGGTTATCCGCTTAATTAGTCGTTGCGATTATTTAGTCAATTATTTATCATCGGGAGTTAATTATTATTATTGGGATCTAATTTATTCAGAATCGTTTAAATTAAATCGGATTAATACTCTAATAGGCTAATGCAAATACTTTAGGACCAAAATGGATTAATAATCGGAATAGAACTATTTCATAAATAATAATGAAATCGATATCGACATTCGAGGCATGTAATTTATTTTTCTTTTTTTTCTAATCGGATTTTACTGGATTTTAATTGAATTCTAATCGAATTCAATTTCTTTCGCACGTAATTCTAGACACCAAGGGAGTTGCGAGTCCGCCTGGGGATCAAGACCCGCAGGGCTTCAAGCAAGGCAAGTCATCACTAATCCTTGAACATATTGATCCCAAATTGCGAATTTACTTTGTTTACAAATAAAATTGCATGCGATGATGAATATCCTACTTGTTATTATGCCATACCTTTGACTATTGTTTACCTTATTTCCTTGTACCCATAAATACGTGTGAATCCCTAGTCATTTATGACAAACGCTTAGTAATCCTAATTTAGATTCATGCATTCTCATATTTATTAAATGCTATATGCTTGGGCAATTACCTTAGGTAAGGTAATTGATATGCTGCATGTGGAGACATGAGCGCCACATTGCGATGACATTGATGACATGGTTTGCGAAAGGAGAAATAAAACTAGACAACTATTTGAGACTAGGGCGGCTGGATGATTTGGGTGGAATCCGGTTAAGGCTAGCGCCGTCCCTGGTCAATTAAGGACCGAGCCATGAAGCTAAGCATGAAACGACCCCCAGTACAACTGTACTTCTCGAATGGGCATAGACCTAGCGGAGTAAATAGCCGAGCGGAGACAGTATCCCTGCGTAGTGGTCTTCTTGATGTGTATGAGAGGTGGGGCCTACGGTGGAGTCGCCACCGGTAGGACCGTCATGTGTAAACCTAAATTTAATTATAACTTAATGCATGTGTGAGTTTTCCCTCCTCGGGAGCGCCAGAACTCCTCTCACTGCTAGAAACCGTGTACGCCTAGAGTGCATGAGGATGCAAGTTCATGGAGCGGGTACTGCCAATGTGAGGTTATTGAAATGCTTTGCTGTGACGCGTCTCATTCGTTGGGACTTCGGCTCATGTGTTGGGCAAGTCATGGAGTACGGGTAAAGTGTACATCCACTGCAGTGTGAGTAAATCAAATCTATTCGAATAGCCGTGCTCGCGGTCACTGAGCACCGGGACATGTATTACACTTGGCTAGACTCTAAATTCTTAAACTAATTGGGATGGGTATGCATAATGACTTTTATGTGATGGTGGTTCAACTTCTCGAGAAGCGAGAAGGGGTAGGCCCCAGAAAATCATGACGACACAATGGCGGAAAGCTATCCTTGGGATCACAATGGATGGTGGACAAAACCGTCATTGATTAATGAACTATGGTATTAAAACTTGATCAGTCTATGCTAGGTCTTAGGCTTGTGAAAGGAATTGCAAAACTAGCTTTACGCAAAAGAACCATAGCCGTTCTTTGATTATCCCCTATCATGTGCATCGTTGCTGTGGTGGCTTGCTGAGTACGGTTGGTACTCACCCTTGCTATATGCAAAACATTCAGTTATGGGCGATGAAGTTCCCAAAGACCCGTACGAGTTCTACTAGGAGGGTACGGAAGACGATGGCGCCCAGTAGGTCTTAGACTCGGTCGTTGCCTGTGGCAATGGCATGCCGTTGCCTTATCTCCGCTGCCTTATCTAGATTCTGTTTTTGCTTTTATTTCGGACTATTTGGTCCTCTGTTCTAGACTATTGCCTTCGGGCCTATTATTGTAATATTTTGCGTAAGACGATTGGTGTATGAACTCTTGATGACTCAGCAATGTAATCGTGGGTACCAGACTACTTGATCCAGGGAAATGGTACTATGAACACGAGTGATTCCTGTTACAAAAATAGGGGTCCACAATACCCCATCATTGACAATTCATCACATGGAGCAGTCATGCTGCAAGACGATGGAGGTAACCTTTTTAAGGTAAATGGCCATCGCTTAAAAATCTTCCTAGAACCTAATGAATACCTGAATAAGGAAATAGACGTAATCAACCTAGTTGATTTCAATATCTTACCCTAACCTTTGCTCAAATTGCTTAACCTGCGGCTAGATTTCTCTTTACCCCTAGCCCTTTTTGTTTCTTTCTGGCTTTTGTATCTATGAATAAAAAGAAAGCAGGTATAAGAACAAGTGTGGAGGGATCTTCCAGACTCTACATCGCGCATACATCCAAGATCCCCCACAAGAAGGCGGCATGTCATCAACCGAACTTCTCCATGTTACATGAGTTTAAATGCTATCCCAGTAAAATCATTAAGTTTAGACCCATTGTGCCTCCTAATCAAACATGCTTCTATGGTTGGCTTGCATGTTTTATATTCCTAACTTAATTCTTGTGCTCGTGAAAACCATATCTTTAGGAAGTATGTTACCTAAATATTTGATGAATGAGAGATGGTGTGATAAAAAGAATCCTGCTCTTCTTGTATAAGTGTTTGGGAATTTTATTTTGAAAATAAAATATATAACTTTACCTCCTCCTCATTGATGTCTTATTCCTATTAAAGCCATATGTCGAGTATATTGATAAACCTTATACATATGCTGCTTGCTATTTCATTGAGTTTGGTCAAATTGTTAGGACCCTTATTAGATTCTTTTCATACTTTCATGATCTCATATTGCATCGGTTAGGTCCGATCTACTAGATTGTTATTGATAATGTAAGTCTTGTTGAACTGATAGATTCATGCTAATGTTTCATCGAAGGGTTAGCCGATCTTATCTGATGTGTTATATTTTTCTTTGATGGTTTTACTATCTTGGTTAAATTTAATGCATGACCACTTTGATCGTTGTCATATCAGCTGGTTTAAATCTATCAGGCAATTATCAACCTTATGCTGCATCGGTTAGGTCCAACATATGAGGTTGTGGTTGTAAGTTCGATTTATTTATGTAAGTAGGCATCAATCAATGTTTCATCGGGGTTTTAGCCGATGAATTATCTGGATATTATTTAAGTGTCACATCGGTTTATAAGGATTATATACAAGATTGATTTTAGCCGATTGCAGCAAAGATTTCATTGATTACTTAATCATTTGGATTTAATAACATTGGATTTCTAGCCGATGCTTCCTTTAACCATCGGATCAGCATTTATTCTATCATACCGTTATTGGCCGATTGGTTCGATGGATATTTGCTTTGTTACATCAATATAGGCCAATTGGATCATTATTTCATTACATTGTTATCAGTCGATTGTCTTTATATCATTATTTATTCAAGTGTTAGAATCTATATCAGATATATAGCTGATTGCTCAAAACTCTATCGACATCAGCTAGTGTCGCTACATTGGCTTGTTAGCCGATCGATTGTTTGATCGTCAATTTATATATCTTGTCAGTTGCAGGATCAAACTAATTGACACGCCTGCATCTCATCAAAATTCAGGACCTGCACTGGAGCTAAGTAGATCTTTCAGGCTATTGTGTTTGTCGATATAGTTCACGTCAACACAGATTTGGCACCATCAGCCGGGCACGAATTTTATGTCAACAATAAGACCAAGGAGAGGGATCATTCAAAAAAGAGTCATCATCCCACGTTTTCATCTTTCCACACACATATCCCTTTTCCACACACATATCCCTTTTCCACACACATGCACATCTTGATCATAATTGCATGACTAGTTATCTTTTTTGATATGGTTTTCGACTTTACAATATATGTGATGCAAGTATGCCTTATTCTTATTCCCTACCTGAGCTCCATATAAGCCTTATTAAAAGTAGGATAAGAAAAAGACACAATCAATGCCTTGGTGAGGAAAGCATATACATTGAGCGATATGAGAGAATCAGTTGAGGAGTAAGGTAAAGTCATCTTTCTTTGAAAAAAACCATTTCAAAAACCCAAGTCATTTGACAGAAGAAGCAGAGATATCTTGGATCAAGGCAATTTCATTTTTCAAACATCCGAGGTAATGTGAGACACTTCAAATTTTGCAAGTGTAGGTATGGTTTGGAATATCATATATGCTCGCATCATACCAAAGGAAGCATTGTTGCACCTTAGTCCTTCTCCTTTACTCGAGGACGAGCAAAGGGCTAAGTGTGGGGGTGTTGTTGACGGTCCTTAACTACCAAATTTGGCCATCAATTCCTGCATAAAACTTATCAAAGTCTACCACCAACTCTAGCGGTAGGGGTTATTACTATCCACTTCCACAAGTGTTGGTGAATGTTCGTATGCAGGTGATTACTTGTGCAAGTTCAGAGAAAACACAAGTAAGAAACACAACTCCAACCAATGAGAGGAGAGTAGATGGATCAAAGGGCCCGTACCAGGAGGAGAACCGCCTCAATTTCGTCCAAACACCCCAAACCGCCTTGAGGGACAACCAGGCACTGACTAGCAAAAGGCGGCATGAGGGAGCTCAGCTAGGGGTTGGCCTAACACCTAGTTCAGTCGAACTAGGGGTGCCCCCCTTGCGCCTAGCTTCCACGTGGCAACCGCTATCTCAATCCTGAAGTTGATGGCGCAGGTCTCAAGGCAAGAAACTGCCATCCAATGTCAATTTTGAACAGGTGGAGGCTTGAGAGGAGTTGGAGAGAGAATATTCCTTTAGCATCTCCACTCTCTCAAGTCACCTCCACACTATAAATAGACCCCATACTCCTCTCTTCCAAGAGGCACCAAGATAGAATCATATGCTATATTCCAAGGGTGAAGCTCTACTTAGCTAGTGCTTAGAATACAGAGAGAGTGAGGGGAAGTCTGGAGGAGTATCGGAGCTGTCAGCGCTCTCCTCCAAGCTTGTACCTCAATGAATGCTTGTCTTCATATAAGTGTTTGTGACTTTTTTATGGTATTTACTTTTCTTATTTAAGTAATATATATTCTCATCGTTGCGGGTTCATCGCTCTGCTAAGTAGAGTACCTTAATCTTAAACGTGGTACAGAGATTAGGGTATGTAACACCCTAATTTTCGCCCGTCGAAAAATTTATTTTATTAAAAACCTATTTTCAAAAATTTGGTTCTTTGAGTGTACTTAGGATTATGTGCCAAAGATCTCGATTAAATTC
This sequence comes from Oryza officinalis, assembly GCA_008326285.1. NCBI lineage: Eukaryota > Viridiplantae > Streptophyta > Magnoliopsida > Poales > Poaceae > Oryza > Oryza officinalis. The sequence continues at coordinate 28,295,567 of BDMV01000007.1, read as the reverse complement.
ATCCTTGAGAACCTAAATTCTTGCCATGCATTAAATTCCTTAGTGTTCGAATTTCGTAAATTGATCCTCTTCCTGAATTGAACACCTCTCGGGGTAATATCCCTCCTTTGTCTCCTCGACCATCCATCTATTCTGGTAATTGCGGTTCTCTAATCAAAGTCTCGAGAGCTATTGTCAATTATCGAAATGTCACGTCCCTCCTTGACATCCTCGACTACCACAACTGAATATTAAACCCAACTCTGTTTAATCGAAATTTTCTCTGTTCGGATCCTTTTTCCTCATAAATCATTTTATTCAAAATTCCCTGATTTAGTCCTTTCCTCGGAATCCTAGGACTACTGATGAATTCGTATATCGAACGTTGATTCGGTAATGCGGTCCATCCATCCGATTAAATTCGGGGAAATCTCTAAGTCTGATCCTTGCCCATCTAAATGCCAGATTAAATTCAAGAGCTCACTTAACAATCCAATTGTAATTCAAACTCAAAATTAAATGTCCATTTATACAGTCCCTTTACAATTTTGGAATTTAGTGTCCAATCAAAATCTCATTCAAATTCCATAATCCAAATTCCTATAAAATTACAAAACATCCTATTCCTTTGGACTCCTTCCTTTTTCAGCCCAACTCTTTTCTCCCTCCCTCTTCCTATTGGGCCAGCCCCATCTCCCTCTAGGCCAGCCTAGTACTCTCCCCTTCCCCTGGCCCAAGGCCTGCCCAGCGAAACAAGTCTGTTTCTTGTCCCTCTTCCTCAGCCAGCTCGCACGCCAGGTGTTCGACGGAATGCCTGCAAGCGCTCGAGCCCCCACAGCTCCCCCTGTACCAAGCTCCCAGTCCACCGAGGCCTTTCCCCAAAACACCGGCAACACAATGAGAGAAGTCCACACCGAAAGAGCACAGCCGTGTCCACAAACCACCTGTGCGTGCCTGGCCCTCTCTCCCCTGTGGCGATGTCGACACCCGGCCCCGCATCGACGCCGTCCATCCCATCCGCCCCTGACACGCGCCCCGGGGGAAGCCCAGTGACCGGCGGTCACTACATTGCCTCTTAGTCGTCGCCCGTGCATACGCCGCTGCTCCTGGTCCATCGCATCGCCTCCTCGCACTCCAGCAGCCGCAGCCGCTGGTCCACGTCGAAAGCGTGAACCAAGCCCACGCCGCTGCACACCACTGCCCTCGCCTCCATCCTTCTCCTCGAAGCCATCCGCGCCGCTAGGACGAGCGACGGCTATACAAGCCGCCATGCCACAGCAGCTCGCCACCACCTCGCCATCCTCGTCTGCCGCCGCGCACGGCCACACCGGCCGCGCGAGCACCACCCGCAGTTGCCTCAGCTCGCTCCGGGACGGCGCCCAGCCGAGCACGCCCGCGCCGTCGGACGCTAGCGTCGCGACCACGACCGCCGCTCGCCCCGGGCCACCGGTGCCCCCGACCTCCTCCCGCCCAGCCGGAGCCCTGGCCGCCCCGCCTCTACCCTCCGCGCTAGCCGCGCGTCGCTCCCGGCCGAGCGCCGTGGCTGCGCCGCGCTGCGCCCGTGCCGCGCAGCCTGGCCTGCACGCGCCGCCCCGGCCGGCGCGACCCCGGCCATGCCGCCGCCGCCCCGGCCCCCGCCGCCGCGCCTGCGCGCACGCGCGTGCGCTGCCGAGGCCGCGCCGCTTGCCGAGCCGCGCCCGCGGCGCAACGCCGCCACCGCCCCGTGCCCCGACCGGCCGCCCCCTCCCGCTCGGCACTCTCCTCTCCTCCCGACAAGAACAAGCAAAGAAGGCAAGAAAGAGAAAAGAGAGAGAAGAAGAGATAAGAAGGAGAGAGAAAAAGGAGAAGGGAAGAGAAGAAGAAAAAAAAAGAAAAAGAAAAAGCAAAAGAGGTGGGACCCGCCGGTGGGCCCCACTATCTCTCTCTTTGCGGGCCACTTGCTTGTATACTTCGAAAAAGTCTATATCGCATCCCTCTTCCTTGTCGGGCCAAGCCTATGAAATCCTCTATAAAAGTCTACAAAAACTCCCTCTGCACCCATAGGGTGCCGACTACTTCATTGGGCCGCCTGGCTTGATAATCCAGAAGTCCATATCAGCTCCCTCATTTCCTCGGGCCGAGCCCAAGAAAATCCATTTCTGCAAAAAGTTTATATCATATCCTCCAGGCCGAAGTCCACCAACAAGCCATCCTCCTCACCAAAGTCTAACATATATCCCTCTACTCACCCAACCCCCTCTATTGAAGTCCATCTTGCCTTCCCAAGCCATTCATTCCTGTTGGGTTGGTAATAAAAAGATCCTATTGGGTTGGTAATAAAAAGATAAAATGTAATGCTCCTCCCCGGTACTGCTTCCGGCGACGACGTCGCCACGCGCCGCGCCGTCATCTGAACTCCGAGAACGACTAACTTATTGAACGGCTAACCTCTAACATCTAACATTTGACCCATTGACTCACTAACCCGCTGACACTCTAACTTACTGACTCACTGACCTCTAACTCGCTAACCCCTAACCCCTAACTTGCACTAACCCGCTAACATTTACTCCTTAACGCTGTGTGTTCGTTTGTTACCACCGATCGAACACGTGGTGTGCGAGGACGATCCGCGGGCCGACCATCCCCAGGCTGTACATCGACGATCGTAGTTCGTGTGAGGACCACCGCTCGGTGTGCCGCTACCCGGCTGCCGCAAGGTGAGCTCCTCTCCTGCTCTTCCTCTTGCTTTTGTTTCTTTACTGCCATTGTTGCCGCGGCACGGTGACGTCGTGAGGCGCAACACCGTACCCGTTCCCTACGTGGTTGCCCTCCGCAGTGATCGCCGCTTTGCGGCCGGCCATGCATGCGCCATACAGCTAGCTGGCTGTACGTGTGCATGCATGCAAGCAGCTCACATGCATGCAGCTAGCTAGCCGTGTGTATGCATATGCATGCATGCTTGTAGCTCGCCCAAGCCCTTCACCTCACCATGCGCACACCCGTATAAAAACAAAACCTGTACGTGAGGAGCTAAGGGCGGTCCCACCCGTCAGACCTTTTTCCTTTTCTTTGTTTTAAAACTTTTCCAATCTTTCGAATTCCGTATCTCCCTCGTTTTAAGTCGGATTTGAACGAAACTTTCGTCAAAATCTTTCTAAAATTAAGATCTACGCAATGACACTGGTTTGGTTATTTTTTTTTTATTGTTCTAGAAGTTTTGGCTCTTTTTGTGTTAGCGAGTAGTTTGTGACGTTAGTATTCAACCGGACAGGGTACATCTGCGAGGAGGAAACTGAGCTAATCAAGAACGAACCCCCAATTGAGCAAGGCAAGTCACTACGCCCCCTTCCTCGAACATGTTGATCCTATTTTTATAAATGTGTTGATTACAAATAAAATTGCATGCTAATTATAAAATGCGTACCTACATTTGTTTAAGCCTTACCTTTGATATTGTTTATCCTTATGTATGTACACACCTTTGTTACCTGAGTATATTACTTTACGCATGATTATTTATTCACTGCATAGCCCTGCTTACATAGACGTTATACACTCCATATGTGTGATATGTGGATGTGGTTATACCGATCACTCGATGCGAGTGATTGTTAGAGATCGAGTGAAGACATAAGCACCACCCACAGCATGAAAACCTTTGTGAAAACCCAAAAACTTAATTAAACAAAAGTGATTTCGACTGGGGCGGCACGGATAGAATATGGGTGGTTCTGGGAACGGTAAGCCACCGACCCTGGTTAGTTAAGGACCGAGTCAAGAAGCTAAGCAGGAAACGAACCGAGTACGACCACACTTCTTGAGTGGGGTTAGACCCGGTGGACTAGGTTATTCTCGTGGGGTGGCACCCCAGACATGATAGGTTCTGGATATCGGTATGGAAATGTGGAAGTGTGTGGTTTAATGACGTCAAGCTTTATATATGTATAATGTAACCTTCAATCTCGGGAGCACCAGGACTCCCCTCACAACCGGCTCGAGGTAGGAATGTGGCGCCGGGGGTGCAATGGGGATTCATAGTCCTTGGAGTGGGTGCCGCCATGCGAGGGTAACTAAAAAACCGGGCCGTGACAAGTCTCTTGTGTTGGGTGCGTCACGGAGTGTGGGATTAAAAGCGTATATCCACTACAGTGTGAGTAAATTAAACTATTCGAATAGCCGTGCTCGCGGTTAATGAGCGCCGGGACTTGTATTACTCTTGACTAGCCTCGTCAATTTGTAATATTGCTTAAAATATGATGGGTATGGAAGGTGTGACCTTGCCTGATGTGCAAAAAGGTCGTAGTGGTTAAAACTGTGGAAATTTGATGCGAGGGTAAACCGGACCAAGCGAGGCTTGGGGAAGGTGGATGAACCCTCGCAGGTTAATGACAACTTCAACTTAACGTGGTTTTCAGTTAAAACTGTTATAGCATAGGTTTGTGAAATAATTTGTGAAAACTAGCTTTATGCAAATAAACCAAACCATCCTTGAACCCCTATGAACATTATATGCATTCTGTAGTGGTGGCTTGCTGAGTACGGTTGGTACTCACTCTTGCTTATTTAAATTTTTTTTAGAAAAAGGTGTTGGTGTCGATCTGTGCATGTGCTATGCTGGCAAGGAGTTACCAAGGACGGCAGAATAGGGACCTAGGTTCACCAGTCGATGCGTGTGGAATAAAATGGACCGCCACTGCTTCGCTTCTGCTACCTCATTTATTTGTGTTGGTATTTTGTGCTGTTGTCGACCATGCTTGGTCTATTCGGATCCCATTTGGGCTATCCTTGTATTATTAATAGATTGTAAGACCTGTATGACGATGTCAGCTTGTGATATACAACTGTGCCATGTGTGTACCATCTACTGATCCAGGGAATGGTATTGTAATACACATGGAGTTTCCGGTATACAAAACCGGGGGCTCACAGGGTAGTAATCAACAGCATGGACAAGTTGTCTAGGCTAGAGGTTATCTTTGTTTGTTGTGTGCTCCACGGGTTGTAGAGGTAGGCGGCAGGTGGTGACAGCCCTATCCGTCCTTTGTAATCCTCCACGTTCAGGTACATCATAGAGCTGTAGGCTGGAGTCTCCTAGGTAGACCAGGGGTAAGTCTGTGCCCGAAGCAATTAATAGAGTTTTACCTTAACTTAAATTAAGATAAGTAACCGATAGTAATCCTCTCAATCCTCACCTACCATTTATCTTGTATCCTTGGGTAATCTAGCTAGAAGACGAATACACACACGTTCCCTGTGGATACGAGACCTTGGAATACTCTTGGGTGAAGGCTACAACGATATTTATGCGCTTACAGATTATTCTGTGTTCGTAATAAATACCAAAAACTTTCGGAAATTTCTGAAGCCTTGAGTTGAAGCAAATTTTGGTACTGGTGCTTTTGGAAATTTTCAAAGGTGCTTCAAAAATATCCGAAGTGGTTTTGAAGTTGGAATTCGACACTGGTGATTTTTGGAATTTTTTGAACTCGGTTCAGAAATCTCTAAAAAAGGAAATCTTTACCCACCAACGAGCAGATCTGTGGGTGTGGCTATAAATACACCCTCCCTCTCCAAGCCAAGGTTGCTGGTGCTATTGAATATTACTGCCCTTGGCTTGCTTTGCATTGAGACCTACTTTGACCCTTGCTTTCTCATTTCTCCACTCTATCGATCTTCGAACTCGGACTTTGTGTGTGTGAGAGAGTGTTGGATTTGAGTTTGTGTGAGTGTTTGGTGTTGACTTCGTGAAGATTTGTGAGCACTTGCTTCATCCCCAAGAGATCCTTACTTCATCTTTTAATCTTGGAGGTTGAGGACTCCTAGACGGCTAGGTGTCACTCTTAAGCAACCGATCTACTTGTGGTTGGCCGAGAGAAGTTTGTGAAGGTCGGATCTCACCTTCGAAAGGAAAGAGATACCACTAGTGGAAGGAGGAGTGCTTTGTACAACCTCTTGAGGAAAGGGTTTAGCGAAGACTCGGCTCTTTGTGAGCTCCTCAACGGAGAGTAAAATCCCCTCAAGGATTTGAACTTCGGGGAACAACTCATCTTGCAATAACTTTGGTGATATTCCTCTTCCTCTTCTTCCTCTAGCTTTGCTTGCTTTTGCCGCTTTAGCTCTAGCTGCTGATTGTGCTTGATAATATTGGTTATGGCTAGCTAGATCCAGTTTGCTAGTGTGCTTGTCGCTGCTCTGTGATGTTTGGAATTACTCGAAGCCCTTCGGATATATCCAAAATTCCTTGCTTTCACATTTACTTAAGTTTTTAAATTTAGCCTATTCGCCCCCCTCTAGGCCTAAGTGACCTTTTCAAAGAGATATGTGCTTTCTCAAGATGCATCGGATACATCCACTGACAGTCAAAGTGATGTATCCATGGATGCATTTTGTGATGACTTAGCTGGTCATATTGCGGGATGATGGACATATACCATATTCTGTGTTGTTTTGTGGTCTTTTGCTTTTATCTTTTTATGACAATGCTACTAGTTATTATTACTAAACATTTATATTGCTACATATATACCATGCAACAACTTGAACTTAAGTATCAATTTTTTGAGTACCAATTTTTTGAACTATTTTTATCACCTTACATACTTAACATGTTGAAATTATTAATAAAAATGAACAACTAGTAATAACCGTGTTTAAATTATTAAGAAAAAGGAATAATTAATAATCATCGTGCTGAAATTATTAAGGAAAAGTATTTACTATTATTAATCCTACATAAAGTAAACAGCAAAAAACCACAAGGGTAGTATTGTCTATCCACCCCTATCCTCTCTTTTAGGATTTTCGGAGCTGGTCAAGCTAGCCAAACACTTTTAGGGGCACCTACAGCTCCTATAGGAGCTAGCTCCCACTGAAGTTAGAGTTTGGAGCTAGGATCTAGGAGTTGGAGCTCTACCAAACAAGCCCTAAGGACCTAAGGCAGATTGATGGTAGGATTATGCGCAACGATCTAATCAACCAGCTATGTCCAATGAGGGATTAAGGCAAGATGCATCCGAGCAATGCATGTTGACGTGGATTAGCTCCTCCTTTTCCTATTTATCGCAACAGATTTTACTATTTTTGCAGCCTTGACCTTCGTGGCATTCTTTATTTTCTTTGGTATTGATGCAAGACTATCAACATATCTGGGGCATAGGCTGGGGTGGTGATCCTATTGATTCTATCATTTCTGGCAATGACTTGAGGTGGGGGTGAAACCACACGATGCCCCTTAGTGTTGATCACCTCCTCCTCGCTGCCTTCCTCTTCTTTATCATTGATGCAATTATTCTTACTGCCTTGACCTTCTTGATGTTCTTGCCTCTTTTCAATGGTGAGACACTTTCTGTCGATGCGTATTTAGAAATGAAGGTAGATGTGGATTGGAGTAGCAAACGCATTGCCCTAGGCCATATCTGGTAGTGACTAAATTATTCCTCCTTTACAGTGTGTCCATTCTGGTGAGCATGGCCTTGAAGTAGGTGTTCACCTCAGCTACAGTTCTCTTGAGGCGTGCCTCCTCTTTCTCCTCCGGTACTGCTTGTGCTAGCACATCATACTCCTTTCGCAAAGCATCGATCTTGGCCTAGAGATTGGCTTTTGACTTAGCGACCTTGTGCTCGCACTCGAAGACCACATGTACGCCATGTGGCTTGTGGTGCAGAGTTGGTGCACAAGGTTCACAGCGGGGAGAGGTAATAGATCTTGACATCGGCGTCACTATTGAAGGCCATTGTGGCAATTGTGGTGTCTATTGCCATAACCTAGTCTAGATCAGGTACAAGAGGAATTATTTTGGGAATTTTGATTGAGGTATGGTGCAACCATTCCCTGCCCCTTGTGGCTGATCACCTCATCCATGCCATCGTCTTCCTCTTCCCTATAACTAATGCAATTATTCTTATCGTCTTGACCTTCTTGGCGCTCTTGCCCTTCTTAAGTGGCGAGAGACACTTCCTGCTGATGTTGATTCATAACCAAAGGTAAATCCAATATAGGAATTGGGGTAGCAAGTTGGCTTGGGCAATATCTGGCAGTGGCTCGAGGTGGGACGCGGCCATGCTATGCATGTTTCGAGACCATGCCAGTGACATCGAGTATGGCCTTAAAGTTGGGCATTGATCTCAACCATGCTACACCATGAATTGAGGAATGTCTTGTGCTTCTTTTACAACATGTCCATTCTAGGGAGCATGAAAGTTGGGCTCAACAACAATTCTCTTGAGGTGCACCTCCTTTTCCTCCTCCAACTCTTCTCGGGCTAGCGCAACATAGTCCTTCTGTAGAGCGTCAATCTTAATCTAGAGATAGGCCTTGGACTTGGTGGTCCTATACACATGCTCGCAGAGCATGCGTACGCTTGCTTCGTAATCACCCATGCGGCTTGTGGTGTGGAGGTGGCGCACGAGGTTCGTGTCAGAGTGGAGGTCTATCTCGATGCTAGTGTCACCATTGGAGGCCATTGTGATAATTATGATGTTCTCATGTTGCTCTAATCTAAATTAGACTGGATATTGAGGAAAATTTAATTTAAGAATTTTGCAAGTGAGAAAAGGAGATCGATACTTTGTTTAGGAGTAATATTCAGGTATCACGGTAAATATGTAGTACACTCTAATATAAAAAACGTGTAATACACTTCTCAAGCTACCACTTCGGGGATTCAAACAAATATTTTCTAGATTGTATCTTTGACAATGTTCTAAATGCTGTGGGCCGGGAACCTTTGGGAATCTCATGACAACATGATGGTTCTGTTCTTTTGTAAGCTCCACGGAGAATCTCACTCGACATATATACTCAAAACTCTCAAATCGATGATTCCATTTGCTAAACTCTGTGAACTAGGAATCCTCAAATTCCCGTCCCGTCATTAATTAATTAATTAAACTAATTACACCGTCTCCGCTCTCTCCAGCGGCGCGAGGAAGGCGACGGCGAGAGCGCCCCCCCCCCCCGATGGCGCGCCGTGCCGCCTCCTCCCGCGCTCGCCTCCTGCGCCGCCTCATCCCGCGCCACCTGCTGCTCCTCCCAGTAGCGCTCCTCCTCCTCTTGCTGCTACTTCCGTACACGCCCGGAGTTCTACTCCGCCGTGCCAACTCCCTGGGCCGCCGGTGCCTTCAGCTGCCACCCGCCGGCGGCGGCCACCTCCGCCTCCTCCCACGCGCCGTCCCCCGCCTCAAGATCGCTATCATCACCCTCTCCGACGAGGGGGCTGCGTCGGGCTCGGGCCACGGCGGGCGCGGGCGCGGGCGGTCCTTCCGCGGCGTGCTGGCGGCCACCGCGCTGAACAAGCGCTCCTACGCTGCCGCTCACGGGTACGGCTTCGCCGTGCTCCCCGCGGCTGCCGTTGATCCCCGCCGCCCGCCTAGCTGGAGCAAGGTCCTCGCCCTCCGCGCCCAGCTCCGCCGCCACCACTGGCTCTTCTGGAACGACGCGGTTCGACGCCGCCACATTTCTACTTTCTAAATTCTCATGTGCAAAATTAAGTAATGTCTCTTTGTTATTGTTAGGAGTTTAGGCCTAATTGTTTGTGTTTCTTCGGCTTTGCTTCAGGACACACTGGTTACAAATCCGGACATCCCGTTGGTGAGTCGGATGTTTTATTCTTATAAACAATCTTGTTGTAATCAATAATGTTGCAAAAATAGTTGTGGTTCTAGTTGCACATGCAGAAGGGGTCTTCAATGTTGGTAGGTACTACTGGTGTTTAGTTTTACCGAGTTGCTTGTTTAATCAAAATATTCTGTCCTCATTATTATGTAATGCAGGAGATGATTTTGTTGTCGGTGATTGGGCACAGTGATTTTGATGCTGCTCCTGATCTCATCCTGACGGAGGATTTCAATGGTGTGAACGCTGGTATTGCATAATTAAGCATTAGCTTCCTTTTTGTGCAGGGACTTTCCAAATCACGTTCCCACGAAATTAATGATAACTATCATGACATGTGTACAACTTGTTTCATAGCTTATCCAACCACAAAGAAGCATATTTTCTAATGCTAAATTACCAAGTAAAAATAGGGAATCACACTGCTTAGCATGAATGATTGTTGGGGGGAATGGGGACCGGTTTGCACCTTTTCTCACTAATGGTAGTGTATATTTAAACTATTCTGATATTTTTTTTATCATTTCTGATATTTGGGAGTAAAATATGCATTTCAAATTGTGCATTTTCATGTTTCTTTGTATCTTCTGCTCCTTCTGTTCTTATCAACTGAGGTTTTCAAGCTAAAAGGGGGATAATGCCTCATTCATGGCTTCATGAAGTAATATATCCATACCCCTTGCTATGCAGGAGTATTCTTCATACGGGGGTCAAAGTGGACTGAGAGGTTTCTGGACACATGGTGGAACCTTACATCCTTCATACAATTTGGTTCCACAAAAAGTGGAGATAATGCAGCATTGAAGCATCTAGTAGATCATTTGTCACCTGAAGAAATGCAAGAACATGTTCAGATTGCAAAAATGCAGTGCTTATTTAATTCCTATCCTTGGATGCCCCGATGGAAATCAGTGCATCGCCTTATTTTCCACCTTTTTACTACATGGAAAGGTTTCATTGTTTTCATAATCACTCTACATTACATATTTGTAAAGGTTTAGATGGATTTTAGAACTGGGATTTATAGGAGTTCTCTGGATTTATCTACTTAATCACCTGGTGGCCATGCCAAGTTAATTTAATTTGAAAATACTTTTGGCTTCATGACTAATTTTATTTGGTGTCTGTGCCTGTTTGGTTATAAAAGGGAATTTACACATTTTAAATTTGATTAAAATCTCAATTCTTTGTTTAAAAACCTCATTTTCTTATACTTTAGAATTGGATACATTGTACATGTGCTGTGGTTGATATTTGTAATGTTGTTAATAAACTTTTTATTCACATGCATGATACCTTCTATTGTTGTCTATTCCTGCATTAATTTCAGAAGAGATTGCAATTCTCAACTCAACTTAGTGGTTCTATTACTTTTAGCGCCAGTAACTCAAGTAGAGATCCCCATGTTCCATGCTTTACTTTTTTTTTTTAAAAAAAATTACAGTAAGTTTTCTTCATTGCCAATTGATCGTGCAATGTGCAGGGGTTTATTCAGATGGAGACTTTATGGTTCATTTCGCTGGCCTAGATGACAAGCTTGATTGGATAAATAAGATTCGTATGGAGAGAAGATTTCTCAGATGATCAGTTTTACTTGAATTTTTCGTCAACCTAAGGAGAACTAGAGATAATGCAAAGAGATTGGTTGATCTGTAAAGTTCTGTATGTTAGTGCACATGCATGTGTTGCTGTTTGACGTGTATAGAATGGCATTTGCTGGTTAGGAAAATACAGTTCTGCTACTAATTTCAAAGTTTTTCATTATCTTTGCAGAATTGCCTGATATTTCCTAATCCGTGGTGTGGTACCTTATTGTGATAGTCACAATCTGATGGTGATTAACCCTTGTGGTTCTGATACGGGGTCGCCCGATCTTCTCGACGTAGGATCAAGATACTCACGTGGAACTGATGAATCGTAGTGATCCCCCGTTGCCAATGCAAGAGTTAGCACTCTATAATTCGCCCAATCACACGTGTTGAACTTCACGACCACCAGATGAAGTTCTATCGCGCTCCCAATTCCCAGCGGAAAGGTTGAACGATCTTGATTTTTGACTAACTCTCAATTCCTTCAATGTTGTTTGGACAACAGAAAGAACAAGAGTATTTTTAATATCAAAAGTGGTTCCTTTACAATGGGGGTCTACCCCTCAATATATAGTCTCAGCCCAAGGCTATTCAACACTAAACTCCCCATGTGGTACTATTCACGCGCACTGTAGCACGGGTACTGTTCATGGGCCGTACGGTACTGTTCACGGGCCGCAAGCACTATTTATGGGCTGATCATTGTTCATGATGTGGACTTATGCTTCCTTGGATGACGGCCACATATCCTTGATCTCCATCCATCGCTGACTCTTCAAACCTGAGCACAAGTAAAACATTGTTTTTAGGTAGTATAAAATTCTCATTAAAATTAATGACATATTCATTAAGGAGCAGGTTCACCTGAGATTGTAGTTTCTTGGCTCGTGCTCTTGTTATTGGTCCTGTTATTGAAGTCTCATTACTAGCTTTGACATTACTAGCGATGTCCTCATCAGGTTCTGCAGGCCAGATTTGTCCACCAGCTCGATGCCTTTTCTTTCAAGGTGATTCCTTTTTGTGCCTCTCTCCTTTATCTTTCTGCATTACTGTTCTGTTTAAGTTTTTTTGTTTCTTTTGCACTCGATTTTCTGCTTCGAGATTTTTGTTGCTCTGTACCCAATTCAGGTCTGCATGGAGTAGCATTTCTTCCTAGATTTTGGTGACACCTTTGATAGTTGTTCTCTAGCGCCTCATTCTGCCAGTTTAGTTGCAGGTTTTGGAACAACCATTGACCTGGGATACTTATACTAGTCTTCTCCAGAGCTGTTCTGTCCAGGTGCCCACACTTTGTCATGTTTTGTGCCTCTGCCTTTTCATATGTAATGTATTCTCTGATGACAATTCTTTCTGCCATATTATTGTGGGTTTTGTGCTGTGTGCCTTTCTGAATTAGCTTTATGCTTCAGCGAAGTGATATATTTAGTGCTTGAATTCATGTCTGTGACATGGTTCATAAGCATTTTTCATGTGTCCTATTTGATGGTGTCTGGTTTTTGTAAAACATAATCACATTACCATCAAATCAAATAAGAATTGGACAAATCCACATTAAGAGCTAATAATCCCTGTTTATTATTTTATATTTGTGTATGAAGTTTGTAATGTTACTGATTGAATGATCCCTCCTCTCAGGAGTCAGGAACAGAAAATTGAATTACGGAGTAACCTATTCCTTGTAAACAAGAAAGGTGGCATGGACTCTTCTACAATATATATTCCTGCACAACTCATCCAATAAAATGTATTCTTGCACAATATATCATTTCTCTTCTGTTTGAGCACAATATGCCATAGTCTATTTATAGCAAAGAATTAACTAGAAACAAAGTAGTTTCTGCCTTTTCTGGACACATATCTTTCCATATTGCTGTATTTTCTGAAAAAAAATGAATGTATTTGTTAGCTAGATCGCTGCAGTGTCATTCCCATGTGTAGAGATCGCTTCCCTGTTCATTTCTTTTCGAATGATTTCTCTATAACATTTTGCCTGGATATGGTTTGTATTGCATGCTTAGGCTGTGTTCGGGAGGTCCCCGCACGAAAAACAGGGTTGCATATTAGCACGTGATTAATTAAATATTAGCCTAAAAAACTTGAAAAATGGATTAATATGATTTTTTAAAAATGATTTTTTAAAGTAACTTTTCTGTAGAAAACTTTTGCAAAAAACGCATCGTTTAATAGTTTGAAAAGCATGCATGTGAAAAACGAGGGAGATGAATTGGGAAAGGAGAGGGAAGAACACAGCCTTATTGCTTGTCTCTTCATATGGAAACATTATGGTTTGACTTGCTGACAAGAAAACCATGATTCCTGGACTCCAACCAAATGCAGCCATAACATGCAGAGTGCCTGAACATGGCATTGTTTATCCAGTAATATTTGTTGCTCCTTATACTTAAAATTCTGCTTACTAAATCAAACTTTGTTATTAGTTTCAGTTTTACTGTTTATTGAAACTGTAGTGGAAGTGCCGTAGCCAAAATGCTGTTGAAAACTGTATTGTTTTAGACTGTAGCAGAAGTACTATTGTGATAGATCTAATCCGTTTGCTGCGCATTGGATGGTTGAGATTGATCCAATGTCTCAGCACTATGGGCATCTCTGATTTAGCTTTAGTAAGTGGAAATTGATCCAAAGTCAGCACTGTGGCATCTTTGATTTGGCATCCCAATCCGTGGTCATGTGTCTGGCTATCCGCTGCATAGTGTTGTTAACTTGTTCACTCTTGGTGTTTATATCAGTTCTCTAAGCTGCATAGGTTATTTGTTCGTTGTTGACAGTACTATCTTCTTTCCGTCAGACATATTGCTTTAGAACTTTTGTGGCTCGTAGGTGTGTTTACCTTTCTCCAAAATTTTCGCTGATGTCTTTTCGAGTTGCTCTGTACACGGGACGCCATCACCAGACTAGGCTTACTCTCATTGAGAACAAAAGATAGTTTTAATTTGACACGTTTTAGGGGGAAACTTGACTAAATTACGTTGTGTGCATAAGAAATTTGCGGATGGATTCATTTGATTGAAAATAGAACTTTTGAAACTTTAACCATCAAAAACTCTCAAATGCTTTGATTTGTTTTTTAAAACGATCATATGCATATATATTGTTTTTATAACATAGTATAAACACAGACACTCATATAAACGTACGTACACTCAACTATAAAAGCGCAAGCTCTACCTATATAAGCATCTTTGAAGACCGCACACTCTATCCATATAGCATCTTTGTTAATAAACTTTGAACAATCTGTCCATATAGTATTCTCGATTAATTAATTTTGTTCTTTCACAAGATAATACTTGCCATTTGGTTCAAATCCGATTGGAGTTTGACAGATTCAGATTATCGGCGATACAATCAGATAGTTGGGATTCAGATTATCCATAGAAATGCCTGTTTGCAGTAGATAGAGACTAATTTAATCAACCATGGATGCCGTGTTAAACCCTTGTTTGGAAAGATAATGATAATTCCAAATACAAGGATTAAGGGATAATGACGACGGAAACCCCAGGCACATACACATCCATATCTTTCCATTATAAACGTCGGATTACCTAAAATGGCTAAGGGTCTGTTCGTTGGGTGGGTTCCCAACTCACCCCACTCGTTTTCCGCGCGCACGCTTTTCAAACTGCTAAACGGTGTATTTTTTGTAAAAAGTTTTTATATGAAAGTTGCTTTAAAAAATCATATTAATCCATTTTTCAAAAAAATAGTAAATACTTAATTAATTATGTGCTAATGAGTCGCTTCGTTTTTCGTGCGAAAGGAATTTCTTCCCAACTCATACAAACAAACACACCCTAAATGTATAATTCTTAGCCATCTGTTGGGATCGAAGAAATAATATAATAAAATAATTTTTCCACTTATTTGTATTAAATTTCATACTACCAATTTTGGCATCCTCCTATAAATACATATGCATCCGTTGTCTCTCTGTTGCGATACAGGAGGGGAAAAGGCAAACTGAATCCAACACCAAATTTCTTGGCTACCATGGTTGCTATGAGAGGAGCCTTGCCGGTTGTTGTTCTCCTCTTGGTCTCTTCTGTTCTTGCTCCAGGTAATCCATTCATCTTAACAATCTTCATCTGCTTCTTGATGACGATTTCATTGTTTTTATGTATTTTTTTTCATTTGAGAGGTGATCTTTTTTTGGTTCAAAAAACAATCTGTGATGTTCCTGTAAGATGGATCTTGCAAATATATAGGCTACAGAAAATGATTTTGAATCGCATATGAAAGTCAGGGCACAGGTGGTTGATTTGTAGGGATAAGTTGATTCAAGATCCTAGAAATTGTCTTTTGGAAGTAGCTGAGGATGAACCAACGAAGAGATCACTCCTGTGTTATATATTTTTGCACACAACCTGTTTTGGCTGTTTTGTCTGTCTGATGTAGATCTATTACCGAAAATAACAGAACACTATCTTTTCATGTACAAAGTCCGGGAATGTGAGATGTTTTTCTTTTTCTTGTTTTCGGTGAGATAAGTGTTCAATGAGATGCGAAAAACTTGAGACTGATGGCGCGAGAGCGTGGTGACATATTCAATTCAAAATATATAGGATATCGGCATAAATAGTTTTTCTTCTCAAATATAAGAAAGAATGTCACTAGCTAACAAATGCATGACGCACTTTTAGACTACATGGGGGCAATTGCTACATATTAGCATGCAGGTGTCACCTATCGAACAGCCTGTATCCATGATGAGTTAGTTCAATCTATTCTTAGACCACAGCTATTAGGCCTCTATGAATGACAAGCATTTATCTAGGTTTGTTTCTCTTTACATACTGTAGGTGTAATGTGTGACATCAAAGATGTATTTATTAAAAAAAAACGAGGAAAGATTCTTGTCTTTTCCTAGAACTTTCTGTCTGCTGCAGACTGCAATTTAGTTATATAATTACTTGCTAACAAAAAGATTAACAAATTAAGTTCTGATGCATTGCGTGTCTTTTCAGGTGCCATGTCAGCAAAGTTCGTGTTCACCAACAATTGCCACGAAGTGCTCTACCCCGGCGTGCTGACGCCGGCAACCGCGCAGCCGTTCCCGACCACCGGGTTCGAGCTGCAGCCGGGCGCGTCCGGCGTCTACGACGGGGCCCCAGACAACTGGTCGGGCAACATCTGGGCCCGGCGGCTCTGCTCCACCGACGCCGCTGGCCGCTTCTCGTGCGAGTCCGGCGACTGCGGCACGGGCCACGTCGAGTGCGACGGCAGGGGCAACGGCCCGCCGCGACGCTGGCCGAGTTCACGCTCCGCGGAGGCAGCGGCCAAGACACGGACTTCTACGACATCAGCAACGTGGACGGGTTCAACGTGCCCGTGCAGGTGGCGCCGTCGACCGGCGGTTGCGCGACGGTGGCGTGCGCGGCCGACATCGACGCGTCGTGCCCGGCCGAGCTGGCGGCGAAGGACGCCGGCGGCGCGGTGGTGGGGTGCAAGAGCGGGTGCCTGGCGTTCGACCGGGACGACCTGTGCTGCCGCGGGGCGTACGGGACGCCGGACAAGTGCGCGCCGAGCGAGTACTCGAGGTACTTCAAGGACAAGTGCCCGCAGGCGTACAGCTACGCCTACGACGACAAGAGCAGCACTTTCACCTGCGGCTCTGGCGCCAGCTACCAAATCACCTTCTGCCCTTGATCGATCGACCTCCTAGCAATTGATCATTTACTGATAGAATTGGATTAATCGATTAGCTGTTAATTTGGAACTCTCTACTGAATAACAGGGGTTATTATGCTTAGCCTATCTGGTTCGCTTCGGAATGATCTGAACGGCTGAACTTCACATTTTTTTTGTTGTTAATTTTACGGTTCCTTATACTAGTAAACTGTAGTGAATAATTAAATTTAAATCTAATTATTGATTTTTATAGGCGTTTAAAATACTTTATTCGAAACTTTGCTAGGTTAGCTTTTACCCATTCATATGATATATGGATTATCATATCGTTAAAAGTTTTAAATTTGAGTTGAAAGTTTTGAATTTTGATTTGAAAGTTTTTGAAATTTGGGTTGAAAGTTTTCAAATTTGATTTGCAAGTTTTTAAATTTGAGTTGAAAGTTTTGAATTTTGAGTTGAAAATTTTCAAATTTGATTGTTGGAAGATTTCAAATTTTGATTTAAAAGTTGAATTTTTTTAAGTAGTAGGTTCCGTACGAATATTCAAAACTGAATTAATTTAAACATTGTGTTAAATATAGATTTTAACATTGAAGTTAGCAATGCCTTATTGAAAATGCTAATCAATAGAAAATAAAACACGCATGCGCGACCATGGTTTACAATTTCGGTAATTTCGTCCCTCATTGGCAACCAAATATACAGGCCGAAATTTTCGGTATTTTCCCTTTTTTTTAATTTGTTCAAAGTTTATTCAAATCTAGTCAAATTTTGTTAAATTTTTAAATAAGTTTAGTGAAAAAGTACAAAAATTTCTGAAATTCTCGGAAATTTTGGTGCCGCCGAAATCCTGAAATTTTGGTCCAAAACAAAATTGAAAACACTGCACACGACGCTGCAGTGGGGGCTAGCGTGTATGCGCGTATTAAGAGTTTCGCATGGAAGAAAAGCTACTTTCCTGCTTAGTTAAAAGAAAAGACTTCAGAAAATTAAAAGGAGGTAGAGATTGGAAAAAATATCACTGTAAAACAAATTTTGTTTGCGAGCATATAAACTTTTTTATGCACCATTTGTTTGACGTCTCCTCCACAAGCATCCTTGCAAGTAATGAACCCTTTCTCTCACTGCATTCTTTCTTGTTTCAGTTTGTTTCTTGTGGGCAATTTTCCAGTCACTGTCTCCTTTTATTTTCTTTAGACTTCAATATTGTGTCTGTTGTTTTAATTAACTAGCCGGAAACAGCAATTTCCTTCGACTATGCCTTCCAGAATGATAGTGGAAGCAATCAAAGCATGCATACCTTTGATTTGTGCTATATCAGTTATATCAGTCTTAAGGATAAAACATAGTACAGATTCTGTTTTTCCGTACGGTAAAAACACGTTTTTCCATATGGAGGTCTTACCCGTCTACACTCAGGGGTCTGAAAAAATAAACATTTTCGCGTGCGAGCGGCCCAACCGCACGGAAAAATACATCTTCCCGTGCGGTCCACTTAACTCGACCGCACGGGATAATCGTTTATCTCGTGCGATCCAGTAATACCGACCACACGGGAAGATGTATTCTTGCGACATCCTAGCACATACTAGCCGTTTGGAAAGATCTCGTATGTACTTGTAGTTTTTTTGTGTTGTTGTGTTTTTGAATGGTACACTAGCAAATCTAATCGCAATTATTCACGTTCAATTACAAACATGATTGTATTTTATAATGAAAATATCACAAGTTAAACCATATAACACATCGATATATAAAATTAAATAGCATATATACATGTACACATATAAAAGTAATTACATTGCTAGTGTAACAAATATTACAAGTTTTGCCTCCTTCACAAATAGATCTTTTTAATATACTGCATGTTCTCTCTCTCACTCCTTTAGGCGTTTGAATTTGTTGTCGCAAACAAGTTCGCTATCAGGGTCATAGAACTTCCCTAGATGATTGCAGATGTCGCGACGAATGAACCGGCACAAGTCCACGCACAAGTTGAGAAGCGTTTTTTTGTCGAACCGGTTTGCGGTACACGGAATGCTCGGGAGCTATTGAAAATAGAAGAAAAATGATATGTGTTAAAATCAACTTAAACGAACTAGTTCGTATATATAAGGAGCACGATGACTTACATCTGTAAACTCAGTTCTGTATCTCTCGCAGACTCTGAGCATCTCGCACACGTAATATCCACATAGGCTAGTGCCGATGGTTGCTTGTAACACTGCGTAAGAATAGTAGACACGTCAGTATTAAAAACTAACAATCGCATCATTAAGTTAACGAATATATGATCACATACCGGCCAGCGTGCTTTTACGAGAAGCTTTGTTTTCTTTTGATTCTTTACGAACCCGCCATGTCTTTTGTAATAGTCGTGTCCTTTACAAAGATAAAATATTTGTTTGAGGTAACTTTAAAATTACATCTAAACAGTATGATATGTAGGAGGCTTATTTCAAACTTACAAATTCAGCAAGACAAGTAACTCCATAAACTTCTGCTCTTCATAGTGGGCCGGATCAAGAACTACGACCAAATGGTCCCTTAGATATACGAGGAATAGTATGTAGTGATCGTTGCAAACACGGTTTATGAATTACATAAGACATCTGGTAGATATTTTGATGTGCTATGATATTATATGAATGGAACAAAGGGAATGTTGCTTACGTTAGGTGGTATGGGACCATTAAGACTCTTTTGTCCGCGTGCGTGAGCATAGCTTGTCCCAAGTAAGTTGCCACCTCAACCCTCTTATTCTTGTGCAACCTGTTGACATATGCTTGTCTTTTCTCCGGCGTCTTATCCTTTAGTTGCGAACCATCCAGATTTAGCCTCACATTGTGGGCTGTCATGCAAACCCTCGTCGGGTTGGCGTAGCCTATTGAGGCCCCCGTTCTTTGGGCGTCTACCCATTGTGACCTAAGGAATTATGCAAGTTAAATGACTTATAATTTGTTGGCACACATTCGCTAACAACAAACAAGAGCAAAAACTTACAGACACCACACGCTGACGAGATTGATATCCATTTTTTCCATCTTAAAGAAGGCGTGTATGTCATTGAAAGTGATGATGAAGTTTTTGTTGGGTCCCTCGATGAAAGCGTTATCCAGGACCTTGACACTAATCATCTCGAGACCCTTCTCAGTTGCTTTTAGATACCAGTCATGCAGCAACCTCATTGGCCATTGGAGTTCGAGCATGACGTGGAACGGCAAGAACGGCTTGCCATATTCGTACACCTTTGGCACTTCTGTAGAATCCTAAGATTGCATTTTGTTTGCATGACCTAGTACGCTTTTCTGTGCATCCGCTTGTGGTTCAGGTGGGCTTGGCTTTGGCGGACCCTGTCCCCTGAATGACTTGATAACTATCCTCGCCTCATACTCTGCCATTTTCTTCGGTTTGTACGTGGAGACCATTTGTGGTATGAGCTTGCAGGCTTGCGAAGTACTTGGCTTTTGGATAGATACATCTTCCTGGGAAGGTGGCATAGGTTGCACGAGAGCAGATTGTGGAGTAGGAGGCGACTGATGAGCAGGAGACGGCTGCCGAGGTAGTGGAGTTGGGGAATCTGGTGCGGCAGGCTCTGCAGGTGGAGAAGGTACTCTTTTTGGGGACAAAGATCTTGGTGGGATAGGAGATCTTGGTGGGATAGGAGATCCTAGTGGGGTTGGGGAATTTGGTAGGGATGGCGGTGCTGGAGGGGCAGCCGTCTGTGGCACCGATGGAGCTGGGGTCGTCAACGTTGCCTGTCCCGTGAGGATGATGTCTCGACGATGCCAAAGGATGAACTGGTTCACCGCATCTCCGAGTAGTTCTATCCCCTCTAGTGTTGGGATGTCTAGCTCCAACGACATTTGATCGGCATTAACCCTTCCCACTTGCACCATTGTGTAGTCTTTCGGAATTGGGTTGTTATGGAACTGTCTCCCTGGTATCGCTAGTCCAGACCCAACCTCCTTCGTTTTCTCGGCTCTGCCTATCGGAACGACAAGGCTGCACGGTGTCGGACCGGTAATAAGATCGATCGGGTAGGGTGTTGTTTCTACGGACCCGACACTGCTCGGGATCTGCACCGTCTGCTCGGCTTGAGGAACTAAGTTCGGGAAGGCTTAGGGATGTTGTGCAGCTAGCCTGTAGAACTGTTGGGTGACTTGTTGGGTTACTTGTTCAGTGACTTCTTCACGCAACTTCGCTTTGTAGGCGTCCCGCTTCTTGTAACTTTTGAATTCCTTTGGAAACCCTACCATCCAACTCGTCCTTGAAGATTTTCCTCTTATCCTCCCGGAGTGTTCGGTAGTCCCCAAAGCAGCGGTGAGCTCGTCATGCTCCCTTCTGGCGACGAACTCCCCTGTCTTCTCCTTCTCGGCGATCTGTTGGAGAGATGTGGTCACATGCTCGATGTCAGGAGACTCAAAAAGCATCTCACCCTCATCCGTCACTTGCCCCGTACTTCGTGCCCATACCCAGTTTCGAGTGCGCGGATTTAGGGGCTGGATCAACAACGGTTTGCCTTGAGCTACAAACTTTTACTCCGTAGCTCACCATTGGTCTACGTGACTGTCGTATCCACTTGACCCCAATCGGTGTGGATATATGTTTTTCTTCGCCAGGTCCGACATCTTCTTCCTCCTTGCCAGAGCTTCAGGTGTCGTCATCTTGGCCACAAACTTGTCCCATTCGACTGGCGGGATATTGCCGTATTTTTCAAATGGAGACTTGTTCTTCTGAACATAATAAGTGTTCATGTCAGACTTCCACTGTCGCCACCGATGGGCCATTGTACTCAACACAAATTTGCTCCCAATAACCTCTGATCCAGGCGGATATGTAAGGTACTTCTGCAGCTCTTCCCACATTAAATTCTTGATGTGTTGGTTAACGTCCTTCCACTCATCCACGTTCAGCGGTCCATGAAGTCTTGCTACCATCCCGCATGCGCTGCTAAACTTGGCCATCACGTGTTTCGGCTCGACGGGCTTCCCATCTTCGTTCAGAGCAGCAATGTAGTAGGTCCCCTTCGGCAGCTGGTTCCTGCTCCTCTCACCACATCGTTTCTTTGCATGTCCTCCTCCACTTGCTGATGTGCCCATTGGATCTGGACCCGATGTGGTTGTGTCCGCCTCTACTTGAGCCCTGGCGATAATCTAGCCGGCCTTTCGTTTCGACCGACGTCGAGTAGCCATCTGCACGAATAAGCCATTAGACGGCTATAATCGGGAACGTTAACAAATCTAGAACGGTTAGGATTCTAGACTTACTGCTTGCTCGATAGGAATATAATCAGGGTCATCCTCGGGTCGCTCGGTGGCCATTTGCGCTAGTTCTATTTCAAATGGGTCGCTCGGTGTGCGCCAAGATTCCTCGCTCGATGCCGCTTCATTTCCGACAGCTGCTTCGTGTGTCTTTGAGCGTGGATTGTTCGTGAGCTCTGCGCTCGATGCTGCTACGAGCGTCGGGGAGGGCTGATTGACCGTTGGTTCTGTGCCCGATGTTGGTACGGGTGTCTCGGAGGGAACTTTGCTCTTCGACATTTTCTTCTATGTGAGTTCTTCACACACAAAGTCTACAAAATGCATATATATACATCAAAGTTAGTTGCCTTTGGATAGTTTCTGATGCGTGTATGATTAGATAATGTCGTGACAACTCTTTTATGTTTGAAAGATGAGAATGCCCTTTTCATCAAACCATTGTTCATTTGTCTAGGAAATAGTCTATATAGGAGAAAATTAGAGTACGGTACGTAATGCATGTCTTGACAAAGAAGTAGAAAGTTTTGGTGTTCAAATTAACTATAATAAAATGATGGAATAATCTCCCATCAACATATAAGAAACTAGTATTTAATTTCAACGACAACGCTGGTCAGCCAGATTATTAAGGATAAGCACGTGACTACTAATAAAGGGCAATTTCACTTATATATATCCACAATGTTCACTAATTTTTTAATGCAACTTAAGAAATATGCAACATACATGTATCACAAATATCTTGAAATAAGAATTAACAAGTCAGATCTCATATATCACATATCTTGCGTTAGCGTGTTGATTGGCGACCTTCGAATCACGTAATTCAACTTTAGAGTCGCCCGCGTCCAACCCTGACAACAAAACAAACGTTAGGTAATTACAACAGTTGCATTGGACATCTAAAATATAGCCCAAATTGTAAATATATTTTTAAGTTAAAGATAGTGATTCAAGTTCACTCGCTCGTTCGGTCGTCCACTCGTTCGTTCGATCGTTCGCTAATACATTCAGTCATTATTTCGCTCGGTCGTTCAGTCGTTCGCTAATACATTAGCTCGTTCGATCGGTCGTTCTTTCGCTCAGTCCTTCGTTCTTCTGCTAATACTATACGTTCGGTCGTTCGGTCATTCGCTAACATGTTCGCTCGTTTGGTCGGTCGTTTGCTAATACATTCCCTTGTTCGGTCGTTCGCTAATATGTTAGCTCATTCGGTTGGTCATTCACTAATACGTTCCCTCACACGTTTGCTACGATCGTTCGGTCGGTCGGCCGGCCGTGCTGGTAGTGTGGCGAGGGCGGCGGCGGCACTGACGGCGGTGGCAGCGACAGTGGCGGTGGCGGTGGCGGCGGCGCGGAGCTGGAAAAAAGAGAGGTGGAGGGGAGACGATGAGGGTGGCGGCGTGGGCGTCCTCACCTTGAAGTGCGAGGATGACACGGTGAGGGTGGATATGGTGAGGGTGGTGGTGACAATGACGACGCGATGGACGATGATGGCGACGACGCGGACGGCGACGACGACGACAGCGACACCTGAGAGAAGGAGAGGAGGCGGCGGCGGTCGGCGAGGAGGCGGTGACGGTCGGCAAGGAGGACAGGCCGGCGGCGAGGGGATGAAAGCGGTGTCGAGGTGACCAGCTAGGCGGCCGACGGCGATGGCGAGGAGATGAGGCGGCGGCGGTCGGCGAGGAGGCGGCAGCGGTGGAGGATTTTGGCAGCCTGGCGGCGAGCTGATAAAATTTCTCCGGGACTTAGAAATTTTCGGAGCCCACCCATACCTTATATAGGGGGCGGTCATTGCGTGCGAGTGGCTTAAGCCGACCGCACGCAAAAATATCTTTCCATGCGGGCGACTCAAGAGCCCGCACGTAAAATTCTTAGCACGTGCGGGTTACTTAAGGGCCTACACGGGATAATAGTCATTCTGTGTGGTCGGCTAAGACGCCCGCACGCAATAACTATTATCTCGTGCGGTTGTTGTAAGTGGACCGCACGCAAAAATAATTTTTCAAAAATATTTATAGTACACAATTATTTCTTTATTTCCTGATCTTTCTTTCTTTTAGTGGTGAAATAAATAAGACTACACACAAAGTACCAAAATTTTCAAAAAAATACCACATATATAATTGTGTTACAAAATATTTTCACATAAATAAACCATACGACATAAGACACATGTAACATTTTTGTACCGATAAATAAACCATTACAAAATATTTTCTTTTCCATGTGACAACAACATCTCACATATTTTCACAGAGATAAACGATTACAATATAAACTATCGTTTTACACTTTTTACAACACCGTCCGTTCGCTTCTTGCAAAAGTTGTCTTCATCAATCTTTCGCTCTATGTGTTTGATCCGGTTAGGAAGATCTATGAATAACGTTACGTCATCGTATTGGTTGTAATCTGACGCGTCTTCAATGTTATCAATGCCAACGATTTGTTGCTTTCCCGGTACAGTAATGTCCATCCGCTCATCGGATGGGTCCTTCACATAGAAAACCTATGCAACACGCTCAGCGAGAACCCACAGATCATCCTTGTGGCCTAGTTTACTGCGTTCCACAACCGTAAGGCCGTAGTAATCGATGGATATGCCTATTGTGTCTTTGACCCATTGGCATCGAAGCACCGGGATCTGGATGTTAAGGCCATAGTCAAGCTCCCAAATGTCTTGTATGATGCAGTAGTATGACTTCTTCTCGCCTGTTGCGTCCAACGCCTCCACACGAACTCCACTATTCTGAGCTGCGCTTTTCTTGTCCTTGCCTATCGTGTAAAATGTATATCCACCGATGTCGTACCCTTGCCATGAGGTCACGAGGCTAGTTGGGCCAGTTGCCAGCCTTTGCAATGTTTTTTCCTCGAGCGATTCACCGAACGACAGGTTTTGATCCTTCAACCATTCAGGAAATTTGTGCTTTTGTTCCTTTGAGATCCAGGAAGCCAGTCTTCTGGGGTTGCAGGCTCTGATCTCATTCATGTGTTTCTCAATGTACGGCTCGAGGATGGCGAGCTGTTAGAGCACATTATTATGTGCTTCCGCTACAGCAATGTAGTCGTTATCATATAACCTTTTCTTGCCTAAGGTCCCCTTCCCAGTTAACCGACCCTCATGTAGAGCGGGGGGTATCCCAATAGGTGTGGCATCCTTCATGTAATCTATACAGCAGTCGATCACTTCCTCAGTTGTGTACCCCTCTATCATTGATCCCTCCGGATGAGCTCGGTTACGGACATATCCTTTCAGAACCGACATGTACCTCTCGTACGCCCACATCTGATGTAGGTATAGGGGACCAATTTTGATAATCTGAGGGACGATGTGGACAATCAGATGCTCCATCATATTGAAGTAGGATGGAGGAAAAAACATCTCAAGCTGGCACGTTGTCTCGATTGAGAATGTTTGAAGAGGGCCTAACTCTTCAGGATAGAAAACCTTCTATGATATTCGATTGAAAAAGTAACACAATTTTGTTATCACTACCTTAGTGTGAACTGGCTTGACCGCTCTAATAGCAATAGGTAGGAAGTCAGTTAATATTTTGTGATAGTCATGAGCATTGTACCCAGAGATGGTCAAATCTTTCATGGATACAAGTTTTCTGATGTTCGATGAAAAACCAGTCGGAACTTTCAAACTATGCAAGCATCTATAGAAAGCCTTTTTCTCTTCTGGTGTCAGTGAGTAGCATGTCGGAGGAATATCGACCTTCCCATTTGCCAGCTCTTTTGGGTGAAGGTCATGCCTTATGTCCATATTTACCAGGTCGGTACATGACTTTAGCCCATCTTTCGTCTTACTCGGGATGTCTAGTAAAGTGCCAATGGTGCTGTTGAACACATTCTTCTCAAGATGCATTACGTCAATGCCATGACGAATCTCCAGGTCTTTCCAGTATTCCAGATACCTGAAAAATATTGAGTGCTTCTTGAAAGGCAACGTATTTTCCTGATCCGTTGCATTTGTATTATCTTGATCCGTTGCTTTCTTACTCTTGCCTGCCTTCTTCTTTCCCTTCCCGAACACGATCTTAATCTTCTTTGTCATGTTGAAGACTTGTGTACCAGTTCGTGTTTCAGGAGGGAGATCTTTCTTTACTGTATTGTCAAATAATCTGGCCATCGCATGCCACTTGTGCCTTTGTTGTAAGAACCGACGATGATGCATGTACACTACCTTGCTTGAGGAGGTGAGGTACTTGTACGATGTATTGTCGATACATATAAGACATCCAAACTTCCCTTTAAGCTAACCTGAGAGCGAAAAGTTTGCTGGCAGGTCGTTGATGGTAACGAATATGATGGCACGCAGAGTATAATATTCCCTGCAGTACTCATCCCACACTTGTAACCCTTCTGTCCACATTTCTTTCATGTCCTCCATCAATGGTTCAAGAAACACATCTATGTCAATCCCAGGCTATTTTCGCCCTTGTATAAGGATAGTCAACAAAATGTACTTTCGCTTCTGGCAAATCCATGTAGGCAAGTTATACATGGTGAGCAGCACTGGCCAAGTGCTGTGTGAGCCGCTTAAGTCACCAAACTGGTTCATTCCGTCCGTGCTCAAGGCAAACCTTACATTTCTCGGGTCCTTTGCAAATTTTGGGTGTAGTGCATCAAAGTTTTTCCACTGTCGAGCATTGGCGGGGTGTCGAATCATACCATCTGTTTTCCGACACTCTTGATGCCATTTCATCAACTTGGCATCGGTACGGTTTGAAAACTGTCGCTTCAGGCGATCTTTCATTGGCTAGCCGGAATCTTTCTCTTTGCTGGCACCGATGAATCTTGGTCGACCACTTCTCCGTCTGAGGCTCCGTTGCCCATCGTGTATCGACTCGTCCCACATGTTGGGCAACATTCTAAATCCACGTATTCCTTGCGGTACAGTATACAATGATTTACACATGCGTGAATCTTTTGAACACCTAGAGATAATGGACATATCAGTTTCTTGGCTTGATATATGTTGGTTGGCAACAAGTTTGGCTTCGAAAGCATAACTCTCAACAGATTCAACAAATCATTGAAGCTAGTGTCCGACCATTCATGTCTGGCCTTCAATCTGAGTAGTTCAAGTACAGAGCGCAATACTGTATAGTCCCTGTCACATCCTTTCGATTCGTCGTAAAGAAGGTCCTTCATTGCTTTTTCCAACGCTTCCCAATTGTCCAACCCTTGTTTTGTCAAAGTTAGGACCTCTGGTTCAACATGCCGCAACATATCCTCCAGATCAAAATCAATATCTGCATCATCTATACCAAAGCCACCAAATTCCGAGATCGTTCCCTGGGACATGTCTTCGATTATAAAATTTTCTCCCACATCAAAGCAAAAAACATCAGCCTCTTCATTACTAATGGCGACTTCCCCGTGACAAGTCCATATCTTGTAATCATCCTTAAATCCACGCTCTACAATGTACCCCAAAATTTTCTTCGGGTCTTGCAACATCTTTTCGTTCTTGCAATCAAAGCATGGACAAAAAATGTCCCTCCTGTTCTCCCTCAAAGCATGTGCCTTTGCCTGATCAACAAATTTGGATGCTTTCTGCAAGAATGCCGGATAAGTTCTTCTTGTGTCGTATATCCATGCCCGATCCATCTCCTAAAAAACATCTCTGATGAGTCTAATTGAACTTTATTAAATCATATAAAAAACGATACAACTTAAACGGACATTATATTACTCTTCGTGCACTAGTGAGTCCAATAACATTAATTTAGAAAATGAAAAATTAACTATAATTACTAGATTTGCAAAACTAATATATTCGTCGCATTCCACCATACAAATTTGAAATAAATGAAGGAAACTAAACAAAGTGTAAATTAAAGTACTATGCACTACTAAATACTAATCAAATTTATACATGCAAACAATATATTTAATCAATAAAAAAATAGTCCATTTCCTAAAATGAAAAAATTCTTTGCTTTTATCCGATGAAATTTGAAATAAATTGAGGCATATCTAACCAAGAATCCATTAAAAAGGTATGGACAACTAAATACTTTGATTAAGTAAATATGGTGGATATAGAAGAAAATTATCTTCTCTAGAAGGTGTCAGAGTCCTATTCGAGGAAGACAAGGTCTCCTTAACCCGTATCCTGTTCTAAGTTCTCTGAGTTCTAATTGAAGAAAAAAGTGACCATCGCTATAAAAACAAGACCCCTTCAAGGAGAAGGAGCATCGAGTTACAAGCCAAGCCAATGTCACATCAAGATACATTCCAGATGAAGCCAAAGCCCCAGTCATCGAATAGATCTCGTCAGGCCGTTCTCGATAGGTTATAGTCGGTGGATTAGATTAGTCATTTTATTCCATCATTGTAGCTCATGTGGTATTTCCATCCATATATACATCTTGAGGGTCCGAACCAGTATAAACCCTTGTTCTTTGTCTCCTTGATACGATCTCGTATATATTTTGGTTCCAATGTTTCCTATATTCTACAAATAATGTAGGCGGGTATAGCCTGTTGATAATGACGTGTCAGGTAGTGGGCTTGGTGCTAAAGGATTTCGACGAGATGAATTCAAGATCCAAATTTTCCGACGAGGGCTTCTATGACCATCCTGGCCTAGGAGATCCAACCCAGCTGATGTTCACTTTGGTCCAAGTCGGAACCATCATCTTCCTAGTGTTCGCTGCCGTCCCAATTACGCCTTTCCCGACTTCCGCCGAGAACGAGGCCACAATGACGGGACATTTAAACATGCCTCCTACAATGGCCACCTCTCCAGTTTACACAGAGAACAAGGTGCCGACAACATAATCTATCGAAAGGATTCCTAGAACGGGCTGAGCTCTCGACTTCCGCCGAGAATCAAGCGACGACAAGGAAGCTTGCCAACAAGGATTTCAACAATTGGTGTCCAATCCACAAGACTTTCGCTCATCCTTTGGATAAGTGCCGAATCATACTACAAGTGAAAGTTGAACTTGATGCTTGCAAGCATCACGGAATTCAGCACAAATCCTCATACAAGGCATGGTGCCCTATTCATAAGTCCAAGAGCCACTCTTTGATGGGATGCAAGATCTTCCCCAAGATTACCAAATCTATGACCCCTTCAACTTACACAGGTTCCCCATCTTCATGTTGACCATTGACTCTCGTCAAAGGCAATCCAACGACGCATTTGTGAATGAAAAAATCCCGGCAGACTTACATCGGACGGTCAGGTAAATTGGTTTAGACCCCCACGAGCCATCTGTTCTTCACGGCTTGGACGACCCCGAATCATCTAGGTCAAACTCTGTCCGTGACGTGAACGTGATCAAGGGAGCAATTGGTGACCTAGGCACGGACGGCCGTACTCAGGACAATATTGAAGATGGAGAAGTCTGTTCTCGGAATAAAACACCTTAGCCAGTCGAGCCCGTTCGCACACCTACCGAGCACTTGACCAACCTCAACAATCTGCTACGACAAGCTCTTTTTGACCCAGTAAGCAATCCTGATGTGGATGCTTGGTTAGAGCGTATCAAATCCACCATCGGTAACCTCAACTCTGTCTTCCAGGCTACTGCAGGTCAACCTATTCGCAAGGAACCCCCTTAGAATGACAAGGTTCCCGAGAAGGCGGATGCCTCAAATGGCCCGAACGCCAAGAACGGTGAACCCTGTCTCCCCGAGAACGCCCTGCAAAAACGACCAACTCGAAGAGTGCCTCCCTGTCAAGATGTTCGTGATCTCCGCAACTAGTTTAACGATCGAAGGCATGAATGTTGAGACCAACACGGCATCGAACACTGACAACCCCATGACCAACGTCGCAGGGACCACTGTCGGGATGACAACCACAATCATGATGACCGCAACAATGATCGAGATCGTCATGATCAACCAAGCTGTCAGCACGAGAACAATGAAGGTTGGCAAAGTCACCACGATGATCAAGAAGACAAGATTCACAATCCCCAGCTTCGAGGTAGGCCTAAAGTCGCGATCGTCGTTCCGGAGGCCGTACTCTTGACTACGGTGATCCCTCATCTTCATCGTCATCATCATCCTGGGGCAGGTCGTGTGGGTCACGAGGCCGACAACCACCCCTTCTACCTGGAGGTGGATGCCGAGCCTTTAGATCTTCCCTTCTAGAAGTTAATGGCCTTCCAAATTCTGTCCTGTTGCGGTAGAAAAATACGATGGTAGCACTGATCCAGAGGAATTCCTACATGTCTACTCATCTGTCCTATACACAGCCAGTGCAGACGACAACAGGTTGGCAAACTATCTGCCAGTAGCATTGAAGGGTTCTGCTTGGTCATGGCCGGTCCACCTCCCTCCCTCCTCGATCTCTTCCTAGGCAGATCTATGAAAGCAGTTCGTCACAAATTTTCAAGGTACCTACAAGAGACACACGGTCGAAGATGTTTTGCATGCCTTTCGACAGAAACCCAGCGAACCTCTTAGAGATTTTATTCGATGATTCAACGAATGCCGAAATACAATCCCCGAAATCACTGATGCCTCCGTAATACAGGCATTCAAGTCAAGCGTCTAAGATCGCTACACTATTCAAGATCTAGTGACAAGATAGATAACCTCTGCCATGAAGCTATTCGAGATCATCGATAGGTGCGGTCATGTAGACGAAGCAGTCAGAAGAAACGACAGGAATGGGAAAGCAGTCAAGGAGAAACAACCGGCAAAGAAAGAGACCTCAGAATCAAATAAGAAGCCTGGGCAAGATCGCAAGAAAGGTGGGAAGCGGAACAAGGTAATAGTGCTCCTCAACGACTTCCCTCTCAAGACGACGACCCAGTATGACAATGGTGCCCATTACACCAAACAAGCGCTCACACGTTCGAGGAGTGCCTTGTGTTCCAGCGAGCTATGGCTAGTAAAATGGCCCTCCACAAGGGAAAACAACAAGCCTTCCGTCCGACGACAAGCCAGACTTACTCGACGCCGACGAACACATGGCACGTATCTTCAATGGATCCACCTCCTATTCTTCTAAGCGGGAATACAAGAAGATGGAACGAGAAGTATACTCTGCATCCCAAGGATCGACGTCTAAGATGAAGTGGTCAGATCAAAAGATCAACCTTCTTTGACGACAACCCCCGGGCGATATCCAATAGTAGTCAAGCCTACTTCAGAACATCAAAGTCGCGCAAGTTCTCATCGACAGTGGCAGTTCAATTAACCTCCTTTTTGCTAGCACACCTGATGCAATGGGAATACCTCAAAGCGAGCTTGTCCCCTTGGAGCAGCCCCCATGGCATTACCCCAGAGTTATCATCTAGGCTATTGGGGAAGATTACATTGCCGTGACCTTCGGCAAAGCTGACAACTTCCAGACTAAGCAAATCACCTTTGACGTAGCTAAGTTCAACAGGAGTGTGCATCTTTATGTTGGGTGTTCTTCTGTCGTGGACCTTTTGCTGGCGATGAGGCTGCAAAGAAGAGTTGAGCCATGCATGTGTTAAGGATATAGTTTAGCTAGCCTACCTTCTGATGAGCCAGGAGCTCGGATGTCTAAGATGCAATGCGTACGAATCGCTACGCTATGTTTCACTGATGTAGGTAGGGCTGGGCGAGAAAGGGTCCCCTCTTGCCTATTAGTAAGTGGGCCTTCGATTCCACCGGGGTCTTACGGTCTCATAGAGGGGGGAGAACTACCTAACTCGACAAAAGACGAGCAACAGCTCGTGACTGCTGCCTCTGTTCCCTCTCGAGTCCTCTGTCCCACACATCTATCAAGAAGCAAGTGTAGTTCACCGGTTCCACCGAATGCTCCAACCTACAATGCTATCCTCGGAAGAACAACACTTGTCAAGTTCATGGTGGCTTCTCATTATGCCTATCAGCTGATCAAGATTCCAAGACTGAAGGGAACAATCACAGTTCTAGGGAACATGAAGATGGCCGTGCAATGTGACAAGAGGAGTTTTGATATGATTGAACAAACTCCCACCACTTTCGCCGCAACTGAGCCTCCTCGTAAACTGACCAAGCCCAACAACACGAAGATAGAGCAGTAAAGTTTTATCCCGTTGTCAAGCAACACCCCCGACAAGACGGTCAAGATCGGGGCCAAGCTAGATGTCAAATAGAAACTCGAGCTCATCACCTTCCTTTGCGAAAATGCAGACATATTTGCCTAGCAACCGTTCGTCGTGCCCAGAGTACTCAGGGAGGTGATTGAGCACAAACTAATGGTTCGACCCGTCTCAAAACCTGTCAAATAGAAGCTATGTCATTTTGCACTAGAAGAGCTCAATAAACTTCTCAAAGCCGACTTCATCAGAGAAATACTCCATCTAGAGTGGCTCGCGAATTCAGTCATGGTATGTAAGGCCAACAACAAGTGGAGGACATGGTCAAGACAAAAACTCGAGAACGCCTGATCGACAACTTACGAGAAATGTTCAACAACCTTCGGAAACATCGGCTCAAACTAAATCTGAAGAAGTGTATCTTCGGCGTACCATCAAGCAAATTGCTTGGATTCCTAGTCTCTGAACGAGGAGCTGAAGCAAATCCTAAAAAGATCAAGACTATTGAGAACATGAAGTTACCAACAAGGCTCAAAGAAGTACAGAAGCTCACCGGATATATGATAGCGCTTCGTCGATTTGTGGCCAAGTTGGGAGAATGAGGCCTACCCTTCTTCAATCTGTTGAAGAAACATGACAAGTTCGAGTGGACAATAGTGGCCAAAGAGGCATTCCTTACACTCAAGCGATACCTCACCAATCCACTTGTCCTTGTCGCCCCACAGCTACTGCAGGAGTTGTACCTCTACATCGTCGCAACGTCGTACTCCATTAGCACTGTCACCATTGTCGAACGCAAGAAGATCTAGCACCCAGTCTATTACGTCAGTGAGGTTCTTCACGACGCCAAGACCAGATATCCTCAAATCCAAAAGCTGCTCTATGCTATGGTTATGACATCCCAAAAGCTACGCACTACTTCCGGGCTCACAAGGTCACGATTGTCTCATCATATCCCCTTGGAGAGGTTGTCCACAGCAAAGAGGTCACAGGACGCGTTGCTATGTGTCGTCGAGCTTAGCCTATTTGATGTCCACTTCATGCCACAAACAACCATCAAGTCTCAATTACTCACCGACTTCTTTGCCGACTGGATTATTCCCAAGGATGTGTTAACGCCAAAATTTGGTATGGTTTTTTAGTGGATTCGGTTAAGGAAAAAAAGTCGATTGGTCGATGGAAGTTTGTCCAAATCAAGCTGAATTTAAAGAGAAATCGTGAAGACCACGGCAAGGCAATTTCATATTTTTAGTATATCTCTTACATAGGTAGGATTACTTATTTTCTGTTTCATTTTAGGAATCTTATCTCATGTCCAATTAGGACATGTATCAACCCAAGGATATAAATATGTACACCCGGGGTCTTTGTAAGACATCTCCACAGATTAATACAATTATTTTTGACGCATCGCAACCTTTTATTCCGGCAAGTTTTTAGTTTTGAGTTGGGCTGCATTGTTTTCGATCTCTGACGAGGAAGTAAGTTCTGTCAACTTCGCTTGTATCGGCGTGGCTAAAATTTTCTCGGTTAGATTCAGTATTCTATTGAAGTTGATGCAAGTATTGCCTATCAGATATATTGGTTCTATCTCTAAATGCATCGCTGTTTAGAGTCGTATCGGCTTAGTTAGGACTTTCTCGGTTAGGTTTGATATTCTGAATGAGTTGGTATTCTAATTGTACTGCTGTTTTAGATAGATTTGTTATATCCATCACATTTGTGTAGATTTATCGGCTAAAATATGTTTTTCTTAATATCTTCAATTTTATACTACCTCAGTTAGGTCTGATCTATTAGATTGCTGCTAATAAGTTTAATTCTAATACCCGATATTTTTTTATGCAACGTTCATCGGAGTTCTAGCCGATGAGTTATCATTATTTTGGGATTCAGTTATCAAATGTATTGGTTAGTTAGTCGATATATATTTTAATATATTTACATCGGATCTCCAACCGATGTATGCTTTAACCATCGGATATACATCTATTACAGTATATCAGTTTTGACCGATTGATTCATATTATATTATCTTGTTGCAATTTCGGAGTTACATCAGCTTACAATAAAAAATTGTATAGTTTCTATTTTAATCTCTCTTTGTCAACTTCAACTTTATATTGTCTCGGTTTAGTCCGATCTATCAAGATTGTGTCAACTTCAACTTTATACTGTCTTGGTTCAGTCTGATCTAGCAAGATTGTGTTTGATAAAAAATGGATTATTGATGATTATGCATAGTTTAGTTCTAGCCAATGATAGGATAAATCTCATTGTTCATCTGATTATTTGTATCTACATTAAGTCTATTGCCGATTGATCAAAACGCTATCGACATCGGCTAGCACTACTTCATCACATCGGCTCAATTGGTCGATTGGCTCCTTGATCTTATACGTAAATCTATCTATCTTGTTAGTTACAGGATCAAACTAACTAACACGCCTTAAACCCGATTGATTGGACCTGTACTAGAGCTAAGCAAATCTCCCAGGCCTTCGTGTGATGACGAATTTCGCGTCAACAAGACGATAGTGTCAAAACTACGGACAACAAGCGATGGATAATGGCCTTTGATGGAGCATTCAACAGCCAAGGAGCAGGTGCCGGATTCATCCTAACATGACCAACAAGAGATCAGTTTCAACATGCAATCCAACTTGATTTTCGGGCAACAAATAATACCGCAGAGTATGAAGGACTTCTTGTCGGGTTAAGAATAGTTGCATCACTTGGGGTCAAACGATTAATTGTGATAGGGGACATAGAATTAGTCACTAACCAAGTGCACAACAACTACAAATGTGTCAATGTCAACGATAAGGCATACCTCCTATACATGGGTTCGCGGTATACGGAAATACCATATACCTAATAGTATACGAGAAAGTATCATTTGATTAAGAAAATGCGCCGATAAAGAAGGAAATTGTCTTTCTGGAATAGAAGCTATTTCGAATAAGGAAGGAGAAGCGAAGTTCTACTCGGACACTACAAGGACTACTCGGATTATATCCATACTTGTTTCCCTAGTTCTACTTTAACAAAGGGACATCCGAGGGTATAAATACAAAACCTCCTAGGAGGAGAGGGGACAGGCCAAGTCAGAATACAAGCCTAGACAGATTCAATCTAGAGCCACAGAGGCCGACATG
The DNA here is from genome assembly GCA_008326285.1 of Oryza officinalis. Lineage (NCBI taxonomy): Eukaryota > Viridiplantae > Streptophyta > Magnoliopsida > Poales > Poaceae > Oryza > Oryza officinalis. The sequence continues at coordinate 28,260,300 of BDMV01000007.1, read as the reverse complement.
AGGGATTTAGTGCTACCTACAATCACGCCAAGTTCATATTCGAGGAAGAAGACTACACTAGCCATCGACTACATGTGAGAGCTTCATGCCACCAAGCTGATGTTGACTAGATTAGATCATCCCAAATATTGTACTCGTGTGATACTGATATATAAAGCAAACACCGGTTTTGGCCAACAGGAGTAGGGCTATTACCTGTCAGATAAGGGGCCCGAACTAGTATAAAAATCCGTGTTTCCTGTTTCTTTTATGTCAATCTTGCGTATACCCTGGTTCCAACAATCCCCATACTCTACAAATACCGTCTGTGGGTATAGTCTGTCGACAAAATGCTCCAAACCCAAGTTGTCCAAGTACCTAGCATAAGTTAGAAAGTTGGAGCGAAGGTTTGATGGATTCGAGGTGCGCAATGCCAACCGCAAAGACAACACTGACGTCGACAACCTTGCCCGACGCACATCCAGCCGGGAACCGGTAGAACCGGGCACGTTTCTAGAAGTGCTGACGAAGCCATCCATCAAGAGTATGCTAGATGAGATCACTGATAGGAAGACTGACGATAGCTCGGGGGCTACAGTTCAAATCGACAACATCTTGGCAGACATCAAGACTATACAAGATTGGTGTACACCACTCACAGACTTTGTCAAAGCTAATAAGTTGCCGAAGGATGATACAAAAGCAGAGAAGCTCTTGTGTCAGGCAAAAGCCTATTGTATGATCGGGAATGATCTATACAAGAAGGCCACAAATGGAGTTTTGCTGAAGTGTATCTCTTTTGATGATGGAAGGGAACTACTGCTCAACATCCACGAAGGAATCTACGGATCACATGTCGGAGGACGAACTCTGATTGGTAAAGCCTTTCAACAAAGCTTCTATTAGCCTAGAGTCCTCCAAGATACTTGTGACATGATACAACTGTGTAAAGTATGTCAATTCCATAGCAAAGACACCAAGCAACCAGCACAAGCCCTCCAGACCATCCCCTTGTCCTGGCCGTTGTCATACTGGGGTCTTGATATCCTCGGACCTTTCCCACGAGGATAAGGTGACTACAAATTCTTGTTCATGACTATCGACAAATTCACTAAGTGGATCAAAGCAAAGCCAACAAGAGAAATCAAGGCCGAACACGACATCAAGTTCATCAAAGAGATATTCTACCGATATGGATTCCCACACCGAATACTGACGGATAATGATTCCCAATTCACAAGTGGTGCCTTCCAGGTCTACTACTTAGAATTTAGTGTCATGATATGCTTCACATCAGTTTCTCACCCGCAGAGCAACTGGCAAGTCGAGCGGGCCGACGGAATCGTGCTACAAGGGATCAAAATACTTGTTTATGACAGGCTCATGGCCTATGACTCATGATAGGTTAAAGAATTCCTGTCTGTCCAATGGGCCATCCGTACCACTCCAACTACACCTACCAAAGAGACTCCCTTCTTCCTCATGTACAGATCCGAAGCTATGCTCCCAAGAGGGCTATGCTACCGGTCTACAAGTGTCCAGGAGTACTTGGATGAGGACCAGGACAACCGGCGAGCAGATGGCGTCAACCTGTTAGAAGAACACTAGGAACGAGTTGCAGTTCGAGCAGCTAGATGACAACAAGCCTTATGTCGATATCACTAGAAGCGGGTCCGAGCCCGTACACTTGACATCGGCGATTATGTCCTCAGACGAGTCCAAAACCAGGTAGGACGCAATAAGCTCTCACCCAAATGGGAAGGACCGTACATGGTGGATCAAGTCTTACGACCAGGTACATACAAGATCATTGACGATGAAGGCCGTGAGTTATCAAATTCCTGGAACATCGATCAATTACGTAAATTTTATGTCTGAGATACATATACAGTCTGTAAGTTAGTTTATATAAGTTAATATGGATGAGTCTTTCTATACAAACACACAATGTTTTTCCATTGATCCTCTATTCTCATATCAGTACTAGTCAAAGTTGTTTCTTATCATCCTATTACATTAAGCCTGACTAATCATCGGGTCTCAGCACCTTAGCTGGGGATGCTTGGCACTACTGAATTAGTTGGGTGCTAAGGGTCAAACATCCATATCACATTGGTCATGTCAGAGTACCCCATGTAACGTATTAACTAGCCATGTAATCAAAAATTGATTTTCCTAAATTCACGGCTCGGGACTAGGAATTCGCTACTTCAGCATAGTCTGTTATTAGATTCAAGCTGCTTTTGTGGAAAAACCATTCAAAAAGCCAGCTGGGGGCTAGGATGGTTATCCAACTCCGTTACACTGAAAACAACCCTTGCAAGAGAACTCATTCATTAATGCACATAGATCAATTTTTCTATCAACACCTAACATATGACAAACTAGATTTCACAAAAGGTCTACTAATGTCTTGGATAAGTGCCTAGCAGGACATCGTAACTATTACATTTATCAAGATGGCCACTGCCACTACATCGAAGTGAATATGTCTTTGGCAAGTGGGGCCAGGGATTGTGCAAGTTGGTCAATCTCCGTGCATGACCACCGAGAACGAGCAAAGTCCTATTTGAGAAAGTTCAAATTCATTTGTGGCCACGACTCACAGATACACGTGAGAACATGACCACCTGCATACCGACTGGCTCATCGACATTCCTGCTTGAGGCTGTTGTCAATCTGTCGAGCGGTATCAGTGAGTTCATCGCATGTACTCCATAGCCAGCCCAGTTAGCTAGAGATCAACTTCTCAGGAGGCAGACGGACCACATGCAGCTCCTGGCACAACCGCTCAAGTGAAGCGCAGCTCCCCTCAAGATAGGATGGATCCAAATTTCTCTCTCCTTGAGGACCTCTACATCCTGCTCTTTCTTAGCGTTGTCAAAGGCCCGCTCCAGCTCTTCCTTCTCGAACATCGTCCTCTAGTACTCGACCTAACGTCTTGCTTTCTCAAAAGAACCTTAAAGGCCTAGAAAGGATGTTCACATCATTAGCACCTCTGTTTCTAGAAACAAGAGCTACAGACTATAGTGACAACCTTCCTTACTCTGGTATCGTTCTTGAAGGAGTGCATGTTGAGCTTCACGAGAAGACAACACGTCATCAGAAGTGATAGCGATCAGTGCACAAGCACCATCAGTTGGAGTCATCGAGGCGTGAGGAGATTACAGAACCGCTACTAAGTTATTGGAACGTCTGCCTTGCTGGACGACCATGATGCCATCTTTGGAATATCTATAGAGCAAGAAGTTGCCCGGGAATTTAAAGACAAACGGATAGAAAATGTTCTAAAGAGCATAAGACCAGAAATTGTTTCTTAAATTACACAAGGTGAAAAAATAAATTACTCATCAAAATAGGGGAGCATAGACTCCCTGACTTCCTCTAGCTCGGATATCACGTCGTCGCAACGCTCATCAGCTCCTCCGTTAGTCATCATCTCCTCAATGTTGATCTCGGGGTGTGTGAGCTTGAGGCAAGCAAAAACGTGACAAGAGCTGGTCTTGAGCCTGGTCTGCATCGACTCAGCGACTTGGTCCGCCTGAGAGCTCGCCGCGGTCTCTAGCTCAATTATCAGCATCCCCATGGATGATAAAACTGCCGTCTCATTAGGGAACTTGGAGGGAGGAGCATGCTTCCCTAGGCTCTTGGCGACCACGTCGAGACGGCTGTAGTTCTTGTGTAGACCTTGTTGGAGGGAAGCCAAGTTGTCCTTCGTGTCCGATAACGCCTGCTCAAGCCCCTTGCGACGGTTCTTGTTGCCAATGATCACCTCCCGTAGCTTCTCGTTGTTCTCTCCTCCTTCAGCTGGACCTCGAGAGTGGCGATACGATTGTTAGATTATGTCGTGGCTTTCATAAGGCGGTCGACCTCTACAACAATGCCCTAGGAACACACCTCGAGCGAACGACAAGCTTGCAGCAACTTATCAGTCACCGGAGACGATCCCTAGGCGACAAGGGGGCCTACTGCTGGTGGTGGTGGCGGAAGAGTGGCGGAGGCGACTGCGGGAGGCGATTTTGAGCTCACCTCCTTGTGAGCTCCAGAGCTATGCCATGAGGCAGTTGGGGATGGGCTGCAACTAAGGAAAACTAGAAGAATTGTAAGACAAGAAAGCAATCAAGAAAGGGACAAAGATGGAGAAATGGAAGGGAACCAACCTGATTTTGCTTTGCTTCAGCAGTTTGCCCCTCCTGTAGGAGGTGGGCTTCTTGCTGGAGGTGGTTTGCAAGCAAGGATAAATGAGATTGATGAAAGCACCACGGTTGTCAAAAAAACTCAGAGCGAATTCTCACCTCAGTACCATTGACCTTTGTTAGTGTCCCTGCCCCCTTGGTCTTCGTGAGCGTGGGCCAGCGTTTCCTTTTGGAGCCATTGCCCCAGGGCACGGAGGCAACCGTTCCCTAGTCGACAACGGCCTGCTCCTTTAGTGAAGCCGACTCCTGGTGGTCGATCAGAGGACCGACAACATCCGTTAAAGGGCATACTTGCAAAAGTTAGAATTACTATTCCCACCGACAAAGATATAACTGACGAGGAAAGTGGTCTGAATGCTTACATTCACGATGGCATCTCGCTCAATCTGTGGAAGGTCATAGATCGGCGTAGGGATGTTGGTTGCGGCGTACGGTGGGTCGCTCACTACCTGGGCCACGCGTTCTTGTACGATCACCTCAGTGAGAACTGTGACAAGAAGAACTATACAAGATTAATATTGGGGAACAATTTAGATTTTCAAGCTATTGTTAGAGGTCTTCGGATTATATACCCCGATGTACTCTTGGCCCCTGTGTACTCGTACGTGGGATGAGCACGGGCCTGGAGAGTCTGGATTCGACGACGAACAAAATCTTGAATGACTTCGTATCCAGTCAAGCCACGTACTCGGAGATCATGGATTTTGCTCGACAAAACTTTCTACAGCTGTGGTCTGAAATGGTTTTGAGCTCCAAGATTTGGAGTGTGTGGGTTTCTCTTTAGGGACGACAAGACAAGGAGCAGTGTCGTTGACATGGAGATAAAACCATTTCTTTCTCCACACCCTTCTCGAGGACGGGCAGTTAAAGGGGATATATTCTCCCTTCATCTCATCCCAGAGGCGGAGACCGCAACACCCAGAAACTCTAGAAGATTCAATCCATCTAAACTCGTAAAAGTACCTAAATAAGTCTAGAAAAGGTTGTACCCCAAGGTACACCTTGCAAAGAGAGTGAAGATGCTGAGGAAGGCAATGGAGTTGGGGTTCAGATATAGAACATGAAGATTGTAGAAATCGAGAAGAAGCGAAGGAATTTGGAAGGAAGGGGCAAAAAAAACTACATTGGACAAAAGAAGTAAGAGTGATGATTTGCCCTATGTTGGTGAGGGGATCTGTACCTCCTTCCGATCGACCTAGCACCCTCATGCTTGGTAGGGCTCCCTCTTGTTGCAACTTCTCCAGAGCATCATCGGAGATGACAGATTCTGGGAGATCCATGGGAATCACTAGTGGTGGATTGCCAAAGTTGGTGATTTAGGTGTCTTTTGCTGGAGTGGAAGAGTAGGTGCGCAAGGAGAAAGTGAAAGGATTGTTTGTGCAAACAGAACTCAAATGGATCTCATAAATGGGATTTATAAGTCATGTCTGACAGTTCGAATTTTGAGGAAGAAAGAGAAATCATCAGTGGAATTTTCACGGGTTTGTTTATGGCAGGTTTAGTTTTTGACTTCAATCCAAATTCAAGTTCAGGTCGTGTTCTCGGTCAAGGAGAAGGGGAGAACCTAGTCGCGTGCTCCGTACAAACTAGACTGTCTGAGAATGAGCAGGTGAGCTAGGCAAGGGTTGTCTTTAGGTTGCTTGATCGAGAACATTGTTTTATTCATTTGCATTGAAGTCGGGGGCTATTGTCAGTATCAATGATAAGGCATACCTCCTATACTTGAGTTCGTGCTATATGGAAGTACCATATACCTAATGATATACGGGAAGGTATCCTTTGATTAAGGAAACACAACAAATATAGAAGGAAATTATTTTCTCGAAATAGAAGGTGTCAGAGTCCTATTCTGGGAAGACAAGGTCTCCTTAGCCCATATCCTGTTCTAAATTCTTCAAGTTCTACTTGGAGAAGAAGGTGATCGGCGCTATAAAGACAAGGTCCCCTTGTGGAGGGAGGGACATCGAGTTACAAGCCATAGCCAACGGCACATTGTGATACAATCCGGAGGAAGCCAAACCCCTAATCACCAAATAGATCTTGTCGGGTCATTCTCGACAGGTTCTAGTTAGTGGATTAGATTAGTCATCTTACTCCTCCTTTGTAGCTCGTGTGGTATTTTCATTCATATATACATATAAACTAGAGTATGGTTGTACTCATCTTGAGGGCCTGAACCTGTATAAACCTTTGTTCCTTGTCTTCTTGATACGATCTCGTGTATGTCTTGGTTCCAACGTTCTCTATACTCTACAAATACCGTAAGCGGGTATAACCCATCGATACATATGTTTTATTTTCTACAAACCATCGAAACCCATAAACACTTAACTCTATGTTTTGAAACTCTGTAGGAATATCTAGAGTATGTAATGTCCTATATATTTTCGTTTTTTCTATTTCCACATTTCAGAAATCCTACGATTGGAGCCCTTATCCCTTGGATAGCCTGGGATTTTGGTAGACCAGAAATTTGGGCCTCGGGAAACAACACATAAATTGTATATCACCTGCAAACGAAAAAAAAAACAAGTACAACTTTTATAAAAACAATTATTGTTATGAAATATTCTCATGTTTTATCTGAAAAATATTGTAAATTTGTTTTTTTATTAACCACATGAGTGCCAACTCCTAACAAAAAAGGTAACAAATGTAACAACATCTTAATTCACTAGTACATAAAGTCTCATAGGTGCCGGTTCCAAAGGCCACATAGGTGCCGGTTTTGGGACCGGCACCAATTGGTCGGCACCAATGACTTAGGTCATTGGTGCCGGTTCTCGAACCGGCACCTATGTGACATTATAGGTGACGGTTCTAAATTAGAACCGGCACCTATGTGATACTATAGGTGCCGGTTCTAATTTAGAACCGGTATCTATTTGGGTGGACCCATTTTTAATTTTTGTAGGTACTAAAAAGACCCCCAAAAATATAATTTGTATTTTATTTAGTATCTATACCATCACAATTCACTGCCCATAAATCCTATGATTTTTTCAACCCATATTTATATATATGCCTCAAACAAGATTCAAACTCGAAACCTCTCTTTCCATCCAAAGCATTCTTACCATCTCACCTACAAACACTTATTGTCTTGCAAACAAATGCTATTCTTTTGATACTATTGATATCCGAACTTATAATCCATATTTAAGACCATAGATGAGCCCAAATGTAATTTTTGTCAACTACAAAATTGTAGATCTCATCCAGATCTACAACTTTTATATATGTTTTGTCTTCATCCGAGATCGTTTAGAAATTTTAAATATTCACTTATGCAAATAGATCTGAGACATTATAACACATTTTCGGACATCCAAATGACCTTAAATCAAAAAGTCATCGACTACAAAATTGTAGATCTTGTCGAGCTCTACAAATTTGATATAAAGTTTATATTCATCCGACTTTATATGAAAAAGTTATATGAAAAACCGGTTGGCCGTAACATAGGTGCTGGTTCATAATAAGAACCAGCACCTATGTGATAGGTGCCGGTTTATAAGAAGGGCTGGCATCTTTTTGGACGCGAGGATCGTTTGGAGGATAGTCATTGGTGCCAGTTTTTCTTACAAACCGGCACCAATGTACTTCTCCGAATCAACCGGCACCTATAAGAGGTGCCGGTTCGTGAAAAAATAGGCGGGAATTGTCTTTTAGGTGCCGGTTCTAGCAAATCTGGCACCTATGTGGCCGGTACCTATGGAGGTTTTTGTAGTAGTGATTATAGTCCTCTGGATAAAAAAAAGTTTTTTTTGGATATAGTACTTCTGTAGAAAAAGTATGCACGAACCTGATCTACCAAAGACATATAGTCAAAATACAATAGTTAGCCAAATATGATTGTACTAATCGAAATAGGATAATGGACAGTAAGTTTTAAAGAAGCAGTAGTTTATTCATGATTTCACAACATTTCGCTACTAGAAAACCCATTTTCGACGTCGTAGGGGTTAAATTTTCTCAAGCGGGTATGGTCTTCGGAGCCAAAATCCCGCCGACGAAGACGATACCCGAGGTGGAGGGGACGGTCCGCTTGCGAAGATCGATCTTTGCAGGCGGACCATATAAGCGACGCCTGCGAAGATCTATCTTCGCAGGCGGTAGGCGACGTGCGCCTGCGAAGATTGATCTTCGCAGGCGCCGCTTATATGGCCCGCCTGCAAAGATGCCTCTTCTTCCTCCCCGAGCCATGTTCATTCTCCCCGAAGTTTCTCTCTCCTAGAGTGACTTAGATATAGGGGGATTTTTCTATGGTGCTTAGATCTACTCATTTTCACACTAGGTATGTAATTTTTTAAGCTTTTAGACCTCAATTTGTGATGGATTTATGCATGCAAAATTGTGAAGGAAAAGCTCCATGTTTTTTAATCTACTTTTTTTTGATATGTTGATGTTAGATGTATGTGTAATACTTGATGCCTCTTGTTATAGTGGTTTAATGTGGTAACATAAATTCTCATTTTTTTTATTTTGCTATCACATCCACTTCCTAGTTCTAGATCTAGATCTAGATCTTGTCATATATATATATGAGAGAATAAAACTTTTAATGTCTATTTATTTGGTGCAATCAAAAAATAATTATATTAGTTTGTAATATGTCGATGATAAGATTTTGTTAGATTTTCCTAATATACTAATTTGGCATGTCTGTGTAAAAAAATGAAATAAACTTTTTTTTATTAATTTACAATTAACCTTCAGTTAGTTTTGAATAGCGATATGTTTTTTTCAATAAACCCTGCAAATTTGGTATTAATATTGCAAATATTTTATGTTCATTTTTTTAGAGATATGGAAAGTCGGGAATGGATGTATCATTGGCCGAGGTTTTTGTCTCCATATAGAGATGAAGTGTCCAACTTGAGATGTGTTTCCCTCCATCATTTTTTGATATGATGGAGCACCTCATTATTCACATAGTGCCGCAGATGGTTGCGCTTGGTCCATTGTACCTCCATCAAATGTGGTCATACGAGTGTTACATGGCAGTTTTGAAGGGTTACGTCTGAAATCGTGCACATCCAGAGGGATCATTAGTTGAGGGTTATAGTACTGAAGAGGTTGTCGAGTGCTGTATCAATTACCTCAAAGATTGATATGCAATTGGAGTACCTGTGCCCCGACACGAGAGCAGATTGAGTGGCAGGGGAACCATAGGAAAGAAGAGATTCATCACCCATTAATGCTGTATTACTGTAGCAATAGAGCCCACTGCGCTGACACTTGCTACACCGGATTAGTGGAGAGAGAGAGACTGAGACGGAGAGCAGAAAGACCTTTTAAAATGAGGGGATATATGATTCTATGAGATAAACCATATTATATATTTTTTTTCTAAATTTTTTTTCTGGGATGGAATTTAACCCATTTTTTCAAAATATTGTTTTCTGGGGTGAGATTTGACCCATCCTAAGATTTGTTATTCGAATCTCATCCCAAATTGAGACAGAAGTAGTAGTAGAAGAGTGTTAAAGAGGTTATTTGAATAGTTTAGGGATGATTCTTTATTTGTATCCTTTAATTATTCATAGACGTTCATGGCTCCATGTGGGTAAAGTATCACCGATAAAAGACAGGAATACAGGATTGGTAGAAGCTTTGCAGGATGGATTCCTGGTTTGCTTTCATGGGGCGAAAGACTAATAATGATTAGTTCCGTGAGGTCTGTAGTTTTTAAATCTTAATTATTTATATTGGACTTTGCAGTCAGGATGACTCCAATTTTTCAGCTAAGCAAGTTTCCAATTTTCATTCAAGCAAAAGAACACCATTGTTTGAAAATTTTTTTAAAAAATTAAAGTAGTCATATTAATGTTTCAAACATTTAAGTAAGATTTACATTTGAAAAGTAATAATATTAAGGTTTGTATATTTATATGTACAATTACCATTTTTATTACAACTACTGTACACATTTACAAATTACAAAAATAAATTAAAAAATAGTTTGAAATAAATATATTCACGTCTGTAACAATCTTCACAGACGGACGGACCGCTTTCGAAGACTATTATGCCGAGTAGGGTTTACATCTTTGCAGGCGGACGGACCGCTTGCGAAGATCGTTTCCCTATATAAGGGCCCGCCCGCGGCGCCAAAATTTCTAAGTCCAGGCGGGAACCCTAGAAATTTTGGCGCTGTTAGGCTGCCAAATTTTTTCGCCTCCGCCGTCCTCCGCCGCCGCCCGCCTACGACCATCGCCCTCTGACCATCGTCCTCCGCCGCCACCGACTGTCGTCTTCCGCGCGCCGCCGACCTTCGAGCTCGCACCAGCCGTCGTCCTCCGCTCCACCGCCGCCGGCCTCATCGCCGTCGCNCGCCGCCGTCGACCGTCCACCGCGCGCGAGCTCCAACATAACGCCGCCCGCGCTCCACCGCCGCCGGCCCCTCCACCGCCGCCGACCATCGTGCCGCCGCCAGCTCCACCGCGCCGCCGGCCCCTCCACAGCCGCCGCCGCCACCTCTCTCTCTCGCTCGCAGTCACGGTCTCACGGCCGAACGGCTTCATCGGCCGATCATCGTCCACGAGCGAAGACGTCCTCGGCCGAACGACGTCTTCGGCCAGTCGTCGTCCACGGCCGAACCTCGTCGTCGGCCCGTCCTTCGTCGTCCACGGCCGAACCTCATTGTTGGCCGTTCGTCGTTCACGGACGTGTGTGCATGTGGGTGTTTGTTTTTTATATGTGTGTGCATGTGGCTGTGAGGGGGTTTATATGTGTGTGCATGTGGGTGTGAATGGGAATGAGGGGTGGGTGATATGTGAATGAGGGGTTATATGTTGATTGTGAATGTAAATTTGGGAATGTGGGTGATATGTGAATGAAATTGGGAGGGTATGTTCAATTTTGCAGGATATGTGAATTTGTCAAAAAAATTTTAATAACATTTGGGAGGGTATGTTCAAATTTTTTTTATAACATGTGGAGGATATGGTCACCTTATTAATTTTTTAGCAAATTAGTTTGTATTAATTTAGCAAATTAGTTGGTCCTAATTTTAGTTTGTACTAATTTAGCAAATTAGTTTGTACTAATTTAGCAAAATAGTTTGTACTAATTTATAACATTTTACAATTATGTACACAAGTTTTTATTATAACCTTTTGCAATTATGTACACAAGTTTTTAATACACAGTTTCGCAGAGTGTTCATATACAGTTTATTTTTTATGTTAGAAGTTTGAAACGATGGCGGATAGTACTAAAGGGACTGAAGAGAAGGGTTTAGGGGAGGAAGAGCCCCGTCCCTTGCAATTGTGGTTGCTCCGGAACCAATGGTCCCACCGGAAGATAGTTCCAACAGCGACGTAGCTGACGATGAGTACTCGTCGCCAAGCAATCCATGCCCAAGCTCGAAGAGATGGAGAAAGGGCGACGGTGAAGAAGGCGACAAGGACTACATACCCCCTAAAGAAGGGGTAAGTAAACTTAATATGCAAACTGTTCACCATGACAACTATTAGCTCGAGCTAATTCGAAACTGTGATATATACCTTCTCATAGGAAACGGTGCCACGGTGATCAAACGGGAGCCGAAGGAAAAAGATTCGTCGAAAGACGACGAGGTCCCAGCTAACACAACCGGCTCAAAGAAAAGCGAACGGTCAGCAAAGGCGAAGAAAAGGAGGGGCGAGAGAAGCGTGAATAGAAAGGATGAGGGGTTCCATGTTGTTACCCATGTTTCGCGAAAAGGAGAGCCGCTCGCCCCTAAGATGGCACATGCGAAATTCAGTTCACAGTGTGGGATCATGTATCGAATGGGGATAAGGAAGTCCTATGGAAAGAGTTGAAGAAAATCTTCCAGTTTCCGGATGGATCAGAGGCAGCAGTGAGGAATTGTGCACTACAAACAATGGCCAAGTCTTGGCGTGGTTGGAAAACCACCTTGAACAAGAAATTTGTGAAGACGGGACGTACACCATTTTTGACGTATGCCAACATAAACCCGAATCAGTGGAACGACTTTCTGAAGTTGAAGAAATCCCCAGAAAAAATTGAAAGGAGCCATAAGTTTTCAGAGTTGGCCAAGAAAAACAAATTTCCTCATCGCTTAGGCTCCGCGGGATACGCACCAAAGGTGGAGCAGTGGACAAAAGAGGAGGACGACATGAGGAAGGCGGGGCTTCCGGTACCAATGGAGGAATGGACACAGAGATCAAGGAACTGGGTAAGAGCTAGTACTCCGAAGATCACGGATGAAGGCAAAGTATCGTTTGAAGATCCGGAGCTACAGGGCGTTGCCGATAAAATAGAGAATTTATCTAGTTCACAGAAGAAAGGATTTTTCAAGCCTAAGAGGGAGAAAGATGTGCTAAGTACGGCGCTGGGTAATCCTGAGCATGGGGGTAGGGTTCGAGGTATGTCGTCCAAAATGAGTTGGAAGGAAGGGTTCAAACGTGACCCCCACAAGAAGTGTGAAGCGTACAAGGATAAACTTAGAGATGAAGGGGCTGCGGATTTTGAAAGGCAAATGATGGATTTCTGCGTCAAGCACATGCTTTTGCCTCCCCCCGAAACCAAAGAACGTGAGCCAGATTACCCCTTCGATGACCTCAAGGAGAATACACCCTGCAGATTGCACGTTCCCATTGGACGCTCCGGGAAAACTCTTGAGGCCACTACAGCCATTGCTATCCCTGGGAGAACATATAATGAAGAGTTCATACCCGATGCGTATGCCAAAGTGCAGCCGCAAGTGGTCCACGAAGGGTTTGAGTCCTACGACATAGACTTTCCTACTGTAGATGGTGTATCCGTACTTGGGGAAGCAGTTGATCTTGTAATTCTCTGGCACAAGAATGACATATCCTTTGGATTGGGCACCGATGCCACGCGAAAACCTGTGGTGCCAAAACTGGGATTGGGATAACCTCCGAGTACTCCTAAGAGGAAGGTGACTGATAAGGCAGAGAAACCCGAGATGCATAAGGAAAATCCAGTGCCGGAAGTACCACCGGAAATTGAAGTGCCGAAGGTGCCCATGGAGATTACAGTGGCAGAACCAGAGGTGCAAATAGTGGCATCAGTCGGGAGAGATATAGAAGAAGTCCTAGGATTGGAATGGGACAGTACAGAGCCAGAAATATTTGAAGACCCTTCTCCTGTGAAAGACCCCGAGGTACCTAGAGTGCTTAGGAGCCACGACTCCAATTCTAAAGATGAGAACAAGGAGAAGTTCATGGTAACCGTCTTCAGTTGGGGTAAGGAACGTGCCAAACTCAGAGATGATGACCCCCAGAAGGCCGCTGAACTAGCTGGGCCAACATACTGGCCAACTGATGATTGCCTGGAAAAGTACGAACACGGGAAAGCACTCTTGCCGGATTGGGCACTAAACGAAGGACCATGGGAGATGAGAAGATTACATACCTTCTACATGGAAGCCAGCAAGAAAGGCTTGGGCAATATAACAGCTCGATCACCGGCAGATTGTTTCGGCGCCGAAGGTTACGTATGGCTAGATTTCTCATATCTCCACACCATATATCGTCGGGATAAGATGGACGTCAACTATGTTGCTGTTTGGTGCATGTGAGTATGAGTTTTAATTAATTACATGAAAAATATGTACAATACAAATCCATGTGATTTTTACTAACAAACTTCTTCTGTAGGATGCAATACATGGATGCTAAGAAGAAAAAAGAACCTATCGGCTTCTTGGATCCAACTCGGATCTGTCAAACACAACATACCGTCAGGCTAGCACCAGGGTCAGACCAGCTGAAGGGCAAGACTCCAATAGAGATAGCTGAATACAAGAAGGGCTTGCACAAGGAGAAATTGATTACTGTCGCACAATACATTGGACGAGCCTTCTTGCACTTTCAAAATAAGAGAGTCATCATGGCCGCTTATAATTTTAAGTACGTCCGGTACATTTATCTTCTACACATATGTATTATTTTAGCTGGTACTAACTAACTATACTGTTGTTAATATGTAGCGATCATTATATATGTTTACTCATCGACCCTAAAGACAGAACCGTGGTAGTCTTGGACCCTCTCGATTACAGACACCAGCAATACAAAGAATTTCTAACAATCTTACAGTAGTTAGTGATTATGATGTTGGTAGTATGCCCTAGAGGTAATCATAGAGATGATGATGCTACGATTGTATCCATGATATATTTATGTGTTTATTGAATATCCATTAAAGACAACTTGTATTGATCAACAGTTATGTGAATTATTTGTGAAACTCTTTTACTTGTATGGCTATTCTAAACTTGTCCCTGATCGGAGTTCGTGTAGTAACACACATGAATATTAGATCAGCACATTATTAGTTGATGACTACGTTTCACAAGTCATGGACATAGACATGTCAAACTAATAATGTGGGCGCATGTATGACATGTGAGCTGGACTGACCCGACGTGAGAATTGTCTCTATACACAACATATACGTTATGTCCTTAGACCTGAGATTGTTGTATGTGCTCAAGATGTGAAACGACTTACTTAGGGACTATCAAACGCTACTCCGTAACTGGGTAGTTATAAAGGTGGTCTTCGGGTTTGTCAGGAAACATGCTGTGAGACATAAACAATCAAGATGGAAATTATCCCTCTCCACGTGAGAGAGATATCACTGGATCACTCTAATGATTGGATCAACAAATGCATGGCCGTGCTTAGGTTAAGTGTTAACCTATGAGTGAACCATATATCGAGAGGCAAGGCAATAACATGTATATGGTATTGTGGTGGTTCGTCTGATTTGATCTTTGCGTACGCATAGGAGTTGACATGTTTTGCTAGAGGCCGCTGTCAACTATTGGTCGAGTAGGAGTATTCGGGCCATGTCTATGTGTACGTGAACCCATAGGGTCGCACGCTTAAGGGCCTGGAAGCCTAATTCGGGTTGGACCCGAATTAGACTAGGTTTAGGGTCGCTGATGGGCCTCCAACTCGAGGCACACCAGGACGCCTATATAAGCAAGGGGTGGGCGCGAGGCTAGGAAAATTTTAACTCCCCCTGCCAGCAGCCGTCGCGCCCTCCCAAGCTCACGCCTAGCATTCTTCGCGGACCTAGCAGTCCGAAGGCACATCGCTTCCTCCCCGTACGTGTGAGATTCCTCGGAGGTGCTGCATCTGGAGCACAAGTACGAACCGCACGAGGGACGATTCGCGAGCGAAGGACAGACGTGTGACGGACGACCACGCAACTGCACGGCACTGCTACGGCACGTTCAATTACATCGAGTCGTCTCCGCTGCACCTGCGCGTCTAGTGGTAATCCTGTAACCTGTAACTAGCAGTAGATCTTGGTTTATGAGGTAGAAAATTTTGATTTGTCGGCTAGCGTAGCAACCTCATCACCCTACAGTGGTATCAGAGCCGTTACTGCCTCGTTATAGGTTCAGTTTTATGCATATGGTGATATGAGCGGTTGTAGATGAGTCTCTAACCTTGGTTCGTCATCTTGCCGTGTTGGTATTGTAACGATCTACTCGTACCATTCGGAATTCCGCCATCCGAGTTAAGTGTGATACATGTAAATCCATTCATGGCAAGTTTGAGATCAATCAGATTGATCAAATCAAACCCTAGGTTAAGTGCCAGGCGCATGTGATGCGCGACGGTGATAGATGGGATCTACTACCGGGCGTCGGGCGCATGTGTTGTTCGGTAAAACAACTGTAACTTTTGAACCGTAACTCGGATTGAGAAAATTTCCACGTTGGGGTGTAGAAAACGAAATTTTGAAGAGAGAGAAAACCACCAACGGCGGTTTCGCTGAATTCAGAATCGTGAAAAACCTCTTGGAAAATAGAGTTTTTGCCCCTGCAATTTTAGACGACGGAATCGGATAACTTTGTTTTGCAGGAATTCATGACTGGTATAGCCCGTATGTGTATGTGATGCATGTATGTAATTAATTCATGGCTTGCATGTCGTGATTGTGACAATATGGCTGGAGCCACATAGATATTGTCCACCTGATGTAATGGCCTGCGTGCCAATTTGTGATGAATCCGCGACTATGTAATTTTATTCACTACCTTGCGTTAGTGATGGATAGTTATGGTGGACTCATCACTGGAGGACGGCGTACATGGATCATGGAGATGGCGATCACCATGATGAACAGATTGATGGAGATGGAGATCCCCTAAGTGACAATGGGCTATACCAAGTCATAAATCTGTGATGATGTCGTTCTTACTATTATGTTCTACTTTCACGTGATTATGTTTTTGTCTACATATGTGGTAATGAAGTAGAACGATCCCTCGGCAATGTTTAAGTGTTTATGCTCCCCCAAGCCTTGCATTGTCATAAGTCTTGTACATTCGGTGGTGGATCTATGAAATTAGGGTGCCACTGATTTTCCTTGACTAGACAAGTTCGTATTGGATACTTATTGCATAAGGTTTGGTTGCTTAGATGAGGTCATCCTAACGGTTAGGGATCTTGGAGCATGATTCGTTGGTAACACAAGCATAGAGATGCTATCCAACAACAAGAGTCATATTTGATAAGATTAGCAAGGAGTTGCCTACCGATCTTACCATGTCTTCTAGTGGTGATGCTAAAGCTCACTAGTCGACTTGTTAGTTGTGAGTCTTGAATCACTAAATTTCAATTGAGGGATATTGATTTTAGTGGGAGTAGATTTTATTCAGAATATGATTTACTCTATCATGGATACTTTGTCTTAGTATTTTGCATTACTTTTATTGTAGATTAATGGCATCCACTAAGCAACCATTTACTTTGCGTTCAATTCTTGAGAAAGATAAGTTGAATGGAACAAACTATGCGGATTGGATTCGCAATCTGAGAATTGTTCTCAGGGCTGAGAAAAAGGAACATGTTCTAGACACCCCAGTACCTAAAGAGTCTGATGAGAATGCACCTGCTATTGATAAAACCGCTTACAGAAGAGCATTAGATGCTGATCTTGAAGTGAGTTGCTTAATGCTTGCTTGTATGGAACTAGAGCTGCAAATGCAGTTTGATAACAACCATCGTGCGCATGATATGATCGTGGCGCTTAATGAGATGTTCGAAACTCAAGCCAGGACTAAAAGGTTCAATGTGTCCAAGGCTTTTGGAATCCAAGCTAGCAGAGGGTGTACCCATTGGACCACATGTGATCAAAATGGTTGGTCATACTCAGAGGTTGGAGAAGCTTGGCTTCCCACTTGACCAAGCGTTGGCAACTAATTTCATCCTTGCATCACTTCCACCCAGCTATGGAAACTTCATCTCGAACTACCATTTGCATGGGGCGGAGAGGGGCTTGAATGAATTGTGTGGCATGTTGAAAACAGCAGAGGCTGACATCAAGAAAGGCGCTGGCAGCAGCCATGTGATGGCAGTACAAAACCGGTCTAAGTTTAAGAGAAAGGGCAATTCTTGGAAGAAAAATAAGGGCAAGGCTAAAGATGAGATCTCTAAGCCAAAACCACCTGCGCCCAAGACTAGTGTACCTGCTGATACAGTGTGCTTTCATTGTGGTGGGAAAAGTCACTACAAGAGGAGCTGCAAGTTGTATCTTGAATCCTTGAAGAAGGATGGCGGTAGTAAAGGTACTCCCGTTTATCATACACTTGTTGTTCATATTACAGACATTTTCCTCGCTAACTCTTATATCAATTCTTGGGTATTTGATACCGGATTGGTTGCTCATATTTGCAATACGATGCAGGGAATGATAAGAAGTAGAAGCGTAGGAAAAGGCGAAGTTGATTTCCACGTGGGCAATAATGCAAGAGTTGCTGCGTTGAACGTCGGGACGATGCAACTTCACCTACCATCAGGATTTATTTTGGAATTGAATAATTGTTATTTTGTTCCTAGTTTAAGTCGAAACATTGTGTCACCTTCATGCTTGATGAAGGATGGTTATTCATTTGCGAGTAAAGACAATGGTTGTGTGATCTCTAAGAATGATATGTTTGTGGCTTTTGCATCCATTGTGAATGGATTATTTATTTTAGATCTTGATGATGCACATGTCTGTAATGTTAGTGCTAAACGGCCCTGGCTTAATGAGTTAAGTCCTACATATATGTGGCATTGTCGTTTGGGTCATATAAGCGAGAATCGCATGAAGAGGCTCCATTCTGATGGGCTTCTAATTTCGTTTGATTTTGAATCATACGAGACATGTGAGGCATGCCTTCTAGGCAAAATGACCAAGACGACTTTCACAGGTTTTCCTGAGAGGGCGGCTAACTTGTTGGAACTTGTACATACGGATGTATGTGGGCCAATGAGCACGACAGCTAGAGGCAGATTTCAATACTTCGTAACTTTCACTGATGATTTTAGTAGATATGGCTGTCTACTTAATGAAACATAAGTCTGAAACATTTGAAAAGTTCAAAGAATTTCAGAATGAAGTAGAGAATCAACGAGGCAAGAAAATTAAGGCCTTGCGATCTGATCGTGGAGGCGAATATTTGAGCCACGAGTTTAGCAATCATCTAAAGAGTTGCGGAATAGTTCCATAGCTTACGCCGCCAGGAACGCCTCAGAGAAACGGCGTGTCCGAGCGACGTAATCGGACTTTGTTGGACATGGTTCGATCTATGATGAGTCAATGTGACCTACCTTTATCGTTTTGAGGATACGCTCTAGAAACAGCCGCTTTCACTTTAAATAGGGTACCGTCTAAGTCCGTAGTTAAGACACCATATGAGATGTGGACTGGGAAGAGTCCTAGTTTGTCTTTTCTAAAGATTTGGGGTTGTGAAGTTTATGTCAAACGGCTTATATCAGATAAGCTAACACCCAAATCGGACAAATGTTTTTTCGTGGGATATCCAAAGGAGACTTTGGGATATTATTTCTACAACCGCTCAGAGGGCAAAGTGTTTGTTGCTCGAAACGGTGTTTTCTTAGAGAAAGAGTTTCTCAAAAGAGAGAAGAGTGGACAAAAGGTGTATCTTGAAGAAGTTCAGGATGAGCCAATAGGGAATGACTCTACGAGTGACGCTAATGTAGCTGAACAAGTTGAGGTACCCGTGGCAATTGAGACACCGCCACAGCCACGAAGATCAGCTAGACTCCGTGCATTATGTGGGGACTTGTTATTGTTAGACGATGACGAACTTGCGACATACGTGGAAGCTATGATGGACCCAGATTCCGAGAAGTGGCAAAGTGCCATGAGATCTGAAATAGATTCCATGAGTGACAATCAAGTTTGGAACTTGGTTGATCTGCCTGAAGGGGTTAGACCCATAGAGTGCAAATGGATCTTTAAAAAGAAAAAGGATATGGACGGAAATGTTCACGTCTATAAAGCTCGACTTGTCGCAAAAAGTTTTCGACAAGTTCAAGGGATTGACTACGACGAAACTTTCTCGCCGGTAGCGATGCTTAAATCTATCCGGATCATTCTAGCAATAGCTGCTTATTTCGATTATGAGATTTGGCAGATGGATGTTAAAACAGCCTTTCTAAATGGGAATTTAGAAGAGGACGTGTATATGATACAGCCCAAAGGTTTTGCTGATCCTAATAATGCTAGAAAAATATGCAAGCTTAAGAAAACCATTTATGGATTAAAGCAAGCATCTCGGAGTTGGAACATTCGTTTTGACGAAGTAGTCAAAGGGTTTGGTTTTCGTCAGAACGAAGAAGAACCTTGTGTTTACAAGAAGGAAAGTGGGAGAGCTGTAATATTTCTAATCCTATGTGGATGACATATTATTGATTGGGAATGACATTCTGATGTTGCAATCTGTAAAGACTTCATTGAATAATAGTTTTTCAATGAAGGATTTAGGAGAAGCAACATACATTCTGGGCATAAAGATCTATAGAGATAGATCGAAGAGGCTTATAGAATTAAGCCAAGATACGTACATTGACAAGGTACTGAAACGGTTCAGCATGGAGCAATCCAAGAAAGGATTCCTACCTATGTCACATGGGATGCGCTTTAGTGATAAACAGTGTCCTCAGAATGATGAGGAACGAGAGCGCATGAGTAAGGTTCCATATGCTTTGGCCATTGGTTTCATAATGTACTCCATGATATGTACTCGCCCAGATGTCTCATATACTCTAAGTGTTACGAGCAGATATCAAGCTAATCCAGGTGAGAGTCACTGGATGCTTGTTAAAAACATCCTTAAGTATTTAAGAAGGACTAAAGATGTGTTCCTAATCTATGGAGGTGAGGAGGAGCTCATTGTAAATGGTTACACCGATGCTAGCTTCCAAACCGACACGGATGATTCACAATCTCAATCAGGTTTTGTGTTCACAATAAATGGTGGTGCCGTCAGTTGGAAAAGTTCCAAGCAGGAGACAGTCACTGATTCTACAGCAGAAGCCGAGTACATTGCAGCTTCAGAAGCTGTAAAGGAAGGTGTTTGGATGAGGAGGTTCCTCATTGAGCTTGGTGTGTTTCCTAATGCGTCTAGCCCATTGAACATGCATTGTGATAACAATGGGGCGATAGCGTAGGCTAAGGAGCCAAGGAATCACCAGAAGAACAAACATGTACTTCGAAAATTTCACCTCATTCGAGAGTTCATTAGAAGAGATGAAATCAAAATGTGCAAAATACATACGGATTTGAATGTTGCAGATCCTTTGACAAAGGCTCTTCCACAGCCTAAGCATGAGGCGCACATGAGAGCTATGGGTATTAGATATCTTCGAGATTAACTCTAGTGCAAGTGGGAGACTGTCGGTAGTATGCCCTAGAGGTAATCATAGAGATGATGATGCTACGATTGTATCCATGATATATTTATGTGTTTATTGAATATCCATTAAAGACAACTTGTATTGATCAACAGTTATGTGAATTATTTGTGAAACTCTTTTACTTGTATGGCTATTCTAAACTTGTCCCTGATCGGAGTTCGTGTAGTAACACACATGAATATTAGATCAGCACATTATTAGTAGATGACTACGTTTCACAAGTCATGGACATAGACATGTCAAACTAATAATGTGGGCGCATGTATGACATGTGAGCTGGACTGACCCGACGTGAGAATTGTCTCTATACACAACATATACGTTATGTCCTTAGACCTGAGATTGTTGTATGTGCTCAAGATGTGAAACGACTTACTTAGGGACTATCAAACGCTACTCCGTAACTGGGTAGTTATAAAGGTGGTCTTCGGGTTTGTCAGGAAACATGCTGTGAGACATAAACAATCAAGATGGAAATTATCCCTCTCCACGTGAGAGAGATATCACTGGATCACTCTAATGATTGGATCAACAAATGCATGGCCGTGCTTAGGTTAAGTGTTAACCTATGAGTGAACCATATATCGAGAGGCAAGGCAATAACATGTATATGGTATTGTGGTGGTTCGTCTGATTTGATCTTTGCGTACGCATAGGAGTTGACATGTTTTGCTAGAGGCCGCTGTCAACTATTGGTCGAGTAGGAGTATTCGGGCCATGTCTATGTGTACGTGAACCCATAGGGTCGCACGCTTAAGGGCCTGGAAGCCTAATTCGGGTTGGACCCGAATTAGACTAGGTTTAGGGTCGCTGATGGGCCTCCAACTCGAGGCACACCAGGATGCCTATATAAGCAAGGGGTGGGCGCGAGGCTAGGAAAATTTTAACTCCCCCTGCCAGCAGCCGTCGCGCCCCCCCACGCTCACGCCTAGCGTTCTTCGCGGACCTAGCAGTCCGGAGGCGCATCGCTTCCTCCCCGTACGTGTGAGATTCCTCGGAGGTGCTGCATCTGGAGCACAAGGACGAACCGCACGAGGGACTATTCGCGAGCGAAGGACGGACGTGTGACGGACGACCACGCAACTGCACGGCACTGCTGCGACGCGTTCAATTACATTGAGTCGTCTTCGCTGCACCTACGCGTCTAGTGGTAATCCTGTAACCTGTAACTAGCAGTAGATCTTGGTTTATGAGGTAGAAAATTTTGATTTGTCGGCTAGCGTAGCAACCTCATCGCCCTACATATGACTCTTGCATTTTTATATGAATGTATTATAAATAAATATCCTCCTTAATTTGAAACGGTACGGCATTCATACAGTGCGTATCAATACTACATGTTCAAGGGTGGAGAACAGACCCGAACAAAGGGAGAAGCTGCTAGTACGTACCTATTGGCCGGTAATACTCCACTCACTTAATGTATTTCAATTGTTTCACTAATTGAAAATTTTAACTATTTTTTTCTATGATATGTCCTGAAGTGTCACAAGCAACCTAGAGGAACTGTCCTTTGCGGGTATTACGCGTGTGAATTCCTTAGGGTTAATGGGAGGTACAGGACTAACGCAGAGGATGTAAGTCTCTATACTATGTACTAGACAGCTTCACATATTTATGGTACTAATATATTGTTTATCTTCAATACATGCAGTTGCCAAGATTAGAACGTCAAACAAGCTTTGACGATACAGGCATCACAAATGTCCAGCGTGATCTGTGCCACTTCATCCACTGTGAATGCTATCGTATCAAAGGAGATTTCTTTGACCCAGAGGGTGCTTTAGCGACAAGTGACGAATTCAAGAATCTTCGGGAGTGGAACACTGCTATGCCATAATATAACTAGATGGCATATTTGAAGTCACAATGTAAAAAAATATAGTAATATATATATTTTGGTGCAACACTTTTGAGTTATGCAATATATGTAAATTTCTCAGTATCAAATGCTTGATAATCTTCCAATATATGTACATAATAATCTACCTGCAAGAATTTCTATTAACAGGCAAATTATTATTAAATTTACGGGCAAATTATTATTAAATTTCAAAAATTTCTACCTATCTTCGCAGGCGGATATTTTTTTTTGCAGGCGACAGATTCATATTTTCGCAGGCGGACCGGACTAGCCAACGTCCGCCTGCGAAAATTATCTTCGTAGGCGGACGGCCGCCCCGCCTGCGAAGATCGGCGATCTTCACAGTCGTTTTCTTACAGGCGGACGGCCGCCCCGCCCGCGAAGACCATTTTCGGCCGCTTGCGATAATGCTTTTCCTAGTAGTGTTTGTAGATTGGGCAAAATTATAGTGTGTGAACTAAACACAGTTCCCTTTTTGTTGCCCTTGGAAGCTAAATATGGAAGATGCACTAGCATATTAGCATGAGGTCGGCAAGCTAGTTCATTTATATCAAGAAGCTCCACAAAATCTTGCACAAAGGAAGCTTGTTAATTGCTTCTAACGGACATATTTTTCAACCCTTTTCTTAAGAATCAAACAGACAAACAAAGAAATTTGAAATGATATATTCTGACAATACGAAAACGAAATAATATAAATACCTCAAATAAGGTTTTTGATGCAGCAGGGGGTCAAACTGATCCGAAGATCATTAGAATACTTCTGCCATTGTTCAGATTTGCAGAAATACAGCAGTCAGAAAGTTATACTCAAGGTGATTCATCATATTTGGGAAATATGCCATTTCAGTTTATTAAGTAAAATTCTAAGCAATGGTACAGGTCCAGAGAACATTTGTATTGTACACGACTGAATTGAATTCCAACTATAAATAATTGTAGATAGGAGGTGAGCTGAAGACAAAAGCAAAGTATTTTGGACCGTAGGTTTCAAATGAGCCATTAATTTATCCATAGTATCACTTTATGTGTAGATCGGGGAAGGTTAAATGGGAACAATCAGTTCCCTTCTCTCTCCCAAGAAAGCCAAAAGAGGAAGACACACTAGATGTGGTCGGCAAGCTAGTTCATTGAAGCTGAAAATTCTATACAAAAAACACACATAACAAGCTTGCTTCTAACAGAAAAATCCTTTTCATGCGGGGGAATTAAACGGGCTTTTTTTCGCCAGTACATTAATAAAAGAGCTTGCAGTATCGAGTTCTGAGTTCACAATGTCTCGTTAAATGATGGGACTAATTAATTCATGAGCAACCTTATTAAATCCCCTAGGGCGTCAAATAAAAAACAAACCAAGAAGCTCAAAACAATATGAAAATGTTAACGAAATTATGAAAAACAAACAGACATGATCAAAATCAGTTATAATACTTTAGTCATTGATGTCCATATTTGCACAAACACATCAGTTTTACTGAAGGTGATCCAGCATATTTGGGCTACTATGCGTTTTATTCATAATTAAAACTTTTTCTTGCAATTGCATTCTTGTTCTCTGTATTTTCCAATGATCACGGCAGGACATGCCAGCATATATATATACATTTCGTTTTCTTACTTTTTACCATGGAGACTGCAATGAAGAATTAATTTCTACACTGATCAAATTGGTGGAATTAAGCATAAGCATCGGATCATCGGTATATAGTAGTACGTCCTCAAGAAATTCTCAAATATGTACACATTTTATCAAGTTTGAGCAGATTTCTCACACATATTTACTTAAGGAACCATAAAAAGAACCGAAATTTTGTTTAATCTCGATTGATCATCCTATATAAATTTTATCAATCCATCATAGTTTCTTATGATTTGTATATTTTCATTATACTATCAAATAAAATCAAACAACAACCAAAGTATGCAAGAACCTGCTTACCCATTCATCAGTAGGAGGAGGAGGAGGAGGAGGAGGAGTAGTAGTAGTATTATATAGCTAATCGCTTCACAAATTAACCAAGAAATCTATCGCGATCCGACCCAAGTTGAACCATTCATGGCTAGTTAAGTTCAAGGATAGTGGCCATGGCCAAGCCTGAGCTCCAGGTCGACGCCGTCCCTCTCTTCCTCGTTCCTCCCCAGGGTGAGGCCCAGGTGGACGTCTCTGCTGTGCTGCTGGGCGCCGCCACCACCGCCACTGCTGCCGCCACCTTCGTGCTGCTGGCTGCCGCCCTGCGACTTGCCGCCGGCGCCCCGGTCCTTGCGGTGGATGTTCATGTGGCCCCCAAGCGCCTGCGCGTTGGTGAAGCCCCTCTTGCAGAAGGTGCACTCGTAGTAGGCCGCTGCCGGCGCCCGCCTCGCCGCCCCCTCGCCGTCCATCGGAAACACACGCCACCGGGCGCCGGCCAATCGTCCCTACTAGCTTAGTACCAGTGCGCTTGGAGGAGTGAATCTTTAGGGTTTCTTGGAGCTAGTAGGTAGTAGCTAGTGGAGTCTTGGAGAGGAGAGGGAGGAGGCTAGCTTGGGAAGCAGCAAAGGCAGGTCATTTTATAGAGTGGTAACCTGGTAGCTTTAGGAGTGATGGAGACGCACACAGGAATTAAGGTGTAATTTGCATTGGCGTGTGATGGAGTAATTAAACAACTCTGCCGGCCGGCCGGCGAAGGTGCTGCCGTCCTCGTCAGCATACACGTACGGCAGCCGGCCACCTGAATTCGGTCCATCTGACATGGTGTATCGTTTTGGCGTGCATGGAATTAATCGTCCTTCCCCAATCTCCGCGTGATATCGATCGATGAGGAAACCAAAAGTATAGCATTGGTATATGTTGCCAGTACCAGGGTTTAATCTGTTGTTTCATGCATTTGTATTAGGGGTCGCCGACATGAAATTTTTGAAATTTCGGTTATTTCGATCCGAAATTATTTGATTTTAAAAAAAAATTGGTCAAATTTGAATAAATATTGCCAAATTCATAAAAAATTTAAAAAATCAAAAATTTTAGCCGGAATAATATCATATGGGGTCCCGATAGAATAGAATTTTCCAAAATTTCATTACAGAATTTTGTTGAACCCTAGCCAGTACGTACGTAGCTCCAAAAATATTAGGTATGTGATGTGTATCCCTAATTTGTGAGCGGATCGAATCTATGCTTTTGTTAAAAGAAGGAATAAAACCCGATATCAAAGACCTTTAGGATAATCTTTCCTATGTAGGCACACTTCTACAAAAACTCTCATAGGAATCGACCTTATAGGTGCCGGTTCATTTAAAACCGGTACATATGAGCCTTTTTTCAATTCATCTCCCCACGATAAAAAATATAAAACCGGTACTTTTAAGCAATATAGTTGTCGGTTCTAAAGAAAAACCGGCACCTATATTATAGGTGTCGGTTTTTTTAATAGAACCGGCACCTATATTTATATTATAGGTGTCGGTTCTATTAAAAAACCAACACCTATACTATAGGTGCCGGTTTTTTAATAGAACCGACACCTATAATATAAATATAGGTGCAGGTTTTTTAATAGAACCGACACCAATAATATAAATATAGGTGCCGGTTCTATAAAAAACCGACACCTATTAAAAAAACCAGGCCGATCGCACAGTGCCGCGTCGGCTCCTCTCCTTATCCGATCCACAGCGCATCATATCCATTCGTTCTTATCCATGCGCGTCGGCTCTTTCTCTCTCTCTCTCGTCCCTCCTCTTCCTTTGCCTCTAGATCTGGTGGAGCGCCGGCGGATGACGGAGGAGCGGTGGCGGCCGACATAGGACGCGGCAGCCAGCCCGTCTGGGCGTGGAGCCGGGCGAGGTGGCGGCGGCGACAACGGTGGTGTGGAGGCGGCGGAGCCAGCCCCCTTTCTCTCCCGACGGCCCTGGACGGTGAGGAGGAGCACAGCGCGGCGTGGCGCTGTCGTCTCCGTCGCTCGCTGAGGCGGACCTGGTGGTGGCGGCGACGGCGGAGGCGGAGGAGGAGGCTCGCCGGCCAGCCCCCTCTCTCTCCCGGCCGTCTCTCTCCAGATCTGGGGAGTCCAGTGGCGGAGGCGGCGGAGGAGGCTCTGCGCCGGAGGAAGCGGGCGGACCTGGTGGCGGCGGCGGCGGTGGAGATGGCTAGCGCAGAGGCGGACCTGGTGGCGACGGTGGCGGTGGAGATGGCCGATGTAGAGGCGGACCTGGTGGCGGCGAACCGGGCGAGGTGGCGGCCGGCCGGCGGTGAGAATTCAGGATTTTTTTCTTTTTTTTTGATTTGTTCAAAACAATAGGTGCTGGTTCTAGATCCGGCACCTATGCCCGGGAGGCATAAGTGCCGACCAATTGGTGCTGGGACCAAAACCGGCATCTATGGGGCCTTTGGAACCGACACCAATAAGTATTTCTGTGGTAGTGGCAGCTTCTCTTTTACGATATTAAGATCGATCCAAATCGATGTCCTTCATCGCCTCTTATAAGCGTGTCCTAAAAGGACGATATAAACAAAGATCCCACAAGAAAGGGGGAATTTGCAGTCACTTTTTTCTTTGTCGCGTAAAAATTAAAGCTTTACACGAGAGCAATAGAGGTTGGCCAAGTTTTTCTAGTTCCACTATCGGAAAAGTAGCTAGGTCCGGAATTAAGAAAAGAAATATCATCGCCAAGAAAAAGGAAAATTAAAGAAATATCAACTGAGTACAATGACGTAGCCCGGCTCCGCCCCGCATACTATACCATTAGAGGAACAGATGAAGCCCATTGGATATTAACATGCTGATCAATTTTATTACTCTTGATTTTCTTTTCTCATAGCTAGCTAACTTCCAAAACAAGTGTGTGTGTATATATATATATGCATAGTGTGATGCACAGGTTGAGTTTCTACGACACACACAACATATGTCAACTTCACAAACGTCGTGTACGTGCTTCAACTTATTTAATTATACGGCAATTAATTGCAAACTCTTAACATATACCGCGATACGTACGTTATGCGCGGATCAAGCTAGAGATTGAGAAGAACTTAAAATATGTAAGACGAGGAGATATTAGTTAAGTTAGCTAAGCGAGGCATTACGATCCGTATACATGCTGATATATTGTTGCTCTGAGCTCAGCCGCTGCTTGCTTTGGAGTTTCTGTTGCTTTCGTCCTGATCGACGGACGCTTCATCATATCCTCGGTGCACGGAGGTAGCAGCCGGTCTCTCCATGTCATTTTCTTTGGACCCATGCAACTGATCACTTTCTGGCCAATTAATTAATCCAAACATACATACTTTGATATAAGTATGTTTTGATCAATTAGTGAGTAGTGACCAATTGACCATGCATATATGTAAGGTGTGATATGAAGATTGTCAAACAATAATACGATTTTTGATGTGAAAGTTAATTATTCGACATGCGTCATTTCGAAAAGGTAGTGTTGATGCATGTGGCTGCCGGCGATCCAATTCCGATCAGATGGGTTGGTCCTGGCTGTTATAAGCGCTGCTCAAGTTATATATAAGTTCCCTATTTACATGCATCTGGGTTAATTAACAACCTTTTGGCCAAACTTCTCATTTAAAAATCAAGTTGGTACATTGTGACATCAAGGGAGAGAGATTTACCATGGTCTAGTACTATTCCTTTGATTCACTACTACAAAAAGTTTTTTTTTTTTTTTTGCATATGGCCAACACCAGTATGCAAATAATTTTTCTGGACAGGCAGCCCAGTAGGTTGCAGGCAGACGTAAGTGGCCGTGCCTGCAAAAACTGGTCCTCGGGGGGCCGGTTCATGGATCGCACGCGAAGATCGATTATCGCGTGCGGTCGCCTCGCACGCGATAATGCGGCTAAGTTGCATGCGGTCCTCTCACGTGCGATTGCTTAAGAGGACCACACGTGATGATGGACCATATATCCATCACTAGCCCGAGCTGCTGCCATTTGAACCCGACGTTTCTCTCTCCAAAACGAAGCAACAAATAGGGGAGGGAGGTTTTTAACTCAAAATCTTTGCTTGCTATCCATATAGAAGGTTACATGCTTGATTTTCTCTTTCATTTGCTTTCATTTATTTCAAATTTCATTGGTAAAATGCGACGAATTTTGTAACTTTGCAAAAAGACTTTTTAAGCTATTTTGGTAAATTGTAGCTAAAATATAATGTTTAGATAACCAAAATTTTTATTCTAATCACTAGTGCATGGTGGTCCAATGTATTGTAGGTTTAATTTTTAGGAGATATTTGTTTTTTCATGTTGTGTGTGAAACACCTGCAATAAAATTTTATTCATAGCGTAATTATTTATAGATGGATCGGGCATGGTTGTATGTGATGCAGAGAACTCATCCGACGTTCATGAAGGAAGCATCCAAATTTATTGATTAGGCTAAGGCACATGCTTTAAGGAAGAATAAGAGAGACATTTTTTTGTCCGTGCTTTGATTGCAAGAATCAAAAAATATTGAAAGATCCGAAGATAATTTTGGGGTATATAGTGGAGCGTGGATTTAAGAAAGATTACAAGGTATAGACCTATCATGGGCAAGTCACAGTTCCTAAAGACACTCATGATATTTCATTTGATGAGGCAGAAAATTTTACAATTGAGGACATGTCCCATGATACGATGGAAGAATTTGGTGGCTCTGGTATTGAGGATTTAGAGGCTGATTTTGATCTGTACGATATGTTGCGTCACGTTGAAGCAGAGGTGCCAACTGGTATAGTGCGAGGGTTACACAATTGGGAGGCATTGCGGAAATCAGCGAAGGATCTTCTTTACGATGAATCCAAGGAATGTGATAAGGATTATACGGTGCTACGTTCTGTGCTAGAACTTAGATTGAAGGCTAGGCACGGATGGTCCGATATTAGTTTCAACGATTGGATTGGTCTTTTGAGAGTTATGCTTCCTAAGCCTAACTTGTTGCCATCCAGCTCGTATCAAGCTGATATGTCCATTATCTCTTGGCGTTCAACATATCTATGGATGTGTAAATCACTGTATACTGTATCGCAAGGAATATGCTGACCTGGACAAGTGCCCAACCTATGGAACAAGTCGGTACAAAACAGGTAAGGTCTCTGATAGTGAGGTTGTCGACCCAGATTCATCGATGGATACAAAGAAAAAGATTTTGGCCTTGGTAATGTTTTACCTGGCAGTGAAAGATTGCTTGAAATGCCTGTTCTCAAACCCTACCGGAGCCGAGTTGATGAGATGGCATCAAGAGAATCGGAAGATAGATGCTATGATCCGACACCATCATATTCGTTACCAACAACGACCTATCGACAAACTTTTCCCTCTCAGGCCAAATTAAAGGGAAGACTGAATGTCTTATATGTCTCGAGAACACGTCATACAAATATTTGACTTACTCAAGAAAGATAGTTTACGTGCGTCATCGTCAGTTCTTTTCACAGAAACACAAGTATCGTGTGATGGCCAGATTATTCGATAAGACAATAGAGAACGAGTCTGCCCCTGTAACACAAAGTGGTATTAGTGTCTTTGACATGACAAAGAGTATTAAGATCGTGTTCGGGAAGGGAAAAAAGAAGGCAGGCAAGAGGAAGAAAGCGATGGAGGAAAATACGTTGCCTTTCAAAAAACACTCATTCTTTTTCAAGTACCTGCCATACTGGAAAGACCTGGAGATTCATCATGCCATTGATGTAATGCACGAGAAGAATGTGTTCGACAGCACCATTAGCACCTTACTAGACATCCCTAGTAAGACAAAGAATGGATTGAAGTCACGTAACGACCTGGTGAATTTGGACACAAGGAAAGACCTCCGCTCAAAAGAACTGACAAATGGGAAGATCGAGATTCTTCCGACATGCTACTCAATGACACCAGAAGAGAGAAAGGCTTTCTGTAGATGCTTGCATGGTTTGAAAGTGCCTACTAGTTCCTCATCGAACATCAGGAAGCTAGTATCAATGAAAGATTTGACCATCTCTGGATATAATGTGCATGACTGTCATAAGATGCTAACAGTCTTCCTTCCTATCGCTATAAGGGCGGTCAAGCCAGTTCACACTAAGGTTTGATCGTTTTGTACTTGTTATCAAAGAAACGAGTGATAACAAAGTTGTGCTACTTTTCTATTCGAATTTCACAGATGGTTTTTGATCCAGAAGAATTAGGACCCCTCCAATCATTCGCAGTCGAGACAGCTTGCCAGCTACAAATGTATTTTCCTCCATCTTACTTCGATATAATGGAGCATTTGATTATTCACATCGTCACTCAGATTATTGAACTTGGTCCTGTATATCTAACATCAAATGTGGGCGTATGAGAGGGACATGTTGGTTTTGAAAGGGTATGTTCACAATCGTGCTGACCCGGAGGGATCGATGATAGAGGGGTACACAACCGAAGAGGTTGTTGAGTGTTGAATAGATTACATAAAGGATGTCAATCCCATTGGGATACTCCCGGCTCCACACAAGGGTAGGTTTGGCAAAAAAATGTTTCTTTGATAACGAGTATAAAGCAGTAGTGGATGCACACAACAGTGTGATGCAACAGCTCGCTATCGTTGAGCCATACATTGAACAACACATGAACGTGATCAGAGCTTGCAACGCTAGATGTCCGTTGACTAGGTGTCCAAAGAATAGAAGCGCAGTCTTTCTCAACGGTTGAAGGATCAAAACCTGCTGGTTGATGAATCCCTGAAGGAAAAAATATTACAAAGGCTGGCGGTTGGCCCGACAAGCCTTGTGACCTCATGGCAAGGGGACGACATTGGCTGATATATGTTTTACACGATAACCAAGGACAAGAAAATCTCAACACAAAATAGTGGAGTTCATGTTGAAGTGTTCGACACATCAGGCCAGAAGAAATTGTACTATGAGATCATACGAAAAATTTGAGAACTTGACTACGGACTTAACGTTCAGATCCCTTTGCTTCGATGCCAATGGGTGAAAGATACAAAAGGAGTTTCCCTTGATTACTACGGCCTTACGGTTGTGCAACATAGTAAAATAGGCCACAAGGATCATCCATGGGTCCTCGCCCAGCGTGTTGCGTAGGTTTTCTATGTGAAGGACCCTTCCGACAAGAGGATGGACATTACTGTATCTAGATAGCAACACATCGTTGACATTGACAATGTTGAAGACGTGACAGATTACAACCAATACGATGACGTACCGTTATTCACCAATCTTCCTAAATGGATCAAGTGCATCGAGAGAACCCTTGACGAAGAGAAGTTTTCATCTATGCGGAAGGATGGTGTTGCCTAAACTGTGAAATGGTAGTTTGTTTTTTTAATGAATTTGTTTTGGAAATGCATTTATTATACTTAAGAATTTATGTAGCCAATGTGTAATGAATGTGGTTTGCTATTAGTCCATGATTAGATGACTACATGAGGAAAATGTCTGTGCACGTTATGTCGTGGTAAAATCGAATGATATTTAAGAAATTTGTAAGGGATTTATAATTATTGGGTATTAAAAAAATTTATTTCACCTCTTAATATTGTTGTAGCAATAACCAATTAGTTATGCATTTCTTTGCATGCGGGCCTCTTAAGTCAAAATTTACAAAATTATCTTTGCATGCGGGCCTCTTAAGTCAACCGCAGACAAAGATCATTTTCGTGTGCAGTTCCTTAAGCCGACAGCACGCAAAGATAATTTTCCCATGTGGTCCACTTAAGCCAACTGCATGCAAAGATCATTATTGCATGTGGTTCTTTAAGCTGACCGCACACGATGATTGGGCCCTATATAAGGTGGGCGCGGGAATTGGAAATTTCCAAATCCCAGAGCCCGTGAACCCTAGCACCGCCAGCCTGCCCAAATTTTGCATGCGCCGCCTCGTCGACCACCTTGTCTCCGTCGACCGCCACACCGGTCGCCATCCTTCTCTACACCCATCGCTGCCCCTACGCCACCCTTCACCACGCCGGCCATCGCCTCGTCAATGCCGATCGCCGCCCTTTCGCCATTGTTCTCCATGCTGCCCGCCGCCCACATCCACACTGACCGCCGCCCCGTTGCCGTCCTTCTCCATGCTGGCTGCAACCTCCTCCACCGTGACAATCGCCCCGTCGCCGTCGTTCTCCATGCCGGCCGCTGCCCACATCTAGCCGACCACTGCCCCATCGTCATCCTTCTCCACCTCGACCGCTGCCTCCTCCACGCTGACTGCCGACCCGCTGCCGTTGTTCTCCACGTTGCTGCTGCCTCGCCGTCGTCCTCCTCCACGCCGGCTGTCGGCCTCCTCCACTCCACCGAGCCCACTCTGGTCCCCTCACTGAGCACGCGCTGACCACCTCCTCACTGTGCCCACGCCGGCCATCTCCTCACCGTGCCCACTCCGGCCACCTCCTAACCACACCCACGCTGGCCACCTCCTCACCACCCAATATATTTACTTTTTGTGAAATTTTGTGATGTGCTTATGTGAGATGTGAAAATGTGATATTTGTTGAATTTGTAAGTATTAACATACACCCCATAAATACATAGTTGCTTTTTCTGCAATTTAAAATTAACTCAAACAAATATTTTATCGACATAGTGCACACATGTATTACGTCAGGCATAACGGGCTAGTAAAGGATGTGCACAAGGAAAAGCTTCTCGTCAAGACACGCTGGCCGGTAATGACATGTCTGCAATTAACACAATTTGTTGTACTTGTTAGTTTTAAATATTGACAGGTCTAATTTTTTGTATGCAATCTTTCAAGCAACCCCTAGGCATTAACCTATGTGGATATTACTTGTACCAGATGCTTAGAATCAACGGGAGGTACACAATAAAATTTCAAGATGTAAGTCTGGAGAACATACTTTATACAAAATATTTCATCTAATTTCATTTTCTAACTTTCAATATGTCTTCTTTTCTGAACAGATCCTACAAATTCATGTTGTAGCAAACCGGTTCAAAAAACAAACAAGTCTAAACTTTTGCGCGGATCTTTGCCGCTTCATCCGCCGGGATTGCTACAACTGTTTAGGGGAATTTACGACGATGAGAGCCAACTTGTGCAAGATGACACATTCAAACTCCTAAGGGAGTCGGAGAAATAATATATGAATAAATAATTTAGTGTGACAATAATTAAGTGCCATTAATTAGGTTTTAGTGATTAAAGATAAATCCAATTATAGCAGACTAATATTTTTATAAGCGTTTCTTTGTCTAGTCTCATGTGGATATGAAAGTGAAAATTGTGAGAGATGGTTCCTGGTCTTCATATGGGTTGAGATAGAAATATTCATTGATGATGGACCTATGACGACTTTATCATAACAACGATGAAGTGCACGGAGATCAAGTTATATGTATCATTCCTTCTCTCCAAGCCTTATCTCTTTTTTAGTCTCTTTACATTGAGAACATGGAGATAATGAAGGTATACGTTTATTTTAATGCCTATATTTGATAAATTCCTTTTATTATTGTATAGGATAAACTCTCAATGTTTCACATCTTTTTATGCAAGCTCTTGCTTCACAAAAATATTTTGTATGCATACATTTAAGGAAGCAAATCCTATACCTTAGTTATGCATGTATTTGATCCAGGTTATTCACTTTCATTTAATTGGGATCTTTACATTTGAGTATGTGTTTGAGTATATGACACTTGTGGTGTTGACTAATACTCATGATTTATTCATATCATTTTATACATGTGATCGGTTGGTCAATAAGTGGAGGTTGACAACAAAATCATTGGGACTAACAATTTCATTAAGTTGAATGAGCGAAATAGGTCCCAAGAATTAAAAAAAGGGTGTTGATGCTCAAGAGAGATCATGACACCTAAAGTTATGAAGGATGACAAAGTGAAGATATTGAAGATGTGGGGTACCAAGTAGCTACTATGGCAAGATGGTGAAAGAAAAGCGATGCTTGTCCAGGATGGACCATGCAGTGGTGAAGGGAAAGTAAGGGGCTTGTGTCAAAGGACCAAATCTGATGTTGAAGGGGGAGTGGTGGCTTTGTTGTGATGGACCGTGCGAGATCATTTGAAGCTACAAGGAGCCCGCATCAATCATTTGAAGAATATATGGTGAAACGGTTTTGACATTAACATCCCTTAAGACAAAGAAAGGAAGACGACATGAAGGCATTCCTATTGGTATACTTCTTTTCCTATTTGTATTTGGGTAAAGGAATGTTGTACTATTAAGAAGGATGCAATGTCGATGTGTTTGTGTATATCTCGGTGCTCAAAATGACCTATCCTAGTGTTACATTAAGAGAAACCCAAGCTTTAACCTATCCTTTGAGGGCTTATTCGAAGCGGAGGAAAAGTATGGGAAAAATGAAGGATTCCGGTTCCTATGGATTGTTTCATTGAGTAGTTTTAGACCTTGCTTTTGATTGAGTTGGGTAGTCCTTTGAGTGAGCTTTCCATAGAGCCTAAGATCATAAAAAACAGACTCCCGAGCGAAAAGTTATGACCGTTTTGCTCTTTGGTGTTTTTCAGAAATTCCGAAAATGGCATATTCCCAGTTTTGCTCTCTAGTGTTTTTCAGATTATTCCGAAAAAATTCAGAAATTCCAAAAAAGGCAGAAATCTCAGGTTTGTTCTCTGGTGTTTTTTGGTTTTTTTCCTGAAAATGCATTTTGGAACTTCCGAAAAATGGAATCTTTGCCTCAAATGGCTAGTTTTGAGGGGCTCGGGTATATAAACCCCTCCATCCCCTCGTTGAGTGGCTGCTGTTCTTGGGCAAAAGTAGATACATCCAAAGCCAAATAGTTTTTCCCATTCCCCTACCTTGGTGGTTTCTCTTTGTGAGAGGGATTTGAGAAGGGGAGAGAGTTGGATTGATAGAATAATAAGTTGAGAGCTAGTGAACTTCACTCTATTCTTTGAGCACTTGAGTTCATAGTAAACAAATTTTTGGTTGTATTTGTTACTCTTGGGGACTAAGATCTCCTAGACGACTAGGCATCACCAGTGATTCTGGTATGCCTCGAAAAGATTGTGAAGGTTTCGATTTCACCTCCGCAAGGGAAGAAATCAAGAGTAAAATTGAGGAGTGCATTTGTGCAACATCGTGAGGAAAGGGTTGAAAGAGACCCGGCCTTTGTGACCCCTCAACGGAAACATAGGGTCCATGGATCCAAACTTCGGAAGACAAATCACGCGTCTCCTCTCTTGGTTTGCTCATTCTTGCCTTCTCTCATATTGTGCTTGAGCTTGTTTTTACTCGATCTACTTGCATGCTTAATTGATATAGTTAGTAATCTTATATCTTCTTAGATACCTTGTTTGTCACCTTTTGTTGTATATACATTTTGTTTGTTCGAGCTACAAGTTCATAGCTAGTGTTTTATTCCATTATCCGCCGAACTTTTCGATTGAGACCGGAACTTCCAATCCCATACTGGAAGTTTCGATTTGAACCGAAAGTTTGTTAATGCCCAAATTTGGTAAGCTCCAATGAAGTCATCAGCCTAGAGTCAGTATTGACATCGAAATCAGTATTCAACTCGGAATTGGCCGATGGAAGTTGTCAGTCGCCAGTGTTCTAATCCTTAATGAATTCGGTTAAGAAAATTAATCAATCACATTAAGTTTATCTAGAAGAGATTGAATCCAAAAAGAATACGGCATGGTAGATTTATCTAATTATTTAATTTGGCAGAGTCAGTTATTTTCCTTTTTGTCTTTAGGAAAGTCTGTTTAATATTCGATTAGGATTTGTATCTTTTCGCTTTATCTTTGGAATAGTTTGAGTCATATCCAATTAGGACTCTTATCGGCCTACAGGTATAACTATTTACACCTGGGGTCCCTGTAATCTATCTTCACAGATCAATATATCTACTTTTGACTCATCGCCACCCTCTCATGAGGTTTTATTTCGAAGTTCTTTTTTTCGCACATTGGCTGCATGGATTGAGTTCGACCTTCGGCAAGAAGTGAGTTCCGTCATCTTTGCTTGTGCTGGCGTGGCTAGGACTTCCTTAGTTGATCCGATATTCTAATTAGACTGATGCATGTTGATATGTCTATGTACATATGTATATTATATCTTTTATGACAATATTTGTGTTCATTTGTAACAACTTATTTATTTCACAAAGCAATTTTCTAATATGTGAGAATAACGACAACTCGGTTAGCTAGTACGTGTACCATTCGAAAATTTGATTATTAATAACGAGAAATATTTCGTTATATAGTGTACGACATCTTCCCAAATGGCTAGGAGATGCATGGCCGCATGCGAAGATAACTCTTTGCAGGAGGGCCGCATAACGCAACCGCACGCAATAATCGATTTTCACGTGTGGTCAGGTTAAGCGGCCTGCCTGCGAAGACATATCTTCACGTGTGGTTGGGCCGCACACGAAGATGGTGATCTTCGTAGACCCTTTTGGGCAGACAGGCCACCCAACCACATGCGAAAATGTGCTTCGGCCGTCTGGAAAAACCGTTTTTCTTGTAGTGCAGAGCCAATCGTCTGCCCGAAAGTATCTGCGAAAATCATTATTTATACATGCGGGTGGCGCACCTGCACGCGAAAATTGGATTTTCGCGTGCGGGTGCTTACGTCGTCTGCACACAAAAATAAAAATATGAAAAAAAGTCCGAAAAAAATTCAAAACTTGAAACCCTAGCTATCCCATCTGCCGGTGATGTCATCGCCGCAGTCCACCGCTGCTCGTCATGATCCTCGCGGTCACCGAAGCCGCGATCGCCCCTTCTCGCTCCTTCATTGCCCCTCCGCCACCAAATC
This sequence comes from Oryza officinalis, assembly GCA_008326285.1. Taxonomy (NCBI): domain Eukaryota; kingdom Viridiplantae; phylum Streptophyta; class Magnoliopsida; order Poales; family Poaceae; genus Oryza; species Oryza officinalis. Next base: position 28,222,834 of record BDMV01000007.1, on the reverse strand, counting down.
TGTGTGGGGGGGAACGGTCACCACCGTCGACGCGCCGCTGCTCTGCTGGCCTCCCGCTTGAATCCGCTGCGGGATCCATGCGGGAGGAGGGCTGCCGTTGTCAATGCGCTATTCCTCCACGTGAGAGGAGGGCTACAGCTGTTGGATCCGCATGGGGAGGGCCACCACTACCGGATCCATGCGGGGGAGAGCCGTCGTTGCTGGATCCACGCTGGGGGAGGGCCGCCGCCGTTGATGTGCCGGTCCTCCGCCGGCCTCCTGCTCGATCCCCCTGTCTCGGCCTCGACCGCCGAATAAGAGAAGGGAGGGAGGGGAGAGGGCAGGAGAAGAGATGAGGGGAGGGAGTGGGAGAGGAATGGAGTGGAGAGAGGAGAAGAGAAAGAGAAAAAAGGTGTGGTGGATGAAAAGAGGGGAGGGGCAGGAGAAAAAAATGATGCAAAAAAAGTTGTTCTCACATGTGGCCCCTTAAGAGATCCATATGCGAAAATAGGCTCAATTTTGCATGCATGTATGTTAAGAGGTCCGTTTAAAAATTGATTTTGGCATGTGTGCCTCTTAAGAAACCGTATGCGAAAATATAAGTCGATTTTTATAGGTACAACCAATTATGGTCCGCCTATAAACTATAGTGGTTCTTATACAGAAAAATCATTTCCCGTAGCAGTGATTGCTGTGTGTTAGCATAGGATTATAAAACAATTGACTGTTTTGTTATCAAGCGCTACGGAATGAAGGTTTAATTTTCTCGAGAAATTAGTTATTTTCCTTTGATCCAGTCAAAAATGCCTTGATTTGTCCTCCCTTTTGTCTCCAAACCTTTGCATTATTTATACTACGTCGTAGTTAACACCAAGTCGCCAGTCATGTCCATACCTATGACCAGATGTTGGACTTGGAATAAGCCAGCCGAGTTTGTGCTCTCCCCCTTTTTTTTAGCAAAAAGTGAGAATCAATTGTATTTACTAGCCGCCAACCATGTGTTGCACGGACTGTTTATCACCATCATAAATATGAATATTATTATCATATATTAGCTATTTTATAAATTATGGTGATTTGGATTAATAGAGAGTCTACGTCAATTGCAACTCCTATTCCGAAATGAAATTAACAAAATACTTAACTAAGAGTATAAGATAGGAACCACGTACTTCATATTTATTAATTATGAAATTAAAAAATAATAGGCTGTGGAAAAAAAACTAAAAACTAAAGAGTCCATGGTATATTGTTTGTACCTTTTTGTGTGCAAGTTTTAAAAAACTAACCAATTGGTTCGATTAACAGGTATAAATTCAAAAAAATAATTACAAAATAGGTAGTTTCAATTAGAGTATTTCCATGATTTAATAATTGCGATGGTCTGAATTAAAATTAATAAGTATCGAGTTATACTTGTCACTGAGTCCAAATTTATTAATTTTTAGTAACTGACTTTATAAATCTCTATGATTTTAGAAATTGTAATTGCTGAGTTGTACTTACATGTAATCTCATTTTAATCTATTCAATTGTAATTGGTTTTTTTTTCTGAATTTCAGCTATTTATATTATTTATGGGTTGGAGTTTTTCTATACTAGATTTTTATTATTAAAATCCGAGGCCACCGGAAAGCTACAGCATTTTTGTTTGTCCTAATTAATATAGAAAATTGGAGCTTTAGATTATGATAAACAATAGGCGAAGCTGGTGAGAATTTGGAAAAAAGCTACTTTCTAACTTCTAATTCATTTTTGGATTGTACAAAGATAATTTCTTAGAATCTGAAAAAAATCTAGACTGTTTAGGAATCTTTTGATTATCGGAGAAATTGCACCTCAGAGAAGTTCCCAAAAAGTCCTTAGTACATATAGATAATTTAGTCTTGTGGAATCATAGGCTTCGTACCAAAGAGATATGTACCAAAGAGATATAAAAAAGAATATTTATTTTTGTTTCCACTGAAATCAAATTCTTTTGATTATTATTTTATGATGAACAATTAGCATGAGATGTTTGATTTATATTTTTTTGATATTTCGTGATTTATTGGCGAAGTGGTTGTCTCTGTATGAGACTGGTCAGAGCAGGCAAGGTATGTCGGTCAGACTGGTGTGAAGATGGCGGTCTGACTGACTGGTTCATGTTTGGATTTGGTTTTGGGTTGCTTTATTGGATACTCATGATTGATTAATGTTTATGGCTTCTAGTTGATTACTATACATATACATATGTAATATTGTTGTAGGATCTTGTGCTTGGATATGGTTTTTTATTTATTCATACGTAGGTGTGTTTTGATGTCTTGTGATAGTATTGCCGGTGATAGATCAGGAGTCAACTTGGGAGAAGTTGATGTTCGGATGATCATGAGATCATACGAAATGCTTAGGCTAAATAACCATGCACATGGTGGTGAAGATTTCATATGGCATACTAGAGGAGTTGAGTGCATATGAGATATGGAATCGACTTTAGAATGAGTCCAAATTTAGGTAGATTGGAGCTTCAATTGTAATGAGATGAGTTGGACTACTTGTTCAGGTTGGATTTGTGGCTTTTGTGCAGCCATCTCGGGGTATAAATAGAAGAGGGGTTGAGGTCTCTTGCTATAAATTTTGCGAAAGACTAGTTTTCAGAAAAGTTAAGGTTTAGCCTAGATTTTGAGTTTATTCAAAAGTTGAGAGAGGAGTGCTGTTGTTGCACTTTGTAAACATAATTAGAAACAACCAAGTTGATCAACTTCAAAAGAATTCTTCGATTTGTGTTTTTCTTTGTTTCGGCGAAACCGGTGAAGGCACGGCGATTAGACCGGCTACCACACCGCGGTGTGACCGGCAACATTTGGATGGTGTTGGCGTAGAATTTAGACCCGCCTCGTAACAAAACGGGTTCCACGTTTCCACGGTGGCCTGGGAGGTCTGCTTAATTCCAGTGCAGGTCCAATGGCTTGACTAGGTGCGTGCAGAGCGTGCCAATTGATTTGATCTGCAATCAACAAGATAAACAAGTAAACCATGTTAGAAAACAATTAGAAACAACCAAGTTGATCAACTTCCAAAGAATTCTTCGATTTGTGTTTTTCTTTGTTTCAGCGAAACCGGTGAAGGCACGGCGATTAGACCGGCTACCACACCGCGGTGTGACCGGCAACATTTGGATGGTGTTGGCGTAAAATTTAGACCTGCCTCGTAACAAAACCGGTTCCACGTTTCCACGGTGGCCTGGGAGGTCTGCTTAACTCCAGTGCAGGTCCAATGGCTTGACTAGGTGCGTGCAGAGCGTGCCAGTTGATTTGATCTGCAATCAACAAGATAAACAAGTAAACCATGTTAGAAAACAATGGCCGATCGGCCGATAGGCCGTCGCCGTATTGTCATGTCCCCAGCCGATAGGGCAAAGCTGTATCGGCTTACTCGTGATAAAATAAGACTGAAATATAAATCTGATCTTATCGGCCTTCATCAACATGTTGATGTCAATTACTGGCATCAGCCGATAAGATGTAACAAGGATAACTACACTAGTTAATACTTTAGTGCAAACCTATATGAACCAATCAACCAATATAAATATGTCAATCACAGATAAACCCTAAAGAGTAATCTACAACCGATGCATCTATATTCATCAATCTATTCATGTAGATGGCAGATACACATGAAAACATTACGATAAACATGCATATCAGGCAAGACTGGCTGAAACCCCAGTGTTATCCTTAATTACAATCAAAAGCAGGCTTTGTGTTAGGTCTCAAAACAGGACTAAGGTCGATAGCAACTCAAAGTGTGAATTGAAACTCAACACAAAGAGAATCAAGCCGCCGATTACTTTTGGGGATGACAGATGCATTGAATGATTTAGCCAAGCATAATAATTAAACTGCCGTCAACAACACACCCTAAAACGAGTAAATCGCTGGCGAAGCGTAATTAAGACACTTGTCAAAATCATCCAAAACAAGATAAACGACGATCACATCATCGAGGCTTAGCGTGTTTAAAGCGACACGCTAGCCTCGACGATGCAGATCGTCGGACAGGAGTTCTTACCTCTGCTCCGAAGAAGCAAGAACTCGTCGGAGATGACCTCTTACGAGGGTTGGCGTTGCGCCAAAGTAGATTAAAAACAAACTGTTTGTTGTATTGTGTTGTGAGAGAGCTTCTATGTACAAACTACCGGGATATTTATACCCGCGATTACAATAGGGTCCTTGTAGGACTCGATCTTATCTCTGACTAACAAACAAGTCTTTGTGATAGACTCTTGCCACAGATTAGATCTAAACCTACTTGATTTACAAAATACAATTGCCTAAAACCGAGCTTTATCTCTATTTGGCAACTTCCTTGAAGCTTATCTCGAGCCCAGACCAAGCTCACGCTGACTCTATCAACCCCCAGCCTCTATCGGCCAATGACCATATTGAATCCGTATCGGCCGATACACTCTTCCTGCTAGCACTTATCCTAGTCCGATACGTTCACCGAGTCCGATACAATACTTGATCCGATTCCAACTTAATCCTTCCTCTCTGCTTCGATTTCCTCTTTCCTCTCCGGGTCGATTACGAAAATTTGCTGTTAACATATGCCCCCCAATTCCGCTTCATTATATGATGTGGCGGAATTAACTCCGAGGAACCCATCGACTTCTTCGCTAGGGTTTGTCTGAAAACCGCGCAAATCCAGATTCGCATCCCTTCGCCGCCGATTTAGTAACCACTCGCGTTCTTCAACTCCGGCGACCCCTCAGCGTCCCATCGGCATCAACCCTCCCAACGACGACTTCGTCGACGACAACAATGGCTTCCGCTCCATTTTACGCCTCCGAAATCCCCGTGGTAAGTCAATCCCCTCACATTGTCATTTTCTTGCCAAGTTTTTCAAATTAGGGTTCCTGCTCTTGCCCCCCGGGTCTTATTTTCACTGTTATTGTCCATATGCCGTAGGTCTTCAAAAATCAAATCTTGATTCCCACCGACAAATCCCACCGATTCCTTCTAGGCCCCATGGGCAACTGCGACCCGACTTGGCTAATAAACGCTGAGACAAACAGAGTACCCTTCAAACAAGCCAAGCCGAATGTCTCCTCATGGAAGCACACTTTCAGATCCTGGCCGTCGAAGCTCAATGGGTACAGAACTTGACACAAGAGGATTGCTGCATCTAAACAGGTTCACTGGGACGAAATAGGAATCGGCCAATGCATCACCCTATCCCTGACCGATACCAACACAAATGGGTAAAGATAGTAGAACAATGCATATACCTTATCAACTGCTTCTTGTTCCATGTCTTCATCTCCAGGTTGATACAATGAACCAGATTTTTCACTAGCAGCATCTGTGGGGTTCGTAGCACCCGTGGGCACACAAGCATTCATGATAGCACGAAACTGCCCTAAACCAAGCCGTTGGAACTCCCGATTGTTCCTGAGAACGGTTTGCATCCTTTGTATCTCAATGTCAATAAGTGGAGCCTCTGTACAAGCATGAGAAAGATAAACCAAGAATCAGCGGAAGAATGGCTATGTATTGAGAAGCAATAAAATACTTCTAAAATACACCATCTGCACAAGATTGAATGCCTAGATTGAATCTCACAATTGCCTAAATTCAGTGCAAATTTGCAGACATGGATAGAACCAAAAAAAACTAGATGTTCCTTGCATTTAACAACATACCATCTGCACAAGAGTGACAGTATACAAGAGTGCCTATACTCATGATACAGAAACATTCAGAAAGCATAAACATTCAGAAAGCATTGTAGGTGCCTATACTCATGATACGAACACAATCTTGAATCAACAGGAGCCATCTCGGACGGCCAAAGCAAATATGAATAATTTAGTTCTGCACTCATTATCTTACCTCTTGGTGGGCTGGCTGGCTTTCGGTTCTTCTGCTTCTTCCTAGGAGCCATCTCGGACGGGACGAGCGTCACGCCGGGGCTCCTGCAACCGAGGGGGGGCGGTCCGCAGCTGATGGGGGCGTGGAGTGGCATCTCGGACGGCCAAAGCAAATATGAATAATTTAGTTCTGCACTCATTATCTTACCTCTTGGTGGGCTGGCTGGCTTTCGGTTCTTCTGCTTCTTCCCAGGAGCCATCTCGGACGGGACGAGCGTCGCGCCGGGGCTCCTGCAACCGAGGGGGGGCGATCCGCAGCTGATGGGGGCATGGAGTGGCATCAGATTGGGAGGAAGGGGCGAGCGGAAGCCGGAAAGCAGACGGAGCACGAGCGGCGTTGGGGGATTCCGCAGCCGAGGGCCGAGGTGGCCGGGGAGCAGCGTCGGAGGGAGGGTCGGCGTCGGAGTGAGGCCGGACGTCGGAGGAGGGAGGGGGTCACGGAGTAGTGTGGAGTGGCGGCGGCCGATAGTGGAAAATGGATTTGGACTAGGGTATAACATGTTCAGCAGTGTCAAATTATCATACTACCCTTGGCCTAAGTGAAGAGGTTCTAGAATATGTATGGACAAAAATATCATTTCGCATCCAAAAGTTGGGTCCAGCGGGAAGACGCCCGCCAAGTTTTCTCTGCTGTTGTAGTAATATTTATGCCTTCTCTTATTGATCTCTACTTTTTTGCTCAAGAAGTGACTAACCATGAACTATAGATACACAGAAAATGGCACAACGTAATATGAAAATTCACAGTTTCAGATTACAGATAAATGGAGTTGCTCACATCACAATTCAGAGTTTCAGACCACAGACAGTTGCTCACCTTGCAGCCGTGGTGGCCTTGCTGTTGCAGTGCCGCTAGTCCTTGCCTGGCTCCTCCCAGGTCGCTGCCGCCGGTTCGCGGCAGAGGTCTCTTGTGTACAGGACGCCAGGCGGCAGCGGCACCGAGCACGCCAGCCGGTGGAGCACCGGAGTGGCGGACCGCCGTACCGGGACCCTGGAGGCCGACGGGAGGGAGATGGGAGAGAGGCCAGCGGGAGGGAGTTGGTGACCGAGAGCAGGGAGCGGCCGCCGTGCCACCCCAGGCCGGATCCGCCGGACCAGGACCGAGAGGACGCCGGGAGGGAGTGGGAAACTGAGAGCAGGGAGCCACCGCAGCGCCACGAATGCCGAATCCGGACGACGCAGCAGCCGCACGCCACGAGTGTGACTACGCAAGGAGCCGCCGTCGGGATTTCGGTGTGCCGCCGCAAACAGCACGCGTGACTGAGTCCGTGGAGATGAGTAGATGACGAGCAGAGATTTGGGTCATAGTTTTGGCTCTGCACGTTCAAGTATATTTTAAAATCCTAAGTTGTGAACATTTATACATAATAGCGGTAGTAGCCGAATGGATTGGCGCGTTACTCTGATCCTTGAGATCATGGGTTCGAGCCCTCGGTCCCTCGCCTCTGGCCTTTTTTTTTTACTAAACTTAAACGGTCCGCTGGGAGGCCTGATGCGTGCGGCCCAATTGTTGCGTGCGCCGGTTGTCGCTCTCCCAGGCAGCCCATCGATCACTAGGTGCGGGCTCTAAAAAAAAACGATTACATGAGAAAAAAAGGCACTGCTGGGCATGTTCTGCTGGGTCCAATAAATATAGAAAATACAAAAAATAGATGGGCTAAATACATGAGAAAAAAAAGATTATTACTGGGTCATGTTCGGCTGGGCTCAATACATATAGAAAAAATAGATGATTCTCAAAAAAAAAATAGATGGGCCAAATGTACATGAGAAAAAAGAGAAAAATATATGGGACCCACTCGTCTAGGTGGTAGTGGGACCTATTTTGCCAAATGGACCCATATGCCACCTTGGATTATAAGGTTTTCAAATATCAATAAAATAATTTATGACTCACCATCTTAGTCATAGGTTTATGACAACAATAAATTGATTATTATGACATAGCGAATGCCGTCACAATATACTGTTTCACTACCATTTTGACATTTGTTATGACATTTATTAATTAATGTCACTAAGTTGAGCTGGCTCAAAAACAAATGTCATAAACTAGTCAATTTAGTGACATCTTAATCATATGTCATGGCATAAATGTCATAAGATGACATATTTCTTGTAGTTAAAAACGAACCACTTATGTCAGCGGCCACCTATTTCTGGTCTAGCACCTTGAACACCTTCTTATTCAAGCAAGGTCCAATGACTCCAACATTGATCGACATCAAGCTGCTCACAGGATTAGACATCCAATCTGAGATCAATCCCTTCAGCCTCCTGGCAAATAGCAGCCATAAATTAAAAACCAAGAAGATCGGAGGCTGGTCTGGATATATCTCTGAGCATATGGAACAAGGATCAGTCTCAGAGAGAGAACACGTGTCCTTCCTGACACTATGGTTAGAAAGATTTATTTTCTGTGGATCAACCTGCGGCCCCACTCTAAACTACCAACACCTAGCCCAAGCTCTGGTTGATAAGAAACAAATCCCTCTTGGCCGATATCTCCTGGGAGCCGTCTATCGGCTGCTCCATTCTGCCACCAAGATCTGATGCTGAAGCAAACGGTGGCGCATGGAGGACCATGGTGGTTTGTCCAACTCTGGTTAACTATTCACACCAACACCATAGTCGATCGGCCTCCACTATCAGACTCCTGCTTCCCCTCAAAGTACGCCGATCACGAAGATCCCAGAATCAGAAGATGCATGTCTTTTGGAGAAGCGGCCTCTGTTTATCCTGGAGCAGATCAATCGGCCGAAGACATGTCCACATGGTTCATCCGATTCTACACCGGTCCCCCATCAGTTAAAATGGACATGTTCATCTACACCTCAGACCAGGATTTCGAACTCCCCGATGACCTTCACTTCGACCTGGTAAACGACGATATGGAGTCACGGGAATCGTTCATGGTCGGCATCACCCCATGCCTGCTCCTAGTAGGCATATTCCAAGGAAGAAGCACCAGCCTGTCCTATGAATTTTACAATCCCATGGTGGCTGCTAGACAGTGCGGGCTTGGACAACTTCCCATCAATTTATACTTCCACAAACTCCTAGAGAGCAGAGGCACGGTTTCATCAGCGCTGGTCATGAGCAAAGCATTAGAGATTGATGTCCCAAATCTAGGTGACTGTGACCGATTGCATCTGAGCGCCTTCATTCATATCAGCTTCCAGGCATGGTGGCAAGAATGGGCTGCTCACATCTTCCATCAATCGGCCATATTTCACTTAACAGAGCTTATCCAAGACATCAGCCCTCAGGTCCCCGATGGTCCGATCCCATCTGTAAGCAACAGTGGACAAAAAATATCATATGCAATGGTCTTGGCTCCATCGGGCACTTCTGTCATGGAATCAACTATCGGCTTAACCGCCCCAAAGGTCTCATCACTGCTTCAAGGGTCGATAGCCAAAGAAGCCACCAAGAGGAAGGCGCCAGCAAGGGACAAGCCCCACAAACCTGTGAAAAAGTCCAAGGCTGCTGACCAGACCGATCCTGTAGAACTGGATCCCTCCGTAGAAGAATTCCTCGATGAACAAGTAATGAAGGAGGAGGTCGATGCGGCTGCTGCCGAACTAGCCGAAGAAGAAAATCCATCGGCTGAAACCGCTAAAGAACCATCGGCCAAGACCACTACGACCCCATCAGCCGATGACCAAGTTGTTGCTGCCCAACCAAGGAAAACCAGATACGCAGTCCGCAAGGTTAGCGCATTTCCTTTACAGAATCTATGCAATCCCCTTCTATCGATATGCTATAATCTGATATCCTTTTCAGGCTGCCGCATCATCTGTACTCAAGGAGAGAACTCAATCGGCCCCTTTAAGAACTAAGAAAACAACCCTGCAAAGGCGCGAACAGACCAAGGCCCGATTAAGAACTCCTTCTCCTTCCCCACCACCCTCTCCGATTGCTTCGGTAAGAGTTGATCTCTTTTTTTTGTCTTATTCTTTTAATGATAGAAATCTGATCGTCCTTGCTCATCCTTTTTCAGCCGCGTGCTCCATCGCCCGGACCACATCAGCCCTCGCCTTCGCCCACCGCGTCAAGACAACAAAAGGAGGCCGATGCGGGCACAACCGATGTCCCATCACAGGTAAACCAAATCACTTCAAATCCCTTGCCAATTCTTATTTGATCGAGCTAACCCTACCCCATCTCGTTGTTCGCAGAAGTTAGCCGATATGTTCTCTTTTGACATCGGCCAATTTCTTGATGACGAGGACCAAGAGCCACCTGTCACGGCGAAGGCGTCAATTTCTGACGATGTGAAGAACCGGCTGTCCGATATCATCAAGCGGCTGGAGTCGTCATTGGAGTACTTGCTGGAGGACTGCAATCCCATCAGGAGCAGAGTACAAGAAATTGAAGATCAATTGCCCGAAAACCTGATGGAAATCCTGACACCGGCTATCTTCTTGGAACAATACCGCTTCAAGCTTCAGAAGGCTAAAGAAAGAATCGCGTCGAGGCGGGAACGTGAAAGTTTGGAATCGGCTATAACCGCCAGCAAAGCTCAAGTCAATTTTGATAAGACCAAGCTAGATGAGCTGGCCGTTGAGCCGATTGTCCTGAACAACAGACTTGAAGAACTTCAATGCCTCGAAGCAGACCTCGTGTCCAAGTTGGAAGTAACTCGCAAAGAGATCCAAGAAGTCAAGGCCGGGATAGCTGCATTGCCAAAAGCCATAGAGGACCAGACGGCGAAGCTGAAGGCATCGGCCAAATACTTGGCAATCCTGAGCAAATCCTTAAAGCCAATCCCAGGGTCGATGGCCGATGACGTCCAAGCCATAGAAGATATTGATCAAATCCGTCGTAGGGTCATCGCAGCTATTGAAAACTTTATAGGGTGATATAATATATTTTGTGTCCTTCTTGTAAATAGATACCCTCTTAATTCAATTAATCTCATCGGCCCATTGGCCGAATTTGATCAGTTCAAGTCTGAAAAAATTTGAAACCCCTAAAGTTGAATTATTCTCACAAACTTGAAAAACTTGAAGAATTTAAGCCCATAAACTTGGATCAATCCGATAAAACCGATAAACTTGAAGAATTTTGTGCCTGTATATATATATGCCCCCCAAATTTTAGAAGATGAGGGCTCATGTTGTAAAATTTGAACTAAGGACGAAAGTATATATCGGCCATCTAAAGATGATGCATAGTACATCGGCTGTAATCATAAATTGGCTGGAGGGCCGATCATGAATCGATTCATACGCTTGGATAATATCTCTTTAAGTATTTGCCGTTAAGAGCTCGTCCATAAATTGCGCCATCCAGCCTCTTGAGCAAATAAGCATTGTGAGGAACACATCAATGAATTTGAAAAGGACCTTCCCAATTAGGTGACCACTTGCCGAATTTATTATCTCTGGAACCAATCGGCAGTATCAACTTCCAAACCAGATCCCCCTCTTCAAATGACTTGGCCACAACTTTCTTATTATAATGACGAGCCACTCTATCTTTATCTCGTTTGATTTTCTCCAGGGCCCGCAACCGAACGTGTGCCAAATCATCTAACTCATCGACCATGAGATTATGGTATTCATCGGCTGTCAAGTCGTCTTGCAAAGCAATCCTTCTTGAGCCGATGTTGGTTTCCCATGGCAGCACAGCTTCATGTCCATAAACCAACTGATACGGCGGTACTTGAATCGCACCATGACAAGCCATCCGATATGCCCAAAGGGAATCGGCCAGCGTCGTGTGCCATTGCCTCGGCTGTTTGTCGATTTTTCTCTTGATTAACTTGATTAAAGTCTTATTGGAAGCTTCTGCCTGCCCATTAGCTTGCGCATAATATGGAGAAGAATTTAACAATTTAATGCCCATGCTGTCGGCAAACTGGACGAACTCATCGGACACGAAGATTGATCCCTGATCGGTGGTTAGCGTCTGTGGTAATCCAAACCGATATATGATATGCTCCTTGACAAATTGAATTGCGTCATTTGAATCAACCTTCTTAAGGGGAACAGCCTCCACTCACTTTGTGAAGTAATCTGTTGCTGCCAGTATATATTTGTGTCCCTTGCTTGATGACGGGTTTATCATGGCCGTCCCCATGCACGAAACGGCCACGGCTTTATGATTGGATGCATAGCCGATGCCGGTGCTCTCTAAATTGCTCCAAATTTCTGACAATCTTGACATCCTTTATAATACTTGAAACAATCCTCTAGCATTGTTGGCTAAAAATATCCAACACGCTTTAAAAGCCATCTCATTTTGTGGGTCGATTGATGTGTACCACAAATCCCTTCATGGACCTCGCTCATGACAACTTTGGCTTCTTCGAGACTCAAGCATTTGAGCAATACACCATCAATCGTCCGATAATACAGATCATCATCCAATAAGACATAATGTAAAACTTTATA